>JAMAJY010000002.1:192402-507845 GCA_023628775.1 Lecanicillium sp. S3808 | reverse complement strand
CTTGCCGGTAAAACTGCCTGCATGGGTGCCGTCCTGTTTTTAGTCAACCTTTTTTCCTCCCCCCCCCCCCCCCCCCCCCCCTCTCTTTCTCTCGTCAGTGTTGCCGCAAACTAACCAACACACGCCACCACTCCAGCCTTCTCTTCTTCATCTGCCTCATCACAGACGCAGTAGTCATCTACCGCCACCGCAAAGTCGGCCTGCACTCGCGTCCCGTAAAGCACTACGGCGCCCCGATGCCCGTGCAATCCGTCCCCGTCGGCGTCCCGTCTGCCTACCAGGCCGTTCCTCAGCAAGGGATCCCCTACCACCAACAGCAGGACACGGCGTATAACCCCCATGGACCCTACAACCAGCCGCAGCAGACCTACCCTTACCCCGTGGCCAAGTCTGTGTCGCCTGCGCCGCCGTCTTCTACGCCTACGCCGCAGCCGTACTCGCCTCAGCCTCAGTACCCCGTTCCGCAGCCGCCTACTGGTGGCCACTAAATGGTGAAGAGCGAATGTGTTTGTGTGGTGAAGAGACTAGATTGGACGGAACGGGGTTGGCAAACTGATTGACTGGGTGTGATCTGATTTTTATTTTAGTATTCCATCTGTTGGCTCGACTTGGCGTTTATTTTTTTATTTTTTTATTTTTTTATTTTTTGGAAAGGGTGCGCATCACATCAGACTGTGGTTCAGATTAAATCAGACTAAACAAGGCTCAATCGAGACTAGGTGGTCATAATATTTTGAAATATACATCAGTTTATATTTACCGTTTACCACTGGAATCACTTCACCATGTCCAGGTACCCTATAAATAAGGCAAATAGCACGCTCGTGCATGCCAACACTTACTGCAAGCTCTTAGTCGCCCGACGAATGCAGTTGTTGATGATGCGCGACCACTTCAGTCCATTATTATAATCCTTGGCATCAATGCTCTCCATCAGTCCAGGGTATACAGCTACACCAGTTAGTCATTACTTCTTCCATTCGACACAAGCCCAAAAAAGAACTTACCACCAGAGTATCCAGTCCACAGACCAGGTGCAAAAACAACATGCTTGAACCAGCTACGGCTATCCAGGCCGCCTTCAAACAAAAAGTATCGCTCAATCTCCTTGTACTGCATATTCATGCGCAGAATGGCAACACCCAGTCGGATCTTGCCAACAATGTTCCACCAGGGCAGACCATCCTCCAGTCGCTGCTTGGCACGCTCCGCACGCTCGTCAAGGTCGCTTGCAGCAATGCGGAACTTGGCTAGCGACAGTCGAACGGCCTTGAGACTCGCCCAGAAAGCGTCGGCATTGCCCACCATATCGCTATGCTTGACGCGGGATCGAATCTCAAAGATGGACGCCTCGTCCATGTCATCCTCGTCCACAGCGTCCACCTGTTGTACATTGGTCATCTCGTCATTGTCGCTGGGGTGGTCGTCGTATAGGCGCAGCTTGGCCTCGACCTGGTCCAAATACGTGCCGAGTGCATCAACATACTCAGACGCCACAAATGGAATGACGATATTTTCCGACAGCTCACCAATGACAGAGCCCAGAACCTGTGCCATGGTGCGGTGGTAGATGAAGCCGGGGTCACCAAAGTTATCCATCCAGTAAAAGCTGTCGTAATTGCTGTGATAATGATAGACGGCGCTGTTTTCATCAGACTTGAAGCCCATGTCAATACATGGAACACCAGCGTAGTCCTGGAAGGCCGTAAAGTCGCTGCCACTGCCCATTGTGCTAATATGGCCGTCCCAGACGTCGGCGACAGTCTGGCCCTCCACAGTCTGGTTCGGTGATGGTACCAGTTTGGTGGCATCACGAAGTACCTGGTTAAGCAAGGGGGCGGCAGAAGCACGGAACCGAGGACCTTCGGCACCGACATCGACGTTGATGTAGGCGACATTAGCATCCTGGATCCAAGGGAGATACTCTTCAACCCACTCCGTGCTGCCAACTAGACCATACTCTTCGCCATCCCAGCTGGCAAAAACAATGGTACGTAGGGGCTTCCAGCCAGCCTCAAGGGCAACACCAACACTGCGAACAACTTCGTTGAGGACGGCAGAACCGCTGTTGGGATCACCAGCACCGCCAACAATCCAAGCGTCGCGGTGATTGCCGACAATAATGACTTCGTTGGACGCGGTCCCGTTGACAATGCCAATAACGTCCCACTGGGGAGTGATGACATAGTCTTGTTCATTGTAGAGGTTCAGCGCAGAGTGGGCTGGAGACGGGCCGACATTGTACTCGACGCCCTTGTGAAGCAGGCCCAAGTTTCTTGTCCAGTACTTGCCCAGGTCAGATGCCTTGGGGCCATGGCCGTTGAGCGACTTGAGAATGGGAAGAGCATCAGCATACGAGATGGGGATGGAGGGGATAGATGGCGTAGAGTCATCGACTGGGGCGCGGGGGACGCCAGGCTTGGAAGGATAACCGGGCGTAGATCTAGTCTGTCAGCAAAACACTTTTATTTGCAAGGTGGGAATCAACTTACGGATCACCAGGGCGAATGCTAAGGAACTGTACACTTCCGCGCTGGACGCTGCTAGGCTGACGGGCAGGACCATCAGGGTAAGGCTCGTACCCGTTTTGCTCTGTAATGTCACCGTCATCACCCGGGTCGCTATAGATGAGGACGCCAACCATGCCTAGCTCTTGGGCACGCTTCACCTTGAGGCCACGGAAAATGCCGCCATACTTTACAATTGCAATCTTGCCCTTGAGGTCGATGTCGGCATCTACGAGATCTTGATAATCCCGGTAGGAGCCGTAGTTGACATAGACATACTGGCCGGTAACGTTGCCGCTGGCCGAGTAGCCGTGGAAAGTCGGGATGCTATCTTTGGCTCCAGTCGTCGGATCATCTTCAAGAATGTCCTCAGTGAGGGAAGCTTCAAAAGTGACATCCCAATTGTTGGAATGGCCCTTGGCCTTTTCAAGCATAGAAAGGCTGTGGTCGACGGGATAGTTGATGTAGACGTCATATGCAGCGATGCTAGCATCGACGCCCCAGGACTGCCACTTTTCACGAGTCCAGTCCGCCTGTGATTCAAACGAGAGTCAGCTTGAGCGGCTTGTAGGTCTGCAGTAACTGCAATTTTCTTACCTGTGAAAAGTTCTTGCCAGCAAGATGCTGGCCAGACGTATAGTACTTGCTCCACTCCCTCGCTTTATCAGCGTCTGGCGTCTCCAACAGAATAGTCTTGAGCTCCTCGTAGCTCAGAGTCTTTCCATCGCGATCTGTGCCCGAGTATCGGCCGTTGTGGGTTCGGTGATAGTGGTACGGCCAGACAAAGAGGACGTTGAAGAAGAAGGAACACAGGCCCCAGAGGAGGATGCAGGTGGCGGAGATGGTAAAGAAGCGGCGACAGGTACGGTTCTGCTGTCGGTGCCGTTGCCAGGCCGGCTGGCTATAGGGCGCATGCCCCTGGCTGCGGACTAGAGGCGTCGTCTCGTTGGCCATCTTTTCGGGCGCGTGCGAACTCGAGAAGCTGTATGGGAGTCAGTTGCATGCCACCGGGATACCGCGCACTGTAGGTAAAGGCGGCTCTCGATATCCGAACGAGAGTTTGAAAAAGCACGGGAACAGGAATGCGTGAACGACTGTGTATGTAAAGGGTCAAGCACAGTGAGGCCAATGGTCGGGTGGTGGTTGCGTGCCGCGTGGCCTTTGGACGGTGGTGGTGGTCGTTTGTGTCGTTGGTACAGAGCTGCCTTGCGGGAGGCGCTGCCGGCGGAGGGGACGGTGTTGGAGGAATGCCGGTGCTGCCAACCTTCGGCCGAGAGCCGGACGATACGGAGACGCATAGAATGGTGCGGGGGGAGGGAGATACTTACGGCCAGGCCATTGCAGAATGGAAGCTGTGCTATATCTAGACCAGCACTGTTGAGGGCAAGAAACGATGAAGAGAGTAAAGTCTTTGGGCTCTGAGTTACAGCAGCTCATGATGAAATGCTGGAATGACGTGCCCAAGGTTGAAAGAGGAGATGGATTTCAGGTCGGGGTACAGCTCCCGGGGCCCGTATCCAGTTGTTCTCGCAGAGGGCGCCACTGCGGAGAGTGGTAATACCTGTGCTACAGCGGGAACGTGGGTGCCAGGTCATGTATACTCGTAATGACTGGCCCCGCCAAAGACTGCCCCAAACGGATACTCTCGTATTGCTTGATCATACAGTTGAGACATGCAGTGCAAAAACCGTCCGTGGGTATGTGCGAATGCATGCAAGAGGCATCATCAGGTATTGTTATGAGTGCTAGTGCCCAATGCTGGAATGAGCTGAAGAGTGCACAAATTTGTGCAAGAAACGCGGCCATGGAGGGCTGTGATATACCGGGTGACGATTATATCGACAAAGGGATATCTAACCCAGTCCTTTCATGCGGCAGTTTAAGCCCTCCGACCATTTGTTATGTTTATGTATTATATGTATATTTAAATATGTATTGGTTCTATTATGGTTATTGTTTCAAACAAAAAAATTATGTACTCTACTTAGCTTTCTCATGACGAATCCACCTGAATATGCTGGAGATACCGGATCAGACTGGCTATGCCACTACACAATGTTCGCGAGGAATTGTTTTTACAAGCTCAACTAGAGTTTTGTCAGAGAGAAGAAAGAGACAACCAATCAACAGAAATGTACATGTCACTTGCTCTACGTTAAAGGATTGAAGCAACCCAAGCCTACACATGAACATTGCAAGGACACTTTTCTGCGCCTAACCACCACATCTTCACTACCCAAGACAAAGTCTCAACACCACCACCTCGGCTCCCACCTTGAATCCCATCACCTGCCATGGGAATAACCTCAAAACGCCCCCAAATAGCTCGCTGTTGCCGTCATCGGCCACTAGCCGCCCTCTAAATCAGGGCCTGCACACCATCACGTTGCCTCCCTGCGCCACACATACACAACGCAGCCAGGGAATTAGCGCCTATTTCAGCGGCCATTTAGTGGCTCATTCGTCCGGAATAATGCCCGCCGGGCCTGCCTGCCCGCCCATAACCCCACGCTATCAACGCCTCGCCCGCCTCGCCTTGCCCCCTCAATCCACTGTTGTCCCCCGTTCGTCGGCTTGCACGGTGGGCCCAAGATGGTCCCAAGACCGTTTGGTTTGTAACGGGGGCCTTGGCTCCGCCGTGGCTGGTGCTATTTCAGTTTCTTCGTCTTTGTTTCCTTCTTGACCTTTTCTTACTTTTATATATTTGTCCCTGCTACTTCTGTGCGTCCTCTCTTTTACCACCTTACACCCGTACCGAGGACATCTTTTCTCTGAGCTTTCCTCCGCTGGCCGCCGTAACTTCCTCCGGACCAGCACAACGGCGCTCGGAGCCAGACCGGCCGGCTTCGGCTTGGAACAGCCAAAAACACCGACTGGGCGGTCCACGCCCTTCACGCACCGGGATTCACGCCTCTCGACAAAACCAACTACGCGGCCAACATCATGGCCAACAAACAAAATGGAGAGGCACCCAAGCTGCCTGTTCAGCAGCTGGCTATTCTGGGTAAGTTTTGATTTGCTTTGGAGGTCTGAGCTGCTTGTATATGCTTCTCGCACACTGCACATCGCACACCGGCTTGTTTCCCGCTTAGCTGCTTGCTTGTGAAGGCTCTTTACCGTGAATTTGCCGCTTTCATTTAATTGCTGTGTTTGTCTCTTTTGCAAAAGTGTTTGTCAAGCATACGAGTGCCTGTGTAGCAAGCTAAGCTCCGAGTAGCTGTATTCTCGCTGCATACTCTTCGCGTTACACGCATCCACAGCTAACCGTATAATCAGCCGTCACCAGATTCGCCGAACCTCTTGCGTATACCTCTGTCAACCCGTATCTTCCCAAAATGATTCACCGCTTTGGTATCGAAAAGGACAAAGTCCCCAAATGGGCTGGCATCACCTCGTCAACCTTTTCCATCTTCCAAGGCCTTACCGCCGTGCCGTGGGGACGAGCAGCTGACCGTTATGGCCGAAAACCCATTCTTATCATGGGTCTCATATTTACAATGATTTGCTTCATCGTATGGGGCATGGCTACCAGCTTGACCATGGCTATAACAATCCGAGCTATCCAAGGCGGCAGCAATGGAAGCGGTATGATTCACCTCTCCAGGACACAAAAAGAAATGGCCCATAACTAACAACTCCCCTCATAGTTGGCATCATTCGAACAATGGTGGCAGAAATGGTCCCTGAAAAGGAACTGCAACCCCGAGCCTTCTCCATCATGCCCTTTGTCTGGTCTCTCGGCTCCGTTGTTGGCCCTGCCTTTGGCGGCTTCTTCTCCAACCCTGCCGAAAACTACCCCGACTTCTTTGGCAAGATGGAATACTTTAAGCGCTTCCCCTTTGCTCTTCCAAATTTACTCGCCACAGTCTTCTTCCTCATATCCGCAACCAGCGCGACATTGTTTCTCAAAGAAACTCTCTCCACCAAGCGCGACAAAAAGGACTGGGGGCTCCTAGTAGGCGAACGCCTCACCCGCGCCTTTTCCCGCCGCCGCCACCGCCGTCCCAGTCGCGGCCGTCGAACCTCGTCCTTTGTCGACGGCGAGGCCACCGCGCCGCTGGTCCCCGTGCGAGCCATGCCGCGAAACGGCGGCAAAGACGCCCAAGCACCGCCCAAGATGGCAGACGTCTTTACGTCGCAGACCGTAATCAATCTACTTGCCTACGCTTTGCTCGCCTTCCACTCGGTGGCATATGACCAAAACATTGCCGTCTTTATGGACTACGAAGTCATAGAGCGCACGCCAGAAAACTACAAGCTGCCATTCAAGTTTACCGGTGGCTTTGGCATGTCTGAGGGTCAGATTGGTACCATTTTCACCATTTACGGCATTACCTGTGGTGTTATTCAATTCTTGTTCTACCCGGCTCTAGTCTCTCGTTTTGGCGTGTTGCGCTGTTTCCGAGCTTGCTGTACGTCCTATACCATTAGCGTTTCTCCCTTTCTTAAAAACTCTCAGAATATTGCAATATATGTGCTTACATGCATCTCTAGGTCTCATTCTTCCCGTGGCATACTTCTTAACACCCTATACATCCCTCTTCGCCACCGAAAAAGGTCGCTACATAGCCCTCGTGGCCGTCATGATTCTCAAGGCATTCGGCATCATCGTCGCGTTTCCCTCAACCACAATCCTCCTCACAAACTCGTGTACTTCCCTCCGCGTCCTCGGTACTCTCAACGGCTACGCAACCACCTTTAGCGCCATGGGCCGCGCCGCAGGTCCAGCGTCCACTGGCCTCGCGTTTTCCTGGGGCGTTGAGCACGGGTACATTATTACTGCGTACTACCTGCTTGGCTTCGTGGCTATTCTGGGCGCTGTACCAGCGTTTATGATTGTCGAGGGCCAAGGCCCGACGGCGTCGGTGGAAAACAGCGACTCGGATGGAGAGGAGGAGGATATGGATGATAGCGCCGTGTTTTTGCCGAATGAGTCGGCTGTTGAGGACGAGTTTGAGGATGATTATCACTATGATGGCGACAGTGGCGCTTCGAGGCCGCTGCTTGGAGGTAGGGATGATGGGACCAAGTATGCTTCCATCAAAACTGGGGGGAGATAATCTAATGGCATCATTTGTCGTGGACGGTACTTTTCAGGTTATGTTGGATGTGGTCTATGGCAGGTAATATTTTCCATTTTGGGTAGAATTATGTTGTGGCGGGAGCTTGTTTTGCTTTGAACTTGCATATGTGGCGTTTATCTGCATGCATTTGCGTTTGGGAATGCATCAAGACTGTGTTGGGTGCATTTGGCGTTTATTGCTAAATATACAATCCTTTGTTGCTGAATGATGATATTGACAAATATCCGGGGCTGGATTTGCTAGTGACAACTTTACAATGCAGTGTGCTGCTTCCCATTGTATAACAACCCTCCCCGCCACTCCTGTCCATCACCAGTCTGAAAACCTTCTCTCTCATACCACTGCCAGCCCTCGTCTTCCGGATGACGAAATTGTCTAGGCGGCGGCTGGACCGGCTCACTCAGATACCCATCTCCCTTTGAGGGCCACACATTTCTCTCCCGGTCCAAATACCATCCATCACTCCCTTCCCCCACGCTTCCAACACCACCATGCTGCTGTACCTGGCTCTGATTCACGCAGCAATCACCCCGGAAATACTCCAAATCTGCTTCCATATCCCCTAGTCGCAACTGGTCCCTCCCAACCCACTGATCTATTACATCTGCAATCTGCCTAAACCCCTCTGTATGCCCGCCGTCTCTTCCCGCCCGAATCCCACACGTCACGAACAAGAATGAGTGAATCATCTCGTGCAGAAACGTGGCTATCAAAAGTCTCCGGTTATAGCGTGTATCTCGCAGCACCGGGCTGGACAGCACTATCAAAGTCTCCCAGCCGCCGAATCTTGCGCAGCGACGCAGTGCTGTTGTCCCTACCACAGCCGAGTGATACTGTGGGCTTCCTTCGTGACTCCAGTCCCAGGCCACGCGGCGTGAAAGGCGATTTGCAAAGAAAAGCTCGTTTGCTGCTGAAAAGACGCTTCGCAGTGCATCGTTGTCAAGCGGGAAGTCGGGGGTCGTAGCTGCTGCTGTTTTTGATGCTGCCGTCGAAAAGGAAGACTTTGAGGACTTGGGGTTGATAAGAGTTCGTAATATCCTCGCATGCTGCGAATCGGGACAACGACGCTTGAAGCTCGCGAGGTGGTCCTTTACGAGCTTTGCAGCCGCCAAATCATCCATAAACGGGCCGCCGACTTCATCGTCGACATCACTGGTGGGCTGGTTGGCGTTCGATGTGTCTGAAGAGATGGATAAGCCCGACTGTGTACGTTCCACCACGTGCGGCTTCTTTAGAAGTCGAAATCTTTCTTGTGATTCTCGTGCAAAGCTTCTGTCTGCGTAATCTTGTTCTGATCTCTGCTCGCGTATAACTAAAAAGGCGAGGTTCTTGATCTGCACAGAGCCCGGCTCCGAGCAGTGAGGCGAATTATTAAAGCTGTTGTACATGTATTCGTCGTCATCGTAGCACCCGTCATGTCGTGAAATATTGTGAAAAGTATTTGCATTCCTATGGTTGCACTTTTCATCAGCTTGATGCTGAAACGGTACTTCGTTTCGATAGTCATCTCCTCCACTGCCGTTACCGCCGAGAACCCAGAATGCCATGGAACCGGTTCCAGCACGGATCCTTGAACAAGGTGTTCTCGACAATTGTTGAGTCCCGACTAGACTCGACAAGTGCGTGCACCAAAGGGCGCCGTAGCGGTGTGGCTGTTGCAGGAACTTGACCGGTCGATGCGGGGAAGAGGAGGGGGAGGGGGACGAGTGTTGTACAAGGCGCTTATAAAGACCAAAAGTTACAAATACAAGCGCCGCAAAACTTGTGGCCCAAGGAAAAAGAAAGCAGCCATATATGGGAGAAAGTGAGTCTGTCAAATGGCCCAGAAAAGGCTCAGCTGGAGGAATTGGGCAATACGACGCGATTGTCCATCTGCAGCTGTGATTCGTTGCCCAGGACTTCTTGTTCGGCTCTCATTCGCAGATTGGGCAGCTTGACCCGCAGCAAGCCACGATGTTGCATCTGTTTTCAATTTGGATACCCGATGCGATCTGGAAGAGACAAAGTGACAGAGTGTTGGAGGAGTCTGTCATGCATAAGCGGGCGACTCAAAAACATAAAGGACGATGAACATGTCCAAAGCACAAATGGTCTGAATATCGCCTCATTGTGTATATATCGATGCATAAGAGTATTAAATGATATTTCACTGCCGGATACTACGCCAAAGATGTCCTGTGATATGCAAGTATTCATGTCAAGTCCTCCTTCTGGGTATCGTCGTCTGAGCCAGATTGCTAATCGGCTCTGCGGCTATGGTTCATGAAAGCCTTTCCGGATCGCTGCATTGCACTTCTGGTGATAAATATTGATTTTGCCATCATAAACGGTCGCTTGAAGCCATTACGGGCCATGGCCGAAGCGTGCCATCAGTTTCATCTCGTCTGCTTGCCCCTCCAAAGCGTCGCGCATGCGCTCAGAATACACCTGCCGCTCCTCATCCTCCATAACTTGGTCTTCATTTGTATTGTTGAAATTGGACGACTGGTATAGTGGCTCATTCGTAAAGCTCACTAAGCCAAGTCGTTCACCCGTCCAAAAGAGCATGTTGTCATTGTTTGACCTGTCTTGGGTGGCGCTTGACCCAGTTGATACAATTTTACGAGCCAGCTCTCCAGCTCCGCCAGAGTTATTTGAAACAAACATCGAGCGCTCGTCGCCACTACTCCTCCCATCGCAGCGGCCAATTCTCAACCGTCGGCATTCTGTGAAGCCATCTCGTTCGAACCAGTTAATCATGCCGGTTCCATCCGAAAAGGCAATTTTCGTTCCATGCGTTGTAACTGAGAGAATGCTTGACGACGCCGCTGTCTGTCTGTTCTTCATCGCCGCGTTCTGCAAAGTCGCTCGATTGTTTGAATGCATTGTAGAACTGAGTCCATACACTTCAAGTGATCCCGCAGATTTGTACGTGCCGCCGGCAATCATGGTTACACCATGGCCTTGTGTTTTGCTCCTTTCAATCTGCTCCATTGAGAGCTCGCCTTGGCGACGAATCTCGTTGTCAACAGCAGAAAATGGATACGGTATCGCAGCAAGGCTCGTGATTAATCCTCCAGAGTAGATAGACCCCGCAATGGCAGGGAATTTTCGTCGATCATAGTGTAGGATGTTGCTAAATCTTCCCGAAACGTAGATGTCGTCCGAGACAAGACTGTGCGACCCTGGGCTTGGAAGGTGCAAAATGCTAATAGGCGTCGGCTGCGAAAGAGAAGCATATGGGGGAAGTGGACGCGGGTCAAAAATGGACTTGTAAATGTCAGATTCATCCCAGTCCAAGCGCTCAGACATGTCTTTAGAGATTGATGCCTGTTCTCGGAAATCGTGTAGATGGATACCAAGGGTGGTGCCCACGGTCAATGGGAGTCCGCTATGCGCAGGCGAGAGTGTAGTGATGGACCACTCAAACGACACACGACTCACGACATCGAGGCGCTCCAAATCCACCTCGATTAGGTCTGGTCATCACTGTCAGCCAAGATCAATCAAGATGGGCTCGATAAACGCTTACGGCTTTGCACTGCAAAAAAGGCCCTGTTAGTCTGAGCATTCACGCTCACACAGTCCGTTACACCAGTGTCAATCCTCTTGGAGCGGCGTGTATTTTGTCCGCTGGGGCCGTCGATGAAGAGAATATCCGGATTGCTCCGTCCAATAATGCCTCCTTCACGGCCGCGTGTCCCTCTTATGTCCCAAAGGCATACGGACCCGTCGTCCAAGGGGGAAACTGCAAGCAATGTGCCATCGCCACCATGGTCCTCGCATGGGTTGTAAAGTGCGACGCCTCGGCTCTCTATTATGGCCTCCATGCCGCGATCTCTAATGCACGGTGTCTCTAGCCAGCTAACGCTCGCCGGCCCATTACGCTGGATATACTCATCGTACCATGAGACTCGCTCATTGGGATACACAGGATCCCAGTTTGCCATATCCTGCATCTGTTGCCATTTTTGCTGCCTCTTGTCTTCGGGTTCGGGCGCCGGTGCGACGCCTTCGGAGGAGGAGGAGGAGTCCGGTGGCAGTTCTTGGTTCGACGTCAAATTGGCGCTGGATGAATCCAAGGATCTGGTGATATTGGCAAAAGCCTTGTTGGCTTGGCGTCTTCGCTTCAGCGACTCGTACCACGGCGAGTCGTGGAAGCAATGGCGCTTCCATAGCTCGTCGTCGAGGCCGACCTTTTGCAACTTCCGGGAGACCAGCTGCAACCTGGCTATGTCGATGGGTTCAATGTCTAACACGGTGAATTGTCAGTAGGGCGAGCCAGGCCAAACGCACACACAGACGCACACGCGGCCATAACCACGCTGGTGCGGCTAGGCAGCGAAGCGGGGGAGGAAACTGACAGCTGATGATTTGCAGCAGGATCTCGTCCGGGAGCTCATCCCAGCAGGACGGCCTGGCTGCTGAAGGCATCGCAACGTAGCATATTCCTCGCCTCTTTCGGGCAAGAAACGGACGACTGGCCGTAGACGTAGTCGAAGGGGAAAGCTTCAGGGTGTGTGAGAATGCAGAAAGGATCAAGTTTGGTCACCGGATGTGGCAGCCTCGAGAGCTCTGGCGGGCAGCCTTTGGTGTGACTGGATCGTGGAGATGCATCTGTGCTGCCCCGCATGCAGCCACAGCACAGACGCCGGGCGAGGCGGCCGCAACTGGCTCTGTCGGCGGATTGCGCTCTCTGACAGGGCCACAACTGCCCCTGGACACACCCCCAGGCCCCAGAAGCACCCACCAATTTTGGGCGTGGAATCCTCTAGAGCCTGCCGGTCTCTAGTAATTAATAGGCTTTCCGGGCCGAAGCCGTCCCGCATTTTCTACACACGCGTGAGTCCACAGGCGCCATCATTGGCTGTGGAATGACATGTCGGAAGACCTAGACCAAAATGGAGTCTGGGCAGCCTCGTGGGCTTGTAGCAGAGTCCTCTCTAAAGAGCAACTGATCCTCGCTAGCAGAGGAAATGGTGATCTGGCCACGATTACTGTCAGGCTCCCAGGTTCCTGCTCAGTCAGTTGCCCATCAATGTGTGACAGTGGCTTGCGCCATCTCGCTAATGCTCTGCATCAGCTCCGTATTCGGGCATGGATGGGCGTTTGTACGGGTCACCACCCGAGCAGTAGATTTCACTGCTTCTCGCTTTCCCAGAGGCCGCGAGTTATGATTTTATGTATATAGGGAAATAAATGTGGTATTATGAGGTGTAAGAAGTAATAACTAAACAGCCATATTCATGCTATCAAGCGTATCGAAATTCATTCCATTGTCCGTGCTTGTTCCCGCTCGCAGGGCTGACAGTGCTCCTGCAGGGGTGGCTGGGTACTGGCAGACTCGACCCAAACGTAATTGCAGCGTATCAGTCTCGCCAGGATGTACCACGAACTGCGGTTCCGTCTGCGTCTTTGTTTCACTATATCCCTACCAATACGAGGTACTTTACCAGATAAGTAGTTGGCAGTAGTAATACGTTTTATTGACTAGGCTATGCCTAGTACCTGAGTCATCCAAGCGAATCCGACGAGCAAACAGAGTAATACTGCGGTGTTCCCGCCATGGATGTTTACTGACTTACATGCGTCACCAGCTGTCTGCCAGCTGGCTGATTGCCCTTATTACCAAGTACCCGGCCTGGTGTCTTCCCAAGAACTCTGCAGCTGCTCGTTGTCTTTTGCGACTGGCCGTGTTTGTTTTCTTGTTTCTTGCATATTTCGCGTTCGCGACGTGACCGCGACGCCAGCTGTCAAATCATGCAATGCACTCGTTTCTCTCAGGAGTTGTGCTGTGAGAACGACTTCTTAACAAAACACTGTCCGGGCCACGTCATCTCGCAATTACATCACTTGCCACATCAATTGGAATTTCATTTCTGCCATAAGGCTATTCTCGCTTATTTTCTCACGAACTCTTCCTCGTCTTTGTAAGAAGCTCGGGGGCGACCAGACTGCTCCCGCGCCACCGTTGTCATGTCTCCAACATTGGATATCAATCAGGCCGACTCGGATTGGCAAACAATTAGGGATTATGTTGATTATAATTCAGAAATCGATACAGCACCTACAGCACGGCCCCAACTTCCTCAGCAGCGCAAGACGGTCCGCTTAGTCTTTTCACCCTTTCACAAACAGCAACAAGACCAGCTCGGGGGTCAAAGACGCTTACAAAAACGCAGCACTATGCCAATGCCCTCTACTACTTCGCTGCTTCAATTAGAATACGCGCCTCAGCCAGACGACCGGCCCTCCGAATCATTCATCTCCTCTTCTAGTCTCTACAGCGATCTCACGGAGCCCATATTTGATGAGCAGTGCTTTGGAGGGCCTAAAAACATCAAGGCAGCTCCCAATTACATGAATTACGCCACCTCTTGGGCATCAAGCGGAGAAATGGATGAAAAGGGGCTGCTTTCCAAAGCAAAGACATCTAGTAGCGCCAGTCTCGACCGATTCAAGTATGACGATGATCAATACTCTGTTTTCTTGAAGCCAGGTAGAGAGCGAGCCGTGAGCACAGCCTTACGAGACCTCGACACAAACAGCTCAGTAACATGTACTCCGGAGTCACAAATTGATCGCACGAGGGGTAGTGAATCCGCTTCAGGTGTTCCGTTTTACAACTCTGATGCAGTTCCGTCTGCTTAGAAAGTGGACAACGAAGTCAAAGTTCCAGTTAAAAGAATCACATCTTCAACGCTTCTTCGGCAGACCTCATCAGGGCACTCGCCACAGGCAACACCCAATATACGTGTATTTGGGCGCAGTGAAGCTGGGAACGAGAGCGACTGGCAGACTGTAACATCAGAATGTGCCAAACTTAACAACATTGCGCCAACTCATAATCATGCGATTCAGCTTGGAAGTAGTTTGGCGGACGTCTCCGATGTATCCAATTACACCAGCCGTGGATATGAGCGCGAGCCATCGCGTGTCCTAGGCGAGGAGCCTCAACAGTCAAAAATCAGGAAGCGTGGTACAGTTACAGCTACTCGGAGCCAGATTCAAACTGCCATCCGACGCATTTCAAGCTCTATGGACCATATAACCAACGGGTTGCGTCTGACGAGTCAAGTTTATGAAATGCAAGATATTCGTGGGAGCTTTGACAGTCTTGCGTCAAGCAACTCGTCCGACGACTTCTACAACGGCACACGCTGGGAAAGCGTTTCTCCAGAGCCTTTGCGAGGCGCAGCACGAATGCATAACCAGCGTATAAGCGATGCCAATAGCGTGGGCTCGCCAAAAATTCCACGTCTCCCGTTTCCTCTCATATCTCTTCCCGAAGCAGCCAAACTACAGCACATTCGAAGGGAGCGAGGCGAAGAGGATCATACGGAACCTGGAAACTCGCTTGTCACGCGTGCCTTTTCAGAGACAATAAGCACTATTTCTGCATCTACTGGTCCTGGCACTCCACATTCTCTTTTACTTTCACCCCATTATCCGAACAGAGGTTATCAACTAAACCGGCCAAGTCCTACTTATTCACGACGGAACACGTCGCGAGACAATTCAGGTAAGACACAACATTTTCTAACCTGGTTTTTAGTTTCTTATCACTTATACTAACTATTCTCGATAGCATCTCCTGAGATTAACAACAGCCGTATTTCGTTGTTTGCAAATTTTGGAAAGAAGGAATCCAGAATTTGCGCAACGCCTGACCCTCGCTGGCCCTGCTGGAGCTCTACAGATGAAGACTTCCGTGATTTGGCCCCAAAACTTCTCCGACTTCGCGGATTTTCAGCATCTACGAGAGATCGAAGGGCAAGAGAATGCCCAACAACATTCGACCAGTCCCTGTTTTCAGCCTCCGAGGCACAGCTCATGCAGCGCGCTCGTGACGACATTTTGTATCGGCGTCGCTTTGCCCAAGATGGTGAAAAGCTTCTTGCTACTGTCTTTTTGGCTGTGTTTTTACTGAGCTTTGTTTTCCCTATTGCTGGCCTACTTGCTCTATGCGGGGCGTTTAACCCAACCATCTCATGGTATACCTGCGGGGTGGTACACAGGTTCACGCCGTCCCAGCGAAGTATTCTAAAACGTCAGTTACTTGTGCAAGGAATTCTTTTTGTTGGTCTTGTCATTATTTTGGCGGTGCATTTTTCGGTAGGGCTTTGAGCCGGTCCACTTGGAGTTGACACTATGTTTCGTTGTGCGAGCAACTCTCTGCCGCAGTTCCGACGGCTTGTGCCGCTGGGGGAGGTTGGGGACGGCCCTGTTGGGTGGTAGGGTATCTGATCAGAATCAAATGACAGCTTACGATTAAGGGCTAAAAGTATATTCCGATATTTCTCTGGCTTTCTGTTGTTGGTTTATGTACGGTAGCAAAAACTTTTGGCGAGATTTCTAAACAAAGCACAATGCATAGCCTCTTGATGATAACAGCGGTCACGCGTGATTCTCTGATCCTTATTTTTGTTTTGACGTTATGAAGGGGAACTAGATGCGAACATGTTGTTACCTTATGCTTTGTGTCTACTATACGAGGCTAGCGACGTAGTGCATGTGCTGACATGTAGTTGTGGATGGACCCAACAGAGTGTCTCAGGGCATCCAAACGATGGCAATGCATTGGCCGTAGTAAAGATGTCTTACCATCGAGCGAGGCTCGCTTCCGCACTCTTGGTAAACATGGATGGGTCCAACAACCGAATGTCTCACGAAGCCTGAAAGATGCGGTTTAATTGGCGCGGAACCTAAACGATGGCGATGCATCATTGGCCGCACTACAGATGTCTGACCATCGATGCCTCGCTTAGGACCTCGCCCATGGTAGTTCGGGAGCTCTGCCGTCTCTGCCTTGCTTGCTCGTCGTGGATAGCAGGTTGTATAAAAGAGCGACAGCGAGTAGTATATAAGAGCGACCCAACGGAGACTCCAAAAAATCCTTGGTGAGAACAGGTCGCATTCTGCAAGGTTCGTGTCAGCGTTTCATGATGCGTTTGTCAGCAATCTCCAGCCTACCGTGGCTTTTTGCTTCCGCGCAGGCCGTCATCACCAGAATCGCAGTTCCAGATGTGATTGAAAACAACAGCGACTTCACAGTCCAGCTCACCAACAACATCGGACAAGGCCAGCCGGTCAATGTAGCGATGGCGTTTGGACATGGCGACGGCGATGCGCCTATGCCTCACATTGGCTCCGTCTTTGATTCGATCTATCTGCAAGGTGAGAAGGTTCCTTCTACTTGATTGCACTTTTTTTAATTTTTCCATACTAATGTTCTGTGTTCCGCGGCAGACGGGTCTATTTCCGTGGGCGACTTCAACCGAACGCTGACCATGCCTGACTTGGGCAACTTTACACGCTTGACAGCCTTGCGTGTTGCCGTGTACGGCACGCTGGGCGTCGGCGGAGGCGCCGACGTGTCGATTTACGAGGCTACCGTTGCCGTCGGCGACATTACTAGCGACAAATACGTCGATGCAGAGTTTCTTAGTCGAGGCTGTTTGAATTAGATTTTGCCTATTCTGGTAAGACGTCTCATACGGGCCACCACGGCATGCTACAGTACGTGTAGTGGGGAATTATTATTTGCATGCTAAAGCCGAAGATGCAGCTGCCGCCGCCGCCGCCGCCGCCGCCAGCCCCCATGTCTGTGTGTCCAAAATAAGGCTGAGCCGTGGCAGAGGACGTTTACCGTATGTACGAAGTATAATAGTCTATACTTGGGGCAATACTGGCTGAATAATCCATTTAAATTCTTCAAAAAAAAATAAACCAGTGAGCTATGGGGAAAATCTTTCCTTTTATGAACTGATATGACTTGCAAATGCACATCTGAGAGATTTTTCTTTGCGATCGGCGCACCAGGGGTATTACCTCTTTGGTCGCGCTGCGGTGCGTACGACGTAATCCTCCGCCCCGCTAAATAAATTGGTGTGCTGGAGTGGGTAGCCGCGACACCACGTCAACTCCTTTTTTTCCGAGCTGACGTGCCTTTTGGTCGGCCTTCTTCAGCCTTGGCCGAGACAACGTCGTCGAATCAATTGTTTGGGACATTCAGTCCGTCCGTTCTCCTGCGTCCTGTTTACTCGGTGCGCTGATTTCAGTGAGAGTCTCTGCGGTATCCGGTCCCGTCGCCGTTGGACTCCCTCGCCATGGCATCTTCCGAAGACAAGGTACGCGTCTCGGGCGAGACGCCGCGTGCGAACTCTGAGCCGGTGCTGCCTACCGTTAATCCAGGTGCTGAAGCTCCCAAGCCGCCGGCAATGTCGATTCCCCCAGCGTTCTTTGTCGTGTAAGTATCGAGCGTTGAAAATATGCGCGGATTAATCAAGCTAATGGTGGTCTGTAGTGCATGGATAGGCTTCAGCGCTTCCGTCATTCTATTCAATAAATGGCTTCTAGATACCCTCAATTTCCGTATGTAACCCTCAACTCGATTTATGCGCCCTGTCATTTTGTATACTAACGACATGACAGGCTACCCCATCATTCTCACGACATATCATTTGTCCTTTGCCACTGTTGTCACTCAGATGTTGGCTCGCTGGACCACGCTTCTTGACGGGCGCAAAACTGTCAAGATGACCCGCCAAATCTACGTCAATGCCGTTCTTCCCATCGGCATCTTCTTCAGCTTGAGCTTGATTTGCGGAAATCTCACCTATCTGTACTTGTCTGTCGCATTCATCCAGATGCTCAAGGCGACAATGCCCATGGCCGTCCTGCTGGCAGGCTGGGCTCTCGGCGTGTCGCAACCGAATGTGAATCAAGTCATCAACGTGTCGATTATTGTCTTTGGTGTCATTCTTGCTTCTATCGGGGAGATTGACTTTGTTCTCATCGGCTTCCTCTACCAGCTTGGCGGCGTTGTTTTTGAGTCGCTGCGTTTGACCATGGTCCAGCGACTGCTCAGCTCTGCTGAGTTCAAAATGGATCCTCTGGTTTCGCTGTATTATTTTGCACCAATTTGCGCTGTGCTGAATGGTATTGTGGCTTTGATTTGGGAAGTGCCCAGAGTAACCATGGCAGAGGTGTATAATGTCGGCTTTCCCACGTTTTTCATAAACGGCCTATGTGCCTTTTTGCTCAACGTGTCATTAGTATTCTTGGTACGTCACTTCTCCTTTCATGTCTGTCTGTCTGTCTGGCGGCTGCTAACGTATAGTTCTAGATTGGCAAGACTTCTGCCGTTGTTTTGACACTTTGTGGTGTCCTCAAGGATATTATGCTGGTAGTTGCCTCGATGCTCATCTGGGGCACGCAAGTTAGTGCCTTGCAAGTCATTGGTTACTCCATCGCCTTGGGAGGCATGATCTACTATAAGCTCGGATATGATCAAATCAAAGGCTACACTAGCGAGGCCGGCCGTCGCTGGGCCGAGTTTGGCGCCAACAAGCCTATTCTCCGCAAACTCAGCATCATTATACTTGCATTGTTCATTTTCTTGGCGCTCCTGGGGAGCTTCTCCGGGTCGGCTGCAAACTACCAGCAGCAAGCCACTGATGCTCTCACAAAGGCTGCTAACAGGGTTGGCGCAAACTAAAATAGATTACAATGTTTCTTTTTTATTGGCATTACGGCGCATAGACAATCTAATCCTTCACACTCATCTACTGTCTCGTAAAACGACGGTAACTTTTCCTGTGACTTTGACTTGTACTTATGATCCGAAAAGGCTTTCCGTTTGTATCGGAGAAACAGGAAAAATGGCATGAAATACTGTGATATAAGAGTGTGGCCCCTTTTGCAATGTCAGGCAGCTTAGATGGAGCCGTGCGCTGCAAGGTCCTCCTTAGCGAGTCGTGAGATGGCATATCCAGATCTGATCAACAAGTGGCTAGCAACCCCACCCACGTGTAGAACGTCACCATTACAACTCGAGCCCATCATTGAACAAATACAGGCACGGCTGTCAACGTTTATATATGCAAGTCTTGAAATCCTATCACATCTAATCTTTTTCTCCTTTTATTGAATCTAGACATTACACTCCAACTCTTGCGCAAACACAATGACTGTCAAGGTGTTTCTGTAGGTGCTCGCCCCCGCAAGCAATGAAACGGTCACACAGCTAACTCTTCCTAGAACTGGAGCGTCAGGTAATTACATCGAAACTCGGCGGAATATTTCGCGAATATCTCGTATACTGACAAAGTCATCTACGGAATAGGTTACATCGGTGGCACGGCGCTCGACCACGTCTACAAGGCATATCCCGACTACGAATACACTCTCCTCGTGAGGGATGAGAGGCGCGGACAGCCCATCAAGGCCCGATATCCAACAGCTAGGTTTGTCTACGGCACACTGGAGAATTCGGACGTTGTGAGAGATGCTGCTGCTGCCGCAGATATTGTCATCCGTACGTGCATACCCCTCAATGTAGACGGTATCGCCCAGTCTCTCGGGCGCGTGCTAAACTTTGTACCAGATACTGCCGACTCCTCTGATAATGTGCCTGGTGCATCGGCTATTTCCAAGGGCATGAAAGAAGGCCATAGTCCGGAAAAGCCAGGTTACTGGATTCATGTGTCGGGAACATCAATCCTGACTTGGTATGACGCAGCGCATGGACGATCCGGAGAGGGTCCTGTGCCGGAGCAAGTATATCATGATATCAAGGATGTTCAGAGCCTAGTTACTCTTCCAGAGCAAGCCGACCATCGCAACGTCGATATTATGGTACAAGGTAGCATCTCCGACGCCGTTCGGGTAGCAATTGTCTGTCCACCGACCATCTACGGCAGGGGAGCAGGCGCTATCAACCAGCGAAGCATTCAGGTACCTGACATGGTGCGCTCGACGCTACGCTCGGGCTATGCTCCCATTGTCGGCAAAGGCAAGACGGAATGGGACAATGTACACATCAATGACCTGGGCGATGTCTTTGTCAGGCTTGTCGACGCAACACAAGACCCCTCAAAGAATAGCAACCCCGAAATCTTTGGTCTCAATGGCTACTTTTTCACGAACTACTCGGTCCATCTATGGTCAGATGTCGCCAAGATGGTTGCTGAGGAGGCCCATAAGCAGAAGTTGATTGCAAAGCCCGAGACGCGGGTCATTAGCCAGGAAGAGGCAAACAACATTGAGGGCTTTGCGACCCCGTCGTACGGGCTAAACTCCAAGAGCGTCGGGGAACGTGCCAAGAAGTATCTAGGATGGGAGGCAAAGGATGTTCCCATGAAGGATACGCTTGCTGAGTTGGTGGCAGATGAGGCCAAGGCGCTTGGTATCAAGCCCGTTGAGAGTTAGTTTGCGAGTGCCGACGGAAGCTTCTCCCGCTGCTACTGTGTTAAGCAACGTTGCTATCCATGTTTGAACAGATAAGAAACAAAACTTTAAACCAAAAGACAAATAATAGAAATATTCGGAAATATCAATAAAAATGGACAGCAGTTCTACGGACAAGATGCATTTGATTCCTCCTCCATATCACTACCCTTTATCGCATTGGCAATCGATAAGGATTTGTGCGGGACCTTAAAACTCAGGCGAGAGGCTTGTCCCAAAAAGTACTAGTGCATACATTGCAGCCACGTTTGAGCCAATCAGGATGCGCGCACTTCTTTTTGGGTGGCCGGCGAACGGCAGAGCGCGAGAGACACCGAGAGGGGCAGGCAGGCGGGCGCGCGGGAGAGAAAAAAAAAAGTGCCCCGAAAATTATTCTCGTCCTGGCTGGTGGCCGAGAAAAAAATTTTGGCAGGGCCCCAGCAAATATCTTTTCACCGTAACCCCACGTCGCACGGCTCCTCCTCCTCTTCTTCTCTGCATCCTCCATCCCTCTCAGACTTTAGAAGACGGGCATTTCTAATCACACATTCAAAATGGCGGACGAAGTATATGACGGTGCCATTGGTATCGATCTGGGTATGTTTTTGCTCTTTTTTCCGTGACTTGGAGGCTTGATTTGGCTCTCAATGGGGGTAGTATTTTGGTTGCGCGGTTTGCATCGACCGGAACCCATGCATCTCGAGATGCAATCTTTGCTCAGCCAAACTCTTAGCTCTTTTGCATAAGAAGCCATCCACCACCCATTCGCTTCAAGGAATCCTTTCATTTAGACTGGAATACTAATATTTTTCCCTCACAGGTACCACCTACTCTTGCGTTGCTACCTACGAGGGTACCAATGTCGAAATCATTGCCAACGAGCAGGGTTCATTCACCACCCCTTCTTTCGTCTCTTTCACCGAAAAGGAGCGTCTGATTGGTGAGGCCGCTAAGAACAATGCTGCCATGAACCCCCGCAACACCGTCTTCGATGCCAAGTGAGTTTTAACTTCCCTCCCCAGGCTTCAGAGCGCCATCCGTCACACTATCGCTTCACGAATCGTGAGACTGACCGACTTTTCTCTCTCAGGCGTCTTATCGGTCGCCGCTTCGATGACCCCACCGTCAAGAAGGACATCGAGTCTTGGCCTTTCAAGGTCCTTGACGATGCCGGCCAGCCCAAGGTCGAGGTTGACTACCTCGGCGAGAAGAAGTCCTTCTCCGCCCAGGAGATCTCCTCCATGGTCCTCCTCAAGGTATGTTCCAACTCCACTAGATATCAAGAAAACCTTTCGCTAACCTTGCATTCGCGTACAGATGAAGGAGATTGCCGAGACCAAGCTTGGCAAGAAGGTCGAGAAGGCCGTCATTACTGTCCCTGCCTACTTCAACGACAACCAGCGTCAGGCTACCAAGGACGCCGGTGCCATCGCTGGCCTCAACGTCCTCCGTATCATCAACGAGCCTACTGCCGCCGCCATCGCCTATGGTCTCGGCTCTGGCAAGTCTGAGAAGGAGCGCAACGTTCTCATCTACGATCTTGGTGGTGGTACCTTCGATGTCTCCCTCCTCAACATCCAGGGTGGTGTCTTCACCGTCAAGGCCACCGCTGGTGACACTCACTTGGGTGGACAAGACTTCGACACGAACCTACTAGAGCACTGCCGCAAAGAATTCACGCGCAAGGCCAAGAAGGACATCAGCGGTGATGCTCGTGCTCTCCGCCGTCTCCGCACTGCTTGCGAGCGCGCCAAGCGCACTCTGTCCAGCGGTGCTCAGGCCACCATTGAGATTGACTCTCTCTTTGATGGTGAGGACTTCACCATGACCATCACTCGTGCCCGTTTCGAGGACCTCAACTCCAAGGCTTTCTCTGGCACTCTTGAGCCTGTCGGCCAGGTCCTCAAGGACGCCGCCATCGACAAGTCCAAGGTTGACGAGATTGTCCTGGTCGGTGGTTCCACCCGTATCCCCCGCATCCAGAAGCTTCTGTCTGAGTTCTTCGACGGCAAGAAGCTCGAGAAGAGCATTAACCCCGATGAGGCTGTTGCCCACGGTGCTGCCGTCCAGGCTGCTATCCTCACTGGCAAGGCCAGCTCTGAGGAGACCTCCGACCTTCTCCTTCTCGATGTCTGCCCTCTCTCTCTCGGTGTCGCCATGGAGGGCAACATCTTTGCTCCCGTTGTTCCCCGCGGTAGCACTGTTCCTTGCCTGCGCAAGCGTACCTTCACCACTGTTGCCGACAACCAGCAGACTGTCCAGTTCCCCGTCTTCCAGGGTGAGCGTGTCAACTGCGACGACAACACCTCTCTGGGTGAATTCACCCTTGCTCCTATCCCCCCTATGCGCGCTGGTGAGGCTGTTCTCGAGTGTGTTTTCGAGGTCGACGTCAACGGTATCCTCAAGGTTACTGCCACTGAGAAGACCTCTGGCCGCAGCGCCAACATCACCATCTCCAACTCTGTTGGCAAGCTCTCCACTGGTGAGATTGAGAAGATGATCAGCGACGCTGAGGCTTTCAAGAGCAACGACGAGGCTTTCAGCAAGCGCTTCGAGGCCAAGCAGCAGCTTGAGTCTTACATCGGCCGTGTCGAGGAGATTGTTTCCGACCAAACACTCTCGCTCAAGTTGAAGAGAGGCCAGAAGGAGAAGATTGAATCGCAGCTCAGCGATGCTATGGCTTCTCTCGAGCTCACTGAGAGCTCTGCTGATGACCTCAAGAAGCAGGAGCTCGCCCTCAAGCGCCTTGTCACCAAGGCCATGACCTCCCGATAAATGCATTCAAGCGGATTGACTGATTGGCAGCGTACCAGACGTCTTCCAACAGTGTAGGTGTAAAGGTCGAGGGCCGCACGGTGTCCTTTGCCCATTGTGTGTATGAGCGCTGCTAAAAAACGGTCCTGGTGTTCCTGGAATTATGGGGATGGCGCGTATGCTATGCCTTGTTCTCATTGTTTGTTTACTTTCGATATATACGAACCATCAAATAGGGAGATGCCGAGGCATAGGGAAAAGTTCTGCATTTATCATTTTCTTCATCGGATCTGACATTGATGCCATTTCGATGCAGGGGCTTTTATGATGGATTATGGCGATGCTGCATCGTTTGAGGGAGCCGCGGCCCTACAGTCTGAGCCAGAGGGCCTGATGATGAGCGAGGAACAAAAAAAATGTCCTGTGAATTATGAATAGACTCGGTAGAATGGCAAAAAATGGATTTCTTTGTACAGATAAGCAGGAGTGTTTCCCGAATGTATCAGGTGTCTTTACGTATTGGTGTATATTCTTGTAGCAGCGGCTAAAGTACTAACATAATAAGGACAAGCAGATAATTAAGGCAATAGATGAAACAAGGTAAATGAGAAGATTTGAGGCAAATGCGTAAATTAAAGTCAATGACACAGTTAAGGCAAATAAATAGAAGAAGTAAAAATAAGCCAAAATACATAAAACAAGTGAAATACATGAAATAAATTAAATAACATGGTTTACATAATTTACATAATTTACATCTATAAAGCAATTTATAAAATTTAGTTTGAATTACTGCTAATAGTCCTTGATCTTGTTTGCGTTACTATCCCCGAACTCTCCGTCAAGTGCCCGCCCCACTCAGTTGTCAACTTCACATCGACACCTCGCCACTTCAACACTAGGGCATCCAGCTCTACATGATTGCGTGGCGGAGATGAAGGCAAATGAAAACTCTAAAGACCTCTTCATGGACTCAATGCTGTCGTTAAGCAACGACGGCCAGCCACGTATCTCCTCCCTGGCGTAATGACGGAGCGAGGGCTGAACCTCCTCGACCTGCCCATCGATATCCTCGTGCTCATCATTACTCCGCTAGTCACTACGCCGACAACAATAACCCTCTGTCCGTGCGCTCTGCACACTGCTGCAGCAAATTTGCCTAGTGGCATCGGCTCGTTGCTCCTGGTTCACCCGTCGATACACGCCATCGCGTGCCCGATTCTCTACAGCTCCAATGAGTTTGAGCTCGATCTGACCGGTAAGCACGGCAATGCTGTGCGCCGGAGTCTTGAAGATGCTGCGTCTACGGCTTCGTCAAAACTGGAAAGGATACTGGGGTTGGACGATGATAAAGGGTCTCATTATGCAGCGCTGAAGCGGCGGGATATGCGATTGCTGCAGCTCTTTGCGGAACCGGAGGCGAGGCGGCGTCTACGCAGCTTGCGGGTCAAGCTGGATCGTTTGAGAGGATGGATTGATGCTTCTATAGTCCCTGTTCTGGCGGACATGGTGCTTCAGGGAAACCTGACGGAGCTGTCTATTTGTATTTACGAAAACGAGGCAGGTGGTCGTCGTGGGACCAACACGGGAGATGTTTCAGTGCTGAGGCGGCCGCCGCTGGTAGGTCTGCTCCGACTACTGGCTGACCCATACCTGCGATCCGCAAAGTTGCTGGTCTCGCCTGTGCATGGCAGGGTTTGGTGCCCGTTTCACGAAACGACAGGAACTTGTGAAACGGCATCAGCGCCTACTATGGACGAAAGTGCTGCGTCATCTTATTCACGTGGTGCCTTGGTCGAGATTGATTGGCGGGCTATTGTGAGTAGCGTTTTGGATCCTGCTGGGACAGAGCTCGCTGTTGGGTGGACAGAAGATGCAGCTGACCGAGGGAGAGTGTAGCGAGGATGAGCTGGCGGCTGAGATGTGACTGGCTACGTGGTGAGGAGCTGGTACAAGAGTGAGATAATGAGAGAAGAAGGAGTGCTTGGAGGATCTGAAATACTCGATGACGCGGCAGCTAGGGACACGAGAAAAGTATGTACAGCCGTACAGCTAACACGGTATTAAAACAGCGATACAAATGTTTCACGGTGCTGCGGGCGCAACCAGTCGGAGATGGCGACGCCAGCTTATCTTGCATATCTCATCTGCACGCATCCACGTGCCAAGATTCTGTTGTCAGTTGGCTGTGAGGGCAATAAGCTTGCATAAGAGAGTTACCTTTCGGCAGTCATTATGCTGTCTCCTTGCGTCGGGTTTCTTTTAGACGGCGGTTGCGAGCACTGCGCCAATCTGTCGCTGAAAATAACTGTTTGCGTCCCATTTTAAGCACCGAATCTATAGCCGTTTTTAATGCCAAAATTCCAAATCTACTCTGTAAGAGCCAAGTCATTATGCTTGCACCCCATCTCTGTAGCAAATCTCGCTCGGCACGCTTCCGCGGCAAATGGCGCTAGTAAGGACCAGGGCTGCGCGGACCATGTCTCGCCCCATGGGATATTATGCAGTGGGAGAGTAGCCGTGTTACCATGTAAGTCTTCCAGGCTGTGCTGTGTAAGAAATATGCGTAATGCAAGCGTAATATTCAGTAAGCTCAGGCACTTGGCATGGGTAACCTGTCTCGAAGTAAGCAGGGGCTCACATCACGCGGGCCATTGTTAGTGCAACCATATCAGGCCGAACCTAATGAAAAAAGGAACAGCTATTCCTTCATGGGAAAATATACTCCGCTTCGGATCGTAATTACGCCAAGATTGTGGGTTCTGGAGATGCCTATGATGGAAGTACCAGGGGCACTGGTGCATAAGACTGGTAACTTTGGTCGGTGAGTTCTTTTGGAGTATTTGTTTTGGAGGAAAAGACTGCGTCGAGTATTTTTGGATGAATCTTCCTGTTTTTCATTGATAATATACCCAGGAAACAAAGGTAAGCTCGTAGATTTCGCAACTGTGCATAGTAATACTGATAAATGCTACCCAATCAATACCCAATCAATTTTGATAGATTCCTTTCCCTTAGACTCCCATACTTTTTTTCTCTTTGAAACACTCATTAAATGCAGTTCTCTCCCAATAGTCGCCTTTTGAGCAATAATTCAAAAACACGTCGAGTCATCATAAAACAAACTCCCATTGCAGGTGATTCTTATTTCTCGTCAACATTGTAAAAGTCGTCCTTGTGATCGTCGGTGTGTTCACCCCAGTGCACAGGTCCCAGCTTAAGAACGCGTCTGGCGCTGCCGCTGCCGTTGGTTGAGCTATCGGAGGAGCGTCGAGAAGCTGCGCCAGTGTCGGTTCCGGCGGGGATTGTGGCAGAGTCGGTAGAGGAGGCAATGCTGGTGTTTCCAAGCTTATTTTGTAGGCGTGGGTAGGAGTCTGACACGTCTGGGGCGAGTGAGAGGAAGGATGGCGGGCGGCGGGCTTCGTTGGACATGTTGATGGTTGTTTTGGGGGAGTTGGTGTAAGTATACAGGTTGGTGGTTGCTGGTGTAAGCCCAGGCCTGGAGTTGAGGAAGATGTATGCGGTTCAATGGGAATTGGGCAGGTTTTGAATCGCAGGGGAAGGAATTTTTTGTTTAATGGAGGAAATAGAGTGAGTTAAGAAGTATATGAAGAAAAGGAAAAGTGTAGACCGGAAACGTAATGGCGGCCGATCAGCTGGACGGCTTGTCCCTTTTATGGTGCCAACCTTGTTACACGATGCGCTTCGGTCACCATCCTCCGCCGGCCCGTGGGGAAAACGCTGAAACCTGCCTGTGGTCCCCCGTTGAGACAGGCGACTAACAGCACGCCATGCATATTACAACCTATTATTCGCTGCAGGCTTTGTTCGCCCCGGGTCCAAGCTCAGTTGTATTACGCTACAAGTGTTCCCGAGGTGTCGCAGATCATCAGAAGCTCAGACAGTATTACGCGTGTATTATGCGTAGCTTACAAGTAAATTCCACTGCCAATGACATAGCCAAATCGCAAGCACGATAACACCGAATAATATGGACAGTATCCAGTTGTTCAAAGGCTGGGGCCCAGAGAGTACCCCAAACTCGGTGAACAGACTGTACAACTGAAAGAGCCTTATAACCGGGGTTTTGGGCGGGGTCCTTGCCCACGGTTCTCCATTAGCGAACGCCGAACTCTTAATAAGACATGGCCAGATGCGGGTTGCTGCGGATCACGTCAAGAGAAAATCATAGGAAAGAATATCGAATGCGGGCGATGACGGGCTCAGCTTGCACACGTGCCGGTCGAGGATAGGCTTAGCGTCATTCGTGTTGGCGATGAGTTGACTGGCCTAGACCCTGGGCTTCAAGGTTAGTGGCTTGTATTTTGGCTGTCGCAGCTCACTCTCACACACACACCTTTTTTTTTTACCCCGGCAAAGTGTCAATCGTGACCTTTCATTTTTACTAACTGTCCATGACGTGGCGCCATGTAGGCCTACGTACGATTTGTCCCGGTGCTCCGGGAATTGACGGGATGGCAGCTGATGGAGGTCGCTTAGAGATGTCTTAGCTTGCGGGGGAAGTACATACGTCGTATGGTCGTCGCCTGCGTATGGCTCAATGTACATGAATACGGATACATAGATTCACTCTAATTTGCTCTCTCGGCACTTTAACGGTTGTCGGTTCATCAAAACCACAGCCGAGGCGCTCCTCCTTCTCCACCACCCGCATCTCTTGTCTTTGATCCGCCGCTCCACATGCGGCTCTGTCGAAACGTCATTACCGTTACTATCCGTCCCTGAATTGGCAGCTCGGGTTCTGCGGTGTATATGATTCTAGACGCTGATTGGGAGGTACTGCATAGCATTGCATGGATTGTGGTGCGAGTGTTCAGGTATGGATTCTGATATTCATATGAATCGAAAATATCTCGGCACGGGACGATTGTCTTCCCGATGAGCCGACGGGGCTGTACAAGCCAAGATATAAACGATAAACGCTACATTTACTTATGTTGCACATGGCACTTGACTTTTATTTCCCATCCGTTCGATTCGCGAGTTCTGTTTCTATCTTTCACGTTATTCATATCGATCACATGCCTAAAACCAGCGACCAAAAGCTTACAGCTCCGGAAAACCTTGACACCAATCTGCTCTACAGCAGCCATCCAAGCTTATTTGATTTCAGCATACTTCTCCAAGCTATCAAAAAGCTCGCCGAATACTCCATTGTGCCAGCCTTTAGCCGCCTGCCACTCACTGTCCGGTAATGTAGCATGCATCATGTGCAGCCAGCCGCCGACAATCAAGTCGGCGTAAGTAGCCTTCTGGCCCAGGATAAACGGCCCAGAAGTATCCTTTGAATACAGCTTGGCAATATCTCCCATAACATCACGCAAAGACTCCATCATCTGCTCTCTCGCCTCGCCCTTGATCTCCAGCTCATCCCAGGACTTGAGTCCAATCTTGCCGAGAAAGGCACTCTTGCTCTCCTCCGAGTCAAGCGTCATGCCAGAGCCCATGAGACCGGCGTGAATACTAAACGCCGCATCAACGTGTGAGTTGAACTTGGAGTACTCGGCGTATTGCGCTTCATCATTCCGCACAGACAGCGGCGGTGCCCAAGGTGGAAGTTCCCGGTCGTATGTGAAATCGAGGACCTGTGCGGGGAACAGGTCGCCGGCTCCGGATGACGGGTAAGTTTCCTGCAGGTAGATGGCGATATCGAACGAGTCTCCGATTTTCGAGCCCGTTTTGGGGTCTACCAAGATTGGAAGCGTATGGTAGTCCTCTCCGTCGGCCCTCTTGCGGCACGCTGGGACATCAAGACCCTGACGGACCTGTGGAATATCGGGAATCTTGACCCATTTGGTAGAGTATGTGACGCCCTTAAAGTTGAGTGTCAACCGTGATTTCCAGGGATTTACTGCCGCTGGGACATGCATAGCAATATCGTAAAACTCCATTTTTCAAAAGGCTCTCGAGGAACTCGCTAATATAAACAATGGCAAGGAATACTGCTCCAGTTTCATTTGGACAGCCGCCCTCCACATGTGCGGGGTCACGTGTGCTTTTCGTTGAAATCATCATCGTGAAAAGTACTTTGTTTTGCTTTTTAGCAATCCTTTGGACTTCTCTTTAGGACGCTGCTGAAATTTAAACGGTCGTATATGGTAGCCTCAGAGATCAAATCTGACTACCAAGCTTTATGTATAGCTTTTAGAAGGACAGCTGTTCTCTTCGGCCGAGTTATATGCACTACCCTGTAGCATCTCCTGCTTGTCACACCCCAAATTCGAGAACTATGGCTTGGGCACATAAGCTTAGAGAAACTAAGTGTGATGGCTTTAGTGTTTTTGTGATCTTTTGGAGTTATGACCGAGTGGTTAAGCCTCACTCCGCCTATATACACTCACAGAGAGTCGCCGTGATACAACTGTGGCGGCAGCTTAAAAGTGCCATTCACGCTGGGTAGAAAGATATTGGGATTGTCGTGAGTATCTCAAGGACGTGTTGCACGCACAGTTTTTCTTGTACTTCGGCACTAGGCTCTAACATTGACCATGCTTTCAGGCTCGTTTACTAATGCCAGCAATTACACTTTCCTTTGCAGAGGAGTCATGACTTGTGATGTGACAGTGCGGTCCTGCTTCCTCCGGCCACCGCGCACCAACATGCAGCATGTGGATTTTCTACTTTGTAGTATGTTGGTATCCAATTGGCGAGGTCTTTTTTCTGCTATTTAGCGGCGCCAGAAGCTGCTCGTATACGAAGCGAAGGAGGCGGTGACGTCTGCGGGAGTCGAAACCCCAGTCCCGCGTCTTGGGGCTTACAGGGATCGCATTAGTGGTGTGGATCTTTCGAATGAGCTCGGTGACGGCGCTTAAATATCGAGATGATTGGTCCTTTGACTCTCTCGTGTGGCCCATCACATCTTGGAGAATCATCGACATCAGCCTCACCTTGCGCGCAGTTTGAATATCAAGAAAGCTAGCCTGGGAGGGTCTCCGATGGCTTACATGACTGTTGAATTCTCGCATGTCACTGTGAGTACCAATGCCAAGCACGGTCAGCTATACCATGCTTGGTCATTGAAAGACATTCAAGGAGTTCCGGCGGACCAATTTATTCTTCCGAGTTGCTGCACGAGGCTGCAGGTCCCATTTCAGAGCCAACCAAGGCGAGTCACAACGTTTGCGGACCTAGCGAGAAGTGCAAGTCAAAATGCATACAGCAAGTCGTGATTGTTCTAGGCTTGTATGTTCCTTGTAGTGGCGCTCTCTGAACATTTGTGATTTGCAGCGTGTTATTGCTTCTTGGCTGCAGCTGTTCCCGAAGCCCTCTGTGTAAGTCTTGTTGCTTCAGCTGCTTGTAAGTGAGGCCGGCGTTGACACTGCCAGGGCAGATGCAAAAATGTGTACTTCTAGATGGTTCTGGCGTGCTTCGTAATCACGTTATCAGCTTCATCATTCGCCTATAATCCGTGATTCCTGCGGCACATGAATGAAATCACTTGACGTCGCATAGATGTGCACATCCAGTCATGTCGCTGGTGTAGAAGCAAGATGGTGGAGTACTGGGAGCTCAGCCAAGCTGGCCGCGCAGACGGTTCGGCGTACAAGCGACGCCACTGTTGGAAGGACCTGTAAATGACGAGATGGAAAGGTCTCTTGAGCTTCCTCTCTCCAAATTCACCCCCAATTGAACATCTCTGGCGCCTGAAAGTGGCCGAATATTGGGCCGACGGAGCCAGGGAGCGAGACAATCGCGGATATTGGACCGCTGCCTGGTCATTATTTGCCGCCAGCCGAGCGGGCTCAAGCTTAATTTGCCGAGCACGTATCTGCCGGTCTTGGATAGTTTCTGGGTTACGTGCTGTTCCACAAGTTCTGGTCTCCTCTTTTGGCCTCTGGTATTGCCATAAGTCCTGGTCTTTGTGTTGGTCAAGAGGACGCTGTGGTGCCTGCTTACAGGGCTTGCTTATCATATTTGGCGGACATAGTAGCGACTTTTCCAGGCAGCATCATGGCACACCGCATACATTCTATCCAACTCCAGGCTCTTTGATAGATCCTAGCTGATGGATACACCCGTAGAGGCTATTGGATGAATGCCTACCTAATTCAGCTGCCAGTACGGCGTGATATGCAGCCACAATGGGAAGTCGCAAGACACCGCACCTGCCGCAGTTGCGGCCTTGCGGCCCCAACTACAACTCGGAGTGCCAACACTCAAGACAAACGCCACCATGTATTAGTCCCTCTCACTTTTCTTTTACACCCTCCAATACCCGCCGTGTCCATCGTTATGGCCAACGTGCAGCTGTGTTTCGCCGAATCCCGATATACGCCGTTTTGTCGGCTCACGCGCTTCGACGTTAAACGTCTAGCCCAAGGCAAATCTGCAGCGGCTTGTGCCCAATCCGCGGCTTTAGTGTTGGTCTGCTCAAAGGCTAGAGGAAGGCGACAACATTCACAGATGGCATTCTCCGGCAAATTTGTCTCTGTCAACATCTCTTCCCAGAAAAGCCATCGGTTATTAAAAGTATACGACCTCATTTAGCAAATTACAGTGTGAGAGCTAACCGGATAGCATCGCGTACCAGAAGAAGGCGTCTCAGTATGCCCCCGTTTGCCTGCACACTCGCGGCAGGCTGGCTCTTGCCGACCGCTCCCTCACACGAAAGCTCGAATAGTACTACCTACCTAGTTATTCCGTGTCCTGCATCCTCTCACTTCAGCAATCTCGTTTTTAACCACAACAATCACTCCGACGCCTGTCCTCTATCAGTTTTCGTTGGCCCAAATCCGCCCTCCCCACGTCACGTTGCTTCGTGCCACTGAACATGCGCAGCGCAAGCGCTTATACCCCTGCTCGCAACGCTCCTTTGCCGCCAATAGGACTCCAAATTTGAGATAAATGCATGATGTGGCTGTCAAAACGGCCCCCTTCTCTTCGCCGTACAAACCAGGTGATATCTGCGCCTTTCACGCCCTTACCAACTACCGATGGCTCCCGAACAGTTGCCGGCGAATCGATATCGGAATCCTCGACCTGCAGATTTCGGCGTCACAGAGCTCTTTGTTGGCGCACTCATCCTTGTCACAGCCACCTTCCTTTTTCGACTAAAGTCTCGGCCGTGTTCCCAATGTGGCTTCCCTGGCAGGCAGCAGTGGATAATTGACCAAGCTGCGAGGCAAAGCTTAGACACATACTGGTACAGAATCACGCTGCAGAGCTGCGCTCGCCGTTAACATCCACAGGACGCCATGAGAGTTGACAAACTTTGGGCCGCATACAAGACATAGCCAGCGGCGGGGCCCATGATTCTACAAGCACCAACAACCCCCCACGACTACGATCCCAAAGCTGCCTGTTGTTTTGATGTGATTATCACTAGCCAAATGTGGGCAAGTTTAGGCCACCGGGGGATCATGTGCGGCATCCGACCCTCCGCTTACTCCACTGCCAGCTTATACCAAGAATGTTGCTAATGTCCGTTATTCATGGCGTTGAAGTGCCAAAGCAAACAACTCCAATTTCTCCGCCCAGCAATTGGTCTGCCAACTTTAGGATTGGGGGCCAAACGTACAGACTCATCGCCATGAGTGTCACGCTATAGCTCAACCCATCGGATACTAGCCTAATATCTCGTACGGGCCGCCGCAGTCATTCCAGGCAACATATACAATGCAGGAAGCAAGGATTTCAGCGATAATGAACAACAAATTTTTTTTCCATCAGTGCTACTCATTAATATATCATCGATGACTTTCTAAATGGCAAATATTATTATGGGCTCATGAGGTCGCATGCTGGCAACAAAAACGCAGGCCTTCCGACTCTCCTCTGCACCCCAGTATTCCCTAGGCTGATCCTTTAGCCTCATCACACGGAATTGAGTGGCTCCTATTTTCCCTGCATGTCTATGCTCCATAGTCGCTGGTTTGCCAGATGCTGCTCCGGATGCCTAGTTTGGCTAGTCATACTCATCGCGGGATATGTTGTCCGGCAAATACGCGCGCCCGCACTAAGAAACATGCGTGCCATGCAGAAGCTTGCATGCATTCTTGTACGGTTTGGTTGCAGCTCACTGGGCTAAGGATGTACAGAGAGGTGTGAGAGTAAGGCGTTGGCCTCAAATTAACACCCCCTTCGTCTGTAAGCCTTCGAAGGACCCCACTGGCAAACGGCGCCTCCGCCGTTCCCTTGCCTTGATCCAGTAGGCCAGTGCCTGTGGGCAGCCACAGAGGGGAACGAATGCGGGACCGCCAACGGATGGATTCACTCAGAATGAGCTGAGCGGGCGAGGCTGAACAGACTTGCGGCCCCAAAGCCGTGATGATACGATTGTTTGTAAACAATACCCTGCCTCTCGGCTCCTCTACAAAAGTCAGTTCATAATAAATCTTCAACACACGAGGCTGCAATTCCAAGCAGGTAGCCGCATTGGTGGAATCGAGAGCTCGCCAACGAACCCCCCGGCAACACCAAGGCATGAATGGTTCTTTGCTAGGTCGTTAGCCTCGCCCTAGGCCGCCCTGGTCGAGTGGAGGTCACCCCATTCAAATCTGAGATGCAATGTCGCTACCGTCAGGTGCTATGCAGCTTGCATGCAACGTCCGGTCCCATTCGCGCTACTTGGCTTCTCGGGGGGGCAGTGGCCCATGACGAGTAGAGCACCAGTTGGTCCCGGACTCTTTTATCCCCGTCAAGCCTTCATGCAGCTTCGAAATGCACACTCGGGCGTACACCGACAAATTTTCTTAAGCCCCTGCCGCACTTCGCACCCATATCAGACGGGCCGCCAACCTGGCCCTGGTAGACGTCTGGGGATGAGGAAATCACGGAGCCACAGGCTACCTTGACGTAAGTGGACTAGGCAAAGGCATCAGAGGTACCAACACGATGCTCCCGTCCACCTGATCCGAGCTCATATATCTTTTCTCTTGCCGCGGGGCCTCCGTTTTTGAAGACCAACTTGCTCAAAGCTGCCCTGCCAGGAAGAAAGCAACTGACGACACTCGTCCCAAGAGCCTGCATCACATATTGTTGAAGCACCACTCACACCCCCTCCCCCACGCCCCTACACATGCATCTGGACTGAAGGCGTCGAATACCACAAACATAAAGAAAACGACAAGCGACCAACATATTCAAGCGGTGGTTCCGGCAGCCGGGGTGTAAGTGGAAAATACCGTCTCAAGACGTACCACTTTGTCACTCTGTCTTGGACGTTTGTCTAGATATTATACATCCGAATGCTGCTACAAGTGGACACGCATATTACCTGCAGACTGGGGTATGGCAAGCAACACCATACGTATACGAATTCTCTGCTTCAGACGGGTGCTATCGAATATATAACGGCGTCTCTTCCTACTTCTTACTTGGCTACCAGTAAGCCTGAAATAGTCAGCTTTGAGTGTTGATCTTGAACACTCTACATACACTTTGTTCCTATCACATCTCCATTTGATCTCTGACCTCGGAGTCTGTTCAATTGGACAAGCCTATACCTCTCTCACAAGCCATCCGTCCACATTCCAAACAGCCATCCTTTGTGCGACACAGTCTGGCTTGCGAACCGTTTTGCAATCTTTCTGCAGCTTGGACTTGTCCTGCGTGACGGATATTTGGTTACACAAGCGAAATATCCTTGCCCGTCACGAGCTATCTTGGTTCTTTTCAAAGTCCAAAAACGCAGCTTTGAGAATTGGACACCAACAACAACAACACCAAGTATATTCAAAATCATGTGTGTTTGGGTTACAACTCAGTACTGGACCCTTTGTGGGTGCACGGCCTCCGAGTCTCAGCCAAAACCGGGTTGCAGCTGCTCAGCCGTTATATCCCAAGGCACACAAGTATGGGAGGGATACTGCAACCGCCCACAGTGCCCTCAACGCAAGAAGTCCTCTTAGCTGGTTCTCACCACCCTTGGCTGAAGATGTTGCTGCGTGTACGTGAGTGGGATTTTGGCTGTTGGTGCATACAATAAGCTAACTTTTTCAAAACAGCCATGACCAAACGACACGAACTAGGACGGTTTTAAGGCGAAACAGACGCAAATCTTAGACTGCCACGCGGCAAGCACATACCAGAACGGACTTCACTGTCCGGACGTCCCACAGCGAAAGCAACAGCTGGTCTATTTCTCTTCAAACCTTTGCCAATTCATATTTGGGCTATGTTTTACGTCTCATGGTGGATATGAGACTTTTATATTGCAGTGGCTTTTCAACAATGCTTGCAATGTCAGCACCGACTTAGTCTGGTCTTGTCAGATGGAGAGTTGGTGCATTTGGCCGTGGATATTTCGCTCATTTACCTTTTACCCCCAAGTTACGTCTTGAGCCTATGCCTTTCTTTGTTGGGCTTCCCTTCGACACGGGCTTTTGTCCTTGAGCTCGCATCCATTGTTATGCACGGTCTTTCCTATTTTCTTTTATTTTTCTTTCAGAGCTCTTTCTTCACTTGCATATATTAGCGGGGATGGATTTTGTTGATTAAGATTGGAGACACTGCAAGATATTGTCATATTGGCAGCATACAAGACCTGTTTTGGATCATTTCATGTGGTGGGAAGATAGACTCAAGCCATCATGTACTCGGACAATACTATTACAAAATGATTCCAAACCACCAGTCTCTCTCTCCTTTTTCGTGCTTTTATTGATTGTTTCGAACGATTGGCCTCCAGACTACGCAAATTACCATGGTCAATTCCGTGTCACAGTATCATTGTCTTGCCTAGAATATCTTACGACTCGAAACCGGCAGTTACAGAGTCACGCCATCGACTGCCGATGCAACGGCCCGGCCAAGCAAACATTTCACGACACATTTACACAACGAGGCGTGTCCGTAGCACAAGAAAATGCCGTGAATCATGACAAAGGAGAAATCCACATGGTTTGTGTAACATGTTTGCGCAAGGCAGCAATGACTCCCTGCTGGCCAGAGCGTTTTCTTTCCTTCTTGGTCCTGCTACTTTACTTCTGCGATAGCATAGTAGTACCCGTCTGCCCACAGAAAACGGGCGTGCAGGCCAGCGGGCGGGCGCCACGGGGCCGCCGATATATGCGACCTTGCGGGGAAAAAAAGTACTACTTGCTGTGCGGGCAGCGGGCGCTGTGGACAGGCGGCCAGGCAGGGACGGCGGTGAAATGAATTATGCGGCCAGGTTTTTTAGCGGCCGGCGAGGCAGAATTCCAAAGTACATTTTGATAGACATAGAAAGAAAAAAAAAAGAGGAGGGATGACGACGAAAGGTTGCATTATAAGGTTTAGCTCTAATATGGCCAGGGGAGACGTTTGGCTCGGCTGGCATTACCTATAACACTTGCCCTGCTATAGGGGGGCCGGGCTTGTGCCGGGATGGGCGCTGTGTGTGCCCTCTCTTCCTCTCTGTGTGCTCTTGTGCGCGGTTGCCGCCAACACGCCCGCGAGGCGCCGTGCAGCTGGTTGTGCATTAGCCGCGCATCATGTGATGGGGTTTGCTGTGCCTCGTTGCGTCTTTACTCTACGTAATTTTCTTTCTTTTTTTTTTTTTTTTTTGCGCAAATTTCGGCTGGTTTTTAGAGTTTACTCCTACTGCCCTTCTTATTACATGGACGGGTGGAGGCAGAGTATATTGTCCACCATAACATGCATATTCACGCCTGCTAAACGGCCCCAAAGCATGTATTTTCAAAAGTGAGTTCGTTACTCTCTCTAGCGCTATGCCTCACTTATCGCCTCCTCAGATCAAAGTCAAATAAAAAACAAAAACTAATCAACGCGGTTAAGTTCCAATCTGATGTAAATCGATTCGTCATCTTCTGTCTCTGCTGCCTTCACTTTTAGTAGTGGCCTTGCTAGAAATGGCCCCTTTTTTGTTTCTTGAATATTTTGAATTTCTTTTTTGTCTCTTTTGTTTTCTTTCTTTGCTCTTGGCCGAACCCTTCTTGAATGCTTGGGTGCCTTTGCTCCAGACTCTCTTCGTAGTATACATGGCAATTGAAAAAAAAAGGAATTAAAAAACACATGAAAAAAGAAACCCTCCTCAGCCAACAACATACTGTTCCGCCTCTGTACTTTGTCAACCTCAATCTATGCAGTGCTTTTTGCTAATATAAAATAGTGACCCTCTCTCTTGAAACCTCCTTTTTTGGGTGCTTCCCATGATATGAATATTCTTTTTTTTTATGTGATTTTATGTTATTGGCCTTTGCCGGCCATTCTCTTCCAATAGCATCCCATCTCCAAAACAAATGAAAAGTTGCACGAAATGACTGTAGAATAAAATCTGTCGATACAACACGGCCATGTTGTTTGTATCGATTCACGCAACTCAGTCATTTTTCGGAGAGCTGGGAGAGTATTGGTTACCAGAGCCTGAAGGACCAGGCGTCCGGGGAGAGAACTGAGGAGACGTCGGAGAGTAGCTGGGACTCGTCGGCGACTGTTGGTTTCCGGGGCTTCGACCAAAGCTGGGACTCGTCGGCGAGTAAGACTCTGGCGATGTCGGAGACCACGAAGGCGATGCAGGAGAGTAGGAAGGCGATGTGGCTCCCGCTCCATGCAGATTCGGCGACGCCGGGCTGTAGTTGGGGCTGGCCGGCGAGTAGCTCGGCGACGTTGGCGAGTTGAACTGCGCTGGAGACGTCGGCGAGTAGTGCCTGGGGGATGTCGGTGACGTGGGCGAGTAGCTGGGAGAAGTCGGGCTGTAATTCGGGCTTGCAGGGCTCGTCGGCCGCAGCATAGGTGAAGTCGGCGAGAAAGAGGGCGACGAGGGGCTGAACGAAGGCGACGTCGCGTACCGAGCCCCTCCATCCAACATAGGCGAAGTTGGCGAGTAGCCAGTGTTGGGAGACGAGGGAGAGTATCCGCCCATGGCCGAGCTGAATGGCGAAGTCGGTGATGTGCTGAACGGACTGGTTGCGCCGCGGGAATAAGGGCTCATCGCACCCATACCACCAAAACCGCCACCATATTCCGTACCAAAGCCCGCAGGCGTGTCGGAGCCAGCACCCTGGATAGGAGAGAAGTTTCCGGCAGCCGGTGAAGCCATGCTGAGATAGCCAGAATCGGCCATCGGAGAACCGCTGTCATAAGGTGTAGCGGCTCCCTCACCCTCACCTTCCTTGACAGGCATGCCAGGCATGAGGCCCATGCGAGAGTTGTCCGAAATGACAGTCTCCAACATCTTGGGATCCAGCAATACGTCAAAGTTGCCAGTACCCATGGGAGCAAGCTGACCAAGCATGACATTTTCAGAAATACCTCGGCAGTCGTCCAACTCACCAGTGGCAGCAGCTTCAAGGAGAATCTCGACAGTCTCTTCAAAAGAGCAACGCATCAGTGCACCAGTATCAGCACGGTTGATGCCGTGTCGAGTGACTGCAGAAATGACACCACGGTATGTCATAATATCGACCAACAGCGCGATATGCCGATGGTTGACGTATGAACCGTCAAAAGCCAACACATTTGTCAACTCCTTCACCAATGCAGATCTTGCCGCCTCTACACCAAACACTTCACCAATCTGCCACAAGTCGTTGGTGTACGTTCTTGAGGCATCGACACCGTCCACAGCCAGCACAGCTCTAAGAGCCGAACCACTGGTATCGAGATACCATTGCGTGCAACGCGGGTCGTCCTTGAGAGCAAGTTCAGCGCCATCGTCAAGCTCAACCAAGCGAGTACCCTTGGTCAAGAAAGCTCGCTCAATGCCGGGCACTCCGCGAAGCGTAAGGGTGTCCAAAAGATGTGCCTCAAGGCGCTTGAGCATGACGTCGTCTTCATAAGCACCAGTGCTTTGATCATCCTTGCTGTCATCGTGGCGAATGGTACGGATTCGGATGACCTGCTCATCGGCGTTGTTGTCACTGTAGATGACGGCCAAGTCGGGAGAGTACTCTTCCTTGATGCGTTGGGCAACGTCATCAATCTTAATTTCCTTGTCCAGTAGCTTCTGACGGTCCAGAGTAATACGCAAGAGCCAGCGCGACTGCTGTTCAATGGTGTCCTGCGCATCGTCGGGAATTAAGAAGTAAGACTCAACCATGTCCATATCCTCTGCAATCGTGGTTGACTGAACGTCAGGATCATAGTAGATCTCGGTTACTGAGGTAATAGATCGCAGATTGGTGTACTCGACCATGCTTCGGAGCTTCTTGGCCTGCTCCTGGGTTCCCAACGGAGTATCGAGGAACACGGCCATGCTGGGCGTCTTGATGTTCTTGGCGAGGTTAAGAATCTCCTTGAGTCGCGGCACACCAAGCGTAACGTTCTTGGACGACACACCAGCAAAATGGAAAGTGTTAAGCGTCATCTGAGTGGCTGGCTCACCGATAGACTGAGCAGCCAGAACGCCAACCATTTCGCCAGGGCTGATAAACGCCCGGTCCCATCTATTTTGGAGCTCACCAATGACGTGGTCAAAGGCAAGCTTGTTGAGGCGATGCACCTTGACAATTTCCTTGAAGGCTAGTCTTGAGCGCATCAGCGCCTTGAACAAGATGGTGGCATTGTAGTCAGCTTCGTGAGAAATCTCGTCAGAGCCACGTACAATCTGCATCTTGCTGAGGACATCCTGAACGACAGGGATGACATCAGAAGGACGCAGGTTGCTGCGATCGGTTTCGCGGATATTGAAGACACGCTTGGCCGTTTCAATAATTCTGCCAATGTTTAGAGGCAACTGCATCATCTCTTCGCCCATCTTGGCTTGGTTGATTTGGCGAACAGTTCGCCTATCAGAGACAAGTGTCTCCCACTCGCTATCAAGCAATTCCATGGAGGCCTTGTCGCCAGCCAACTCATTACCGTACTCGTAATCCTTGCGGAACCATTCCGGTGGGTCCGCAAGATCCAGGCGGTACTTCTTTTCGAAGGCAGGGTCGGACATCTTGAGCATGCCCATGCGCTGCTTCTCAATGCACATAGCATCGAGACCGTCTTCTCCGTAAAGGAACTGGATAACGTCACCCAATGAATTGCGGACGGTCCCATCGTATCGTGCGCTAAGATCTTCCAGCGCCTTGACTAGACGTCTCTGGATGTAACCAGTCTCGGCAGTCTTGACAGCAGTGTCAATAAGACCTTCTCTACCAGCCATGGCGTGGAAGAAGAACTCAGTCGGCGTGAGACCACGAAGGTAAGAATTCTCGACGAAGCCACGAGCTTCAGGCGAGTAATCATCCTTGGTGAAATGAGGCAGCGTCCTGTACTTGAAGCCGAAAGGAATACGCTTGCCTTCAACAATTTGCTGGCCGACCAGCGCCGTCATTTGCGAAATATTAATGGACGAACCCTTGGATCCTGATTCAGCCATGGTGACGGCGTTATTTGAATCCTTCAAGGATCTTTGAGTGGTAGTACCAGCCTGGTCACGAGCCTGGTTGAGAGCCATCGACACCTTGTTCTCAAACGTGGCTCGGACATTCATACCGGGCAAAGCTTCCAACTCATTGGCAGTTGCCTGAGCGGTCAGTCTTGCGACTTCACCCTTTTGTGTATCAATATGAACCTGCACCTTTTCGATTGTTTGACGATCGGGTACGGTATCACCAATACCGATACTGTGGCCATTGTTCACGAGCCAGTAGGTAACCACTTGCTGAACACCATTCAGAAAAGCCATGGCGCCATCGGGCCCAAGCTCGTTGTAACAGAGATGGACGATACCTCCAGCGGCGGAACCGACATTCTTCTTCTTCAGAAGACCATAGATGAGCTCACCACTCTGAATAAGCAGGCCTGTATCCTTGAGAGGGATATCAGAGTCCCCTTCAGGAGAGTACAGGCTAATCTCTGGCGGGATGATCATGCTGATAATCTGCTTTCCAGTCCAACGAGGTCTAGGCTTCAGGATTGCAGGCTGTGGAATGACACCATCCCAGTTGGGCACCCAAAGCATCAGGTTCATGACAAGTTCCTTATCAATGAACGTGTCACGTCGGCAAAGCTTGTAAACACCTGCCAGCGAATCCTGAACAATACCCATGAGAGGTCCGTTCTTCTGGGGTGAGACAATGTTATTAGGCACGAGGCAGAGCTCCTTGATTTCAGCGCGAGTCTCCTCGGTTTGCGGGACGTGAAGATTCATTTCGTCACCGTCGAAATCGGCGTTGTAAGGCGACGTGACTGACAGGTTCAGACGGAAGGTAGAATAAGGCATGACACGGACTTTGTGACCCATCATTGATTCCTTGTGCAGGGATGGCTGACGGTTGAAAATGACATAGTCGCCATCCATCAAGTGTCGTTCCACCTTCCAGCCATACTCCAGAGAAATCTGAGCAGCACGTCTGTGATGGCGGAGATCAATACGGGTGCCGTCTGATCTGATGACATATTTGGCACCAGGGTGTTCATTGGGACCATTCTCGACCAGCTGATGCAGCTTGGCAATATTATATGGGGTAACGGTCTCGGGGTATGTAAGAGTTCGAGCAATACTGCGAGGAACACCAACCTCGTGCAGTGACAAGTTGGCATCGCCAGTGATGACAGTACGCGCCGAAAAGTCGACACGCTTGCCCATCAGATTGCCTCGAAGACGACCTTCCTTGCCCTTGAGTCGAGCTCGAATGGCTTTGACAGGACGACCACTCTTTTGCAGGGCACGAGGTTGGCCAGCAATGTCGTTATCCATGTACGTTGCGACATGGTATTGGAGCAGCTCTTCAAAGTCTCGCGCAATGTGCTGGGGCGAGCCTTCCCGAATGGCCTGTTTAACGTTGCCGTTGGCACGAATGATATCACCGAGCTTGTAAGTCAAATCATCTTCGTTTCGCATGCCGGTACCAGTGCCATCCATGGAAATACTGGGACGGACTGGTGGCGGAGGTACAGGAAGGACAGTCAGAACCATCCACTCCGGGCGGGCATAGTCAGTGTTGAGACCCATGTTGCGCAAGTCTCGCTCAGAAATTCGACGGAGAATACCATGAGCCATCTCAGCGGTAATGTTCACCGTCTCCTTTCTCTTGGGGCCGTCTTCTTGAACAACTTCGAAAGCTGCCTTGAGCTGCAATGCAGCTTGCCTTACCTGCGGTTGCATATTACCACATCCGCCGTGGCCCTCGACAGCCGCGGGCTTCATACCCGGATTGAACTCTTCATCCTTGTTCTTCTCTTGTCTATCCTCGTTCTCGCACTTGCGCTTCTTCTTGCAGACAGCCCAAACACGCTTGAATCGAACTTTGGGGTCGCGAGTATTGATCGCAGTAACAAATTCGGGATCACTCTGGAAGATTTCAGGTTAGCGTCCAATGAGCCATCGAGCTTCGTGGAGTAAATGGTAGACCAACTTCATCGGCCAACACTTTGCTGCAGTTGTGGCAGACAATTTCCAAGACCTTTTTGACCTTCTTGATGAAACCTGGGTGGTAGACTGGCTTGGCCAGCTCAATATGACCAAAGTGCCCAGGGCATTCACTCATGGGCTCCGTACAGGTCTTGCACTTGTACTGTCGATCGATAGAGCCGAGGAGAGGGTCGTTCAAACCACCATCGCGTGGCCTCGTCTTGTTCTCCTCCATCGTCTCGGGGTAAAGGATGTGTGCCACACTCATGTTTTTGATCTCCTCCGGCGACATCAAACCGAACTGAATCTCCTCAACCGTCTTGAGCGGCGCACTCGAGTGCGCAAACGGAAGGTTCGCCATCTTGAATCGATGTTACTGTTGTTGTGGCCGAGATGCAAAATTCTGAGCGACCAGTTAAGGCGTCAAGCAAGGACGCGACTCGGCAGTGCGCGGCGAGGCAGTGGCTCGCGGCGGGAAAGCCCTGATGATTCCGAAAATTCCAACCTTCTACAAACACGAAACAATTCTCTCGTGATGGCTAGAAGCCGTCAGAGGCTGTTGGCAGATAGCCCGTGATAACAGCGCCTGACCTGGCCGGCGGCCCAGGAGAACCTCAGGCAAATCGCCCCCGTCGCCTCCACCGTTAAAGCCGTCGGAGATGGAAAATCGCGGGTCGTCGTATCGTCGAGCACTCGTAGATGTGCCAGGAAACGTCGCGCTCGATGGCCGACGCGCGTGGTGATGACTTTGGGCCGTGAACAAAGTTTTGTCGTGGTTGAGGCGTGGCGACTTGAGGGCGGCGAAAGAAACTGGAGTTAACGTGCTGGCAAGAGGCTCCGCCTGGCGCTAGTCTTGTTTGGGCCTTGCCGCCCCCCTACAAAACTTGCCCTTTATGCCTCAGGCAGGAATATCGCAAGGTACCCCAGCCCACTTCGATTCAGGGCAAATACGAGGCGACAAATAAAATCGGAGCAGCATTCCAGCATAAGCAGCGTGGGTGAGTGTTGGTATAATATTGTCAGCCGGGGAGCATTGTTACTTCGTAGTGCCTGGGGTAACGCGACTTTGTCGCAGCTCCTGTGGCCCAGGACCCAGTCGTTGCATCAAACATCGCCGATGAGTCAGGCAGTGGTTGCACAGAGTCGTGCACTCGTCACCAATCAATTCATGTTACAATGATTAACAGCAAAGATACAACGGAACTGGCAGATTCATTCGTTACTGTTACATTTATTATTGGTATCTCTTTGTGCGACTTTGTCACTTCCGCTTAGCTCGAGACCCCTTCGAGGCTTGGCTCTTTTTGGGGGCAGTCGTCTCGGCTCCCCCGTGCGAATCAGACTGATCGTCTCCAGGGCTTCTCCGGCGCATTGTTCCAGTCGAAACAGCAATAAACTCATCTTCACTGTCACTTTCGCCCAGGTTGAAAAGGAGCGGCATGCGAAAGCCATCCACATCATCCTCCATTCTCGAACCTTGCACCGTCAGAACATCAACATCCTCGTCTTCCGCATCCAGCCGTCGCCGGTGGATTTCTTCTTGTGCATAAATGTCAAACTCGTCCTCTCGCTCAATGTACTCGACATTCTCTTCGACCTCTGCGAAATCTGGGGCCAACGCAGACCACTTCTGCGGGCTGATGACAGACCAGATGTAAATACGGCCAGTCTCCAGACCACATGCAGCTAGCAAGGCGCGTGTAGGGTGCCACTCTATGACTCCTTGCTCTTCCTTGGGGTCCTTGAGCATGCACACTAAACTGCCGTGGTTTCGTTCCCACACGTAAAGTTCGTGATTATTGTATGTAGAGGCTGCGACGTACTCGCCAGTGGCACTAAAGGTGACGTGATTCCAGGATAGCTTGTTGACAACATCTTGGAACTTGTGCTCGATGGGTATTTGTATTGTGTCGGGGTCGAGGTCCTCAGCATCAAGGTTTGGTATTCGTAGCGTGCGGATAATGCGATCTTGTGAGTTGATGAGAAGATCACGTCCGGAGCCGGTAATCCGCATGGTGGTAATAACTCCAGTGCACACTTTCTCGGAATATATTATCTCCAATGTTCCTGTATCGATTATATTTATCTTGCCTTTATTTGTACCGGCAATTATATGGTCGCCTGACGTAGTCCACAGAACTGATGTAGTCATTTGTTTGGCGTCTTCTTTGGCTTGCTTCTCTTTGAGTGCGGCGTCACCGTCGACGTTGGCTCGTTTCGGCGCAGAAGGTAGAACTCGTTTTACATCGACAGGCTCTGACACATCGACCAGCACTGGCTGTTCTTCGAAAACAGCGGCAACGAATTGCAAACTTGAATCAAGTTAGCGTTGGGCGGTCAAGTAATCAACCATCGCGTGACAAACCTATTCCAAGGGTGAAGCTCAGCCATGTACACAGGGGCACGGAATCGCACTTCACGGAACCTGCTACCATCCTTGAGGTCCCAGAGAATGGCTCTCCAGCCTTGGCATGCCGAAAGCAGGTAACGTCCGCATCTTGACCAGCTCAGAAATGTGATGCTTTTGTTGTGGCCGCGGAGCTTTCTGGCGACGCCCATTGTCTCCAGATCCCATACTGCCACGGTGCCATCCACACGGCCGGAAGCGAGATAGTCGCCTTTGCGATTGAATCGTAAAAAGGTTGCATGGCCGGAGCGAATCGTGTTCGTTATGCTCTCTGGGTAGTCCTGCAAGAGGTAGTCGTCGGAAAGTAGAAGATTCATCGCGACAAGGTAGGTTGTGTTTAAGGAAAAAGCTGAAGCGGCATTACTGTGATATAAAAGGGCTGCACAAGGAGAAGAAATTGCAAATGTTGGAGGCGAGGATAAGTCAGGGATGCGCGCCCATCGAGCGCGTTTCTTGAAGGTTTGTCGCAAATTCGAAAAGGTGTGGAGAGTCGCGGCTGGTGGCGGTCGTCGTGCCGCCGCTTTTGTCAAAATCGGGCGCGGGGCACCACTAATAGCACCGGATTCTCACCTACGAACATAAGCGTCCTAGATCAACGACAAAGCAATATCTGCGCAATGGCGAACTCAAAGTGAGTTTTTCAAAGGTTTCAGAGCTGCTAGAAGTGTTCTGATACGTGAACTAGGTTCGACTATGTCCGCGCCTTTGAGCAGCCAGACCCGCTGCTGCAAAATACTTGGATCGTGGTCAGGGTTGATGGCAGAGCATTCACCAAGTACGGCGGACATGTAGAGAGAAAATAAACTACGACTAACTTTTCACCAACAGGATGTGCTCTCGATACGGTTTTGAGAAGCCCAACGACCGCAGAGCGTTAGACGTCATGAACGCCGCTGCGAAAGCAGTGATGACTGACCTGCCAGAGATTTCAATTGGCTACGGTGTCAGCGACGAATACAGGTAACTATCCATCTCCAAGCCAAGTATTTACATGTACTTACTCACTTTGCTTCAGTTTTGTTTTCCATAAAACATGTAGCCTCTTTGAACGCAGAGCAAGGTGTGTTTCCTGTGTGGCATTGGCGACTCGACTCTACAGCTAACAGTTCTGCAGTAAACTCGTCAGCACGATAGTCTCAACTTTTACAGCAAACTACATCAACAGCTGGCCTACCTATTTCCCAGATACTCCCTTGACGTTTCCTTTACCTACATTTGACGGTCGTGCCGTTTGCTACCCAAGCGTGCAAAACCTGCGCGATTACTTGAGCTGGAGACAGGTGGACTGTAAGAAGACACTACACAACACCAAGACGGCACTGAATCTGACATCACTAGGTCACATCAATAACCTGTACAATACAACGTTTTGGTCTCTGGTACAGCTTGGTGGTATAGGCAACAAAGAGGCTGAAAAGACGCTGGCGGTAAGCAAACAGACCAGCTGCTGTATTTGAGGGACTAGAACTGACGAGATAAGGGCACGCTGGCGGCTGACAAGAACGAGATTTTGTTCTCTCGCTTCAAAATTAACTATAACAACGAGCCCGAAATATACAAGAAGGGTAGTGTGATATTCAGAGACGTCAGTAGTCAGTATCTTGGGTCATCACGTCGCAAACCCGCTAACCAGAAATCAGTACGAGCTTGTTGATCCCAGCAGCCACAAGACGGAAGAAACAATGGACGCGCTAGCCGAGCCCGCTCAACAGTCCAAGACGCAGAATGAAAACGACAAGAAGCGCAGATCCAAGGCCAGGATAGTGGTGGAACACATGGACATAATTAAAGATGATTTCTGGAACCGAAGGCCTTGGATACTATCAAATAAGCCGGGCAAAGTTCCGAAGGAGACTTGAACCAAAAATATTGTATTCCGGGTATCATGCATCGCTTTCTATATAAAAGAGTATCCCAAACGCCTGCCAAATGCTACATGCCTCTGTGACAATGTACAAGCCGTCATTTGCTGTTGGCATCATTTTGTCTTTTCCGTGCTTTCCTTCTCTTTCCGGCGTCGTCGCTTTTCCTCCTTTCTCGCTCTTCTTTGTTTCTTCTCTGAGTTTGTATCATCGCTCGAGTCGGATTTATATTTGCGCTGCTTGCGCGCCTGCTTGCGCTTTGCCTTTTCTTCCCGTCTCTTACGTTTTGCTTCTTTCCTCGCTCGCCGCTCTTCCTTTGTCTCAGACTCCTTGCTGGGTTTGGGCTTTGACTTCTTCTCGCCAGCAGAGGCATCTGATTCTGATGATGTCGCTTCTTCGGTTTCTAAACTCGAGATTGTGCCTTGTAGCAGACCACCGCGCACAAAAGAAGTATAGAGCGAGTATTTGCCGAGAGAGCCATTCTCAATGGAGTTCAGCTTTCCGGTGGACATGGTCTGCACGACCTGTCCTTTCTTGGTTGTTGTGTCGAGACCTTGCAGCTGCTCATCAAAGGCATTCATCCACCACTGATCGCTTGTGAAGTGTTGCGTCGTGCCCAGGCCCTTTGTATTGTCTTTTCGGTTGAGGAGCAGAGGCTTCGCCAGGCCTATTGAGTCGTCGGTCTTGTGCAGCGAGTGGCCTTTGCCTCTCCATCCTTGCGAGGAGAGAAGTGCGTGAGCGTTCATTGTGCGGAATATCGTAAGAGGACGCTTCACGGTATATTAGCGGCACTGGGATACTCCCACAGTCGCAGCAGCGCACAACTGACGATGTCGGACGAGTTGTGAAGCCTAGCAAATCTCAGTATCTGGAAATTTTTTAGTGGGGTTAGTCTTATCGCGACCGCCGTGCTACGCGGGCGGCTTCTACTTACCCTGTACCACTTCAAATTTCAAAGAACAATTGCAATTTATTAGATTATACTTTGCTTTAATGGTTTATTGAAAGCTAGAGGATAAATGTGATAATACAGTACTTAATTTGTGTGATTCTTGGGTAACACTGTAGCCAGTGTAATCTATGTTCCCTGTGTCAACCGCTTACAAACGCCAATGAGTTCACAGTTGTACGACACAGCTAACCACGAGAACACTCTCCCACCAGACTTGATCTCGACCTAGTACCACAGCGGCTAGTTCGGTGACAATGAGCACCTAAGCTAGCGAGGTTCCAGGCGACCGATTCCCTGCTTTAGGCGGCCCACTGGATCGGCTTAGCGATTTCCCTGCCTGTCCGACCGCCATGACGTAACTTGGCAGTTGATTTCTTTTTGTCAATCAAGGCACAGGCAGCCCTAAGCGTGTCAACTAGCTTCAGCGTTCAAGTAGAAGCGTGCCATCACCACCTAGTTTCCAGACTTGCCATGTTATCCCTATAGTTTCATTGACCATATCATCCAAAATGGCTCCCGTGTGTGCAGACCCGCGCCAAATTGTCATCACGCTCGATCCGCAGCGTCGGGTCGAGCTGCTGAAGCTCGTGGACGACATTATCTTGTCCATGACTGCACAGCTGCAGGCGAAACCGGACGAACTCGGTCCCGTATCGATGGAATCTAGCATATACGAAGAAAAGCAATCCGATGAGAAGCCAAAAGTGGAAGCTCAACCAGCAGTCAGCACTGAGCCATTAAGCGAACAGTCCAGCGGCAGCGTCACGCCCGTCGATGCCAGCGAGCCCTCCAGTCAAAGCCAAACGGGAACCAGCGCAACGGGCAAGGCAAAGTTTAATCCCCAAAACCCGTTTAAGAATGTCAAGATTGGCGTGCCCTGGAAGAACAATCCCAATGCGCCCTCCAAAGCCAGCCGGAGAGCAGAACAAATCCAACTAGCCGCCGTCAAACATCTCGTGGAATGGAAGAATGGCTTTTTGCCGAGGCTGGAGGAAATCATCAAGGTCCAGGATAATGATAAAATCATCGCTGAGCGCAAAAATCGACTGGCTACTGGCAAAGCGGATGATGAGACAATTGCCAACCGTGGACATATTACCCAGGACGGAGCCGAAATTGATGCGGCTGAGGACCTCATGTTTCTCCAGGAGCTATATACACCAGTGCCGACTTCTCTGACCGACTTGAACTCCAACGACCGTCGCGAGATTCTAAGCTGCGTCTTGCTGCTGCTACTTTTCACAGGCAAGTACAGTGCGCACTCACGGTCAATGGTGATGCACCTTGCGTCGTCTCTGGGACTTACCCAGACATTCCTAAACAATGAGGAGATTGAGATTGCAAAATCTCTTATGGAATCATCCACAGCCAGTGAGAATCAGCAGGAAAGCATGTCCGCCGAGGCAGAGGCCGCAAAGCGTAAACAAGAGAATAAGATTAGCCGCTTCTGGAAGGTTGGCCTTGCGTCAGTCGCTGGCGCAACCATTATTGGTGTTACTGGAGGTCTAGCTGCGCCGCTAGTTGCTGGAGCTCTGGGAGGCATCCTTGGAGGTGTTGGGTTAGGTGGTGTTGCAAGCTTCCTCGGCGTCTTCTGGATGAACGGTGCCTTGGTTGGTGCTCTTTTTGGTGCCTATGGTGCCAAGATGACGGCAAGTATTACAAAATACGAGATGAGGCAGAAATTATTCTAACAAAATGAACAGGGTTCTATGATGGACAAGTATGCCAAGGAAGTAGAAGACTTTCGCTTTATTCCGCTCAGCGGCGAAGCTGCAGAAACCGGAAAAGTAATAGAAAGGAAAACCCCAGACAACCAAGGTCTAGATGTTCAAGGCCAAGACATGAAGGAGATGGCACCAAACAAGGAAGACTTCAAAGACCGTCGCCTCCGCGTAACCATTGGTGTAAACGGCTGGCTCAACTCGGAAGACGACATTGCCAAACCCTGGCAAGCCCTCAGCTCAAACTCAGAAGTCTTTGCTCTGCGATACGAGATGAAGACACTCCTGTCCCTTGGCACCGCCCTCAACGATCTCGTACGCTCCTTTGCCTGGCAAGCGTTCAAATCCGAAATCATCAAGCGCACCGTGCTAGCCACTCTCTGGGCCGCTCTCTGGCCGATCCAAGTCCTCACCATGGCCTCCAACGTCGACAACCCCTTTAACCATGCCAGCAACCGCTCGAAAAAGACAGGCCGCCTCCTGGCAGATGCCCTCATCAACAAGGTTCAGGGCGAGCGCCCAGTCACGCTGGTAGGGTACTCCCTCGGCGCCGTCGCCATCCACTCCTGTCTCCGGTCCCTCGCCGAGCGCCGGGCCTTTGGCATCATTGACACAGTCGTCATCATTGGCACGCCTGCCCCCTCAGATGCCGCACACTGGCGCACCCTCCGCACTGTTGTCTCCGGCAAGATCTTCAACGTCTACTCTGAAAACGACATGGTTCTCGGCTTCGTATACCGCATGCACAGCCTCGCAAGGGGTGTAGCAGGCCTCCAACCCATCGACGGCGTCGGCGGTGTTGAGAACCTCAACCTAAGCGACAGCATCAGTGGCCACCTGCGCTACCCATCGCTAATCGGCAAGATTCTGCACCGCTGCGGTTTCATCGGCATCAAGGTCAATGACGAGATTGAAAAGGACGACGTCATCAAGATGAAGGAGGAATACGCCGCAGGCCACATTAAGGACTTGGACGAAACCGGTGGCGGCGGGAACAAGGGAGATGTTGAGCACGGTGTACTAGATTCTACCTCAAAGGACATGCACGGCCTAAGCATCGCTAAAGCAGAAGGCGAGGTGGTAAACCCGCCGCCACTGCCGCGACGACCCGTGGCGAACCGCCAGCCGCCTGCACCGCAGGAGGAAGGGCTGATTTCGGTTGAGGAGCCCAGGTTTTTGGGCTCTGCGTCGGGGCCGCAGGCTTCTGAGAGGGCAGAGGAAGATTCTATGAAGCCGCCTCTTCCTGAGCGCAGATATGGTAATCATGGCGAGCAGCAGCAAGCGCCGATTTCTATGACGGATAAGACTGTCTAAAGGGTGCCTAAGAAATAAGAGCCGTAGATGGATGGTTATATATACATGGTGTACAAAGACGCAAAACGTTGAATGTTGCAATATAAATGGCACATCAATAGTAGCAAAGCGCCAGGAAAGACGCCACAAGAATCATCACAAATGAGTGGAGAAGTAACTCTCGGAATACATCAAATTATTATTTTATCCTTCATCCTAAAGACACCTCTCACACTATGAAGTTGAGTTTCATGCGCAACTTTGCGAGAAGTCGTCCCATTCCCTCAAGACAGCGATGTGGAAGGTAGCGAATAGACTAGAAAGTTTTTAACTTCGAACCAAAACGACGCTAGAAGGTTTTTTTTAAAAAGAGGAAATTATATGGGGAGCAGTATAGCAGACAACATGAAGAAAAAGGTGAAAAGAGATGCTACGGTAGCGATTCAGATACGCCCTACCAGAAATCCAACCTGCGCAAGGAAACGAGTGGTCTCCTGCTGAGTCGTCCTCATGGAAGAGGCGGGGGTGTCTCTGTCGCGATTCTCTGTTGTGAATCCTCCCATGGTATCATGTGAAAAAGAAGAAAGAAAAAAAAAGATCAGAAACAAACTTGACAGCATTCGTACGTAAGGAAATTAGACGTGTAGTAGTAGTTGGGATAGGGTATTATAGCCACTTTCGTGGGACGTCGTTTTTACTGGGTTCTGCTTCCAGCGGTAGGGGCAGTGGTGTCTTCCATGTTGCCGGTGAGTTCCGCCACGCGCGCTTTGATACGAGCAACACGAGACTCGATTGCTATAATGCTGCGTTAATAGGAAGGTCTAGAATCAAAGTTCGGTGACGTTTGACTTACTCTCCTCGCCGCTAGTGTCTTCTTCTCCTTCACCCGACTTGCGCGGCAAGGAGCGGTCTCGCTCCTCTACGTGACGGGTTGCAGCACGGTTAGCAGCATTCTTTCGAATCTGCGCCCATCTATCCTGAACGCCAGGGCTGGCACTCTTTGTCAATCCGTTCTTGTCGGCCTCATCACCTTCCGCCTCGTCATGCTTCGACTTGCGGCCGTTGGCTGCCAGTGCTGCGTCATTCGCGTCATCTTTCGTCTCGAAAGCAGCAGCCGCTTCCTCAGTAGTCTCTGCGGTGTCACTGGTTCCCTTGGTGCCTTCCTGGGCATCCTCCGCTACGGCCTTTTCAGGAGCGGCGACAGGTGTTTCAGCACCCAAGTTGTCGCTGTCGAGCGTTGGCTCAACCTGTTCAGCGGTCGAGGGCTTTTCGGTGCTTTCCCCATGTACAGGAGCCTGCTCGGTCGTCTCATCTTGCTGTTCCGTTGCTTGTGGCTCCTCCTGAGCCATCTTCTTCAGGTCTCCTGATGCGCCGGGAGGTAGCTTTGACGCTCGGTTCTTCTTCTTGTTGAACAGTTTTCGGAATCCTTTGCCCTCCTTTACGGACTTCTTCCCATCATTAGCGGGAGACGCCGGTGTTGGTACAGCGGCGGCAACTGGTGCTGGCGCAGCCTCTATCTCAGGAGCTGAAGTGTCAGTATCCTTGGGCGGCGGAGCCGGAGCAGCCTCTTCCGCAGGCTGAGTTTGCTTCTCATCGGTGACTGGGGTGGGCGACGGAACAGTATTCCCCTCCTCCCTCTCCTTCTCCTCAGTTGCCTCTTTTGGCTTTTCTGGTAGCTTCTTTGATTCTTCCTCTTGCGGCTTTACAAGTGTCTCATCCTTTTGCTGAACGGGCTGTTCCTCCTCGGCCTCACGTTGGGGCGCTGGAGGAGGTGACGGGGTTTTCTCCTTAGGAGATAGCTCCCGCCGGGATTTACTAGACGCTGATGCAGAGGCAGCGGCTGCTTTGGCGGCCGCCACGGCGTCACCAGAGCTGGCATGTCCATTAGTCTGCTGTGAGGTCGAAGGTGTAAGAGAGGTCCCACGACCGGCATTATCATTAGAGAGATATGCATCCTTGACGGCCCCTTTGTCATATTTCTTGACCCACTTCATAGCAGACGATGCTTCACCAGCAATGTGTGGCTGCAAATTAAAGATGCTATTCCTCTTGTTATCATCTAGCACTTCGGCATCGTTGCGACCACGATGAGTAGTTGCGGAGGTTTCCTCGGGCTCAGTTTCCTTAATTGCACGGAGCTGAGCCGCCTTGGCGTGGATTTTGGCTTGAGCTTCACTGCTTATGCTTGTCGTACTGCCGCCACCCGCAGTATACTGCCCTCGTTGCAAAGTCGGCTTCGGTTTCTTGGTTGATTTCCGGCGTGAGATAGTCATGGTTCGTTTTGTCCAGCTGAAGAGGCCCTTCTTTTCGGCGATATAGGCGCCCTCCTGGGGCTCTGGGGCGGCTCCAGCAATTATTTCCTCCATGACCAGCCATCTTCCGTCCGAAATGGTAGTTTCAATGACAGCGCATCTGCCAAAGGCAGCCTTTCTATCGCTAGTTTCCTCAGGAGCAAGACTGTTCATCCAGACCCACCAGAAGGCGTCGTCCAGTTCGAACGAAGTTATGCTAGCCAGCTCACCAGGTTCCAGCTCTCGATCGGACTCGAGACGAGGGTGGTGTGATTGGGAGCTGTTATTCTGCCTAGGCTGCGTATCGATGGGCGGGAGTACTTTGTCAGGGGGAAGCAGCATGTTGGAGTTCCCAGCCGTATCGTCTACGAAACCAGTGGACAAGAAATCGGCCCACGACGGCGTAGTTGGCCTAGCGTAATCCTCGACGACAGAAGACGGAGAGGTTCTGATAGGCTGAGCACCTGGCAACTGTAAATGAACCAGCGACTGCGATTGCGGCAAGGGTTTAGGTGAGAGAGCGCTGTTATCATATTCATCCTCTTCATCAAGCGTGTTGCTGAAACCAATGTCTTCAAAGCGAGACCATGAGGCATCACGAAGGCCTGTAGAATGCTTAGAGCTAGACACCTGGGATTGGTTGGCGGAGGAAATAGATTTGAGTACGCGACGGCACTCTTCGGTCAACGCATCGGTTACGTCGTCAAACTCGGAAATTTTGCGAAGAGCAACGTCGGTATCGCGATACTGGAAATGGCTCGCGCGACGAAGCAGCGCAAAGGGGGTGGGCGATACGTTGTCGACAATCATTACCAGCTTGTTTGTCCTTGAAACCAGAAAGTCAGACGGCTTTGGCGGGTATTCCGTTTCACCAAGCAGCTTCTGAAGTGACATGGGGAGTAGACTGATTCCAGTGAGCTCTTGTTCTGGGGAAAGAGACCGCAAGTAGGCAAAGAATAGGTGCGTTGTGGCATCCGCAGCCTTCTTCCAGGCCTTGTATCCGCCGTCGAAGCCATCGCCGGTATCCTTTTGCTCGAACGCCCACCACGCCGCCATGCGTGACAGCTTGCGTCCACCAAAGCCATTGTTCTTGCCATGAGCAGCAATTGCAGCTAGCAGGTCGAAGAAGTAGAAGATGATGTGTTGTCTGGCGTCGCTTTCGACACTAATTGGTATGAATGTTTTGAAAGAGTCCCTGGCCAGTTTTGAATCTGGGCGAGAAGGTTTTGGATCAGCAACAGGACTATTAAAGAAAAGTAGAAGGAGCGACTTATTAAAACTCACCAAGCTCGCCGATTTTGAAGAGTTCGTATGCGTCCCACGAGACGACGCCGCCTTGTAAACGACTCCAGCACCATTTCACAATACTGGCGAGAACCTGAACTACCGTGTTAGCCGCATTTGGAGCGCTGAGCCGTATTGTGCCGCCATACCATGGGCTCTAACAGGCGCAGCTCTTGCGACAGGGCCTCGCCCTGCAGATTGGGGTTATTGTCGAAAAAGTTGCGAATGAAGGTGCGAACGGCGCTCGGATCGGACGTCGGCCGGAACGGTAAGAGGAGGAACGGGTGGTCAAGTCCTAGACAGTGTGTAAAAAAGAATATCAGCAAACAAATTTGTCGTGGTCACAGGCAATGCAAAGTGAGAACCGATATAATACAGGCTGGGAAAATGTCACGCTTGGGGTAAACGCAGGTAAACCAAAGCATTCCATACCTCTTGTCTTAATCTCTTCGGTGCAGCACCGTATCAGCTCAACCACCTCCTCCGGATCGACGACTTTACGGGTGTATGCATCATCCCACTTTGGCTTGGCGGGCAGAGAGTTTGTGAGGTCATTGAGGGCGTTCTTCTTCTTGAGCCGGGCATCGCGCGCCTTGCTGATGCGGGAGAATATCCCAGGCATGGTGGACTAGATGTGTGTTGCACGCTTGGGCTTCCAATTCGCAGAAAGCAGGTGTACTTGTCGGAATTTTGGTGTTTTGGGCGTTCGGACCAGAAGACACCCTCCAGAGAAAAAGCTTCGCAGTCAAGGGGAAAAGAAAGGCGGTAGGTACTCGTGGTGAATTAGGTTTGAACAACCGTCCCCCGTACTGAGTAGGGGGCTAGGGAGAGAAACGATGCAATCTCCAACAGAAGTGGGAAGGCCTGCAATAGTGCGAAAAGGGGGAAAAAGCAAAAACTGGGCAAGACAGGAAGAATGAAAGAAGATGTTTGAGGGAGAGACGGTGGTCGGCTGCTGAATGGCCGACACAGCAAAAACAACTGGTGACAACGTCTCAGCTTGGAGGTGCCCGTTTGGTCGAATTGCTAGCAATATGTGGACGGCGCGGCGGGAGGCGTGTAAGTGCAAGGGAAGATCCGCATCCGAGCAACCTAAAAAAGAAAACAATATAGGTCGACAGGTTTATGCTTTGGGCGGCGTGGGCACCTTGACTTGCTGCCGTCCTGAAAGGAGCGTAAGAAGAACAAAGTGCTGGAATTCGTGCCAGCAAAAAGAAACGAAAGCAAGAGGATGGAGATGCAGGAGAAAATGGCACGCTCTTCTCACCACCCCAAGTCCCGCGACTCCAGCCATCATGGGAAAGGAGATTTGGCTCGAGGCCAAGGGGGGGCGCGCGGGACGCAACAATGGCGAGCCCATCCAGCCCAGCCCAGCCCACACCCACACCCACCAAAGCGCTTCAGGGGGTGCCCGCCCATTAAGTTGGGAGCGACCAGGGGGTGGCTACCTCGTCCCGCAAGCTAAGATTGGTGAAGAGGAGACCTGTAATTTAGCAGAGATGGGCCTTGTCCCTTGTCGGTTAGCGGTGGGGTTTTGAGAAGGTCGGAACAGTGTACCTTTCCGCGGGTGACTAGCGCATGCCGGTACTTGCCCGCGCTGCCCCACGCTAGCAATTGAACTGAAGTACAAAGGTACCTTGAATACCGGAGCGTGGCCCAGAGGAGAATAACTACCTATGAGTAGTAGGTTGGCCTGACAGTTGGCCTGACAGTTAGTACCTACTCGTACTCCAGGGCCTGCCACACACTCACACACACACACACACCATTGCGAACCCCGGCACTCCATCATCAGTGGAGCGTGCACTTTGCTAATGGCTCACTAGCTGGGCCAATCTTCTGTCCAGTGTGTGACGCCGTCGTTTTCTGCGAGTAAACCAAGTCCTGCTAGGCGAGGACCATTATCAGGGAGTTTGTCGATAAGACCATCATCGCCTGCTGTCCGAGGGGCGTATATGGACCGTCATGAATGACGTCTATCGGCTCCATCCATAGCCCTCCATGCCATCATGATAACCCAGGGCCCGTGAAAGTACAGCCTGAAATTGACACACAAAATAGCACGGAGCGCACTCTTTCGCACAGAGCATGCCACGTTGTCTCACACCCATCACCTGTCATGCACTTTGCATTGGACCGGGGACCCAGGGCCGTGTCAATGCCGCCCCCTCCGCCGCCAATAGCCCAATAGCGCCTCCAACAGCAGCTCAAGTTTTATCCAGCTGCGGTGAGCTCGGCAAAGGAGTGTCCGTTTCTAGTATCGTGTGAGCGACGTCTTGATCCAATGTACGAAGCAGGCTAGTGCTCCATCGCGACTTGCAGTCAATCATCCCCTTCGCCAAATACGATTGGCTCTAGTTCATCCAGCGTTGCAGATGTGGCGAGCGCGCCAAGATGGCAGTAATGCGCAAACAGCCCGCAAGTATGGGGCACTTCAGATCATCCCTCGTGCGTATATACTTTAAACCAATCGCTATTCAAACTACAAGCGTTATGCTATGATGCCTCTTTCTCGAATTGACGCCCATGTCGGCCTACATGGTTCCCATACGTTGTCCAACATGGCCATAGACCTATCAGTCTATTTTCCCTTCTGCTGCTCTTCTGCCTCCTTGAGCGCCTCATCCAATGCCGCCTCATCATCAGTTCCAATGTCTCCATCAAACTCGACATTCTCCTTGTCGGCCTTCTTCTCTGTCGCAGCTGCCTTGTGCTCAACCGCCTTGGTCTCCTTTGGTGCGAGAGGCATAGCCAGCGTTGTATTACCAGTGACCAGAGCCCAGTCGATCTCTCCCTCAGTTCCATATCGTGAAACTAGCCACTCGTTGGCCTTTTTAAAATGCCCACAGTCAAAGAAGCCCCGCGATGCACTCAGTGGGCTAGGATGCACACTCTGAAGAACCAGATGCCGCTGCTTATCTACTTTTTGCACACGCTTGCCAGCCGGCGTACCCCAGGCCATGAAGACGACGCCTCGGGTGCGTTTCTGCGCAATGAGGTCGATGATTTTCTGCGTAAGCCTTTCCCAGCCTCTGTTAGAGTGCGAATTGGCTTCATGCGCGCGCACCGTAAGGCATGTGTTGAGCATGAGCACGCCTCTGTCCGCCCATGGGATAAGGTGTCCTCCTTTGCCCGGCGGAAGGACAAATGACGGGTAGTCCTTCTTTAGTGCAATGTACATATTTCGTAATGATGGAGGCGCGGGTGTCGGAGGTCGTACGGAGAATGCCATGCCGTGGGCTTGGTTGACGTTGTGATAAGGGTCTTGGCCAACAATGACGACCTTGACATTTTGAAACGGGGTGTGGCGAGACCTATTCGTAAATTCGTGAGCAAAAAAAAATATGTACCATCACTCCGATTCACGGATGCGACCAACCATGAGTAGACGTCTTCCTTGGGAGGAAACCACTTCTTGCCAGTTGCGTTCTCCCGCTCCAAGAATCTCTTCAAGTCCAAAAATTCTTTCGTGACAATGTCATCTTTCAAAATTGCAAGCCAGCTCTCGTCGAGAGTCTCAATCTCAAGCGTAAGCAGCTCCTTTTGCTCTGGTGTGAGCGATGCAACCCATTTCGCCTTGTCAAATTTGGCTGCTGGCGATTGTGACGCTGTACCGCCAGAGGACTGTGTAGGTTTTGGCGTCGTGCTAAAGAAAGAAGCAATACTGCCGTTGGACTTTGGCTTTTTCGATTCAAGGTCCGGCGAAGTCGCATTGCCGGCCTTGCGCTTGAGACTGGCCATTTGAACGGCGGGTAACGCGCGAGCAAAAGGTGACCTGACAGGTCTTGCGAGGAGGCAAAGTCTGGAAGCCGTGATTAGTCTGACGGACCGGGGCCTGGTCTGTGAGAGTTGTCGTCTGTGTCTAAGTAGTTCTCGTTTAAATATCGTTTGATATTTTTCTCAAAAGTGCTTGTAATTATGTGCCCTATGCATTGGTGTTCAGGAGGCTGGAGAGAGTGGCTGAGGGATGCCGACATTGAGTAGCATACTAGTTCGGTAGGCAACGAAACGCGCGAAGACGCGGGTTGTGCATCTCTTAACGCGTTGTGGTGCAGTGCGCCGGTTCAGTTTGTGGGGTAGCACACACAGTGTCAAGCCGAGATCATAAGTCCGTCCGGCCCCCCGTACACAACACAGGCATTATTAGCACGGAGTCACATATGAAAAACTGAATAAAATAAACAAATTTCCAGCTATTTACTGAAGGAAATGATTGTCAGTGTATTTTTGACTATAGCAGGTTGACCCTTGGCCGCAGGAAGCTCGTCCTCACCCATCTTGGTTCAGTCGTTGGCCACTTCACGGGAATTGGAGTACTACAAGACATCCTGCTGGCTAACAAGCAACAGGGATGCTTTATTGTAAATTTTTTATCGGAACACTCGCCTCTAAGAATTATATTCACCATCTCAAGATCTACTGAATTAGAAACTTTACCTAAGTCGGTAATGTGGACAAGTTCGCCCCTGGCGTGTTAGTCTCCTTCGCTATCATTCGTTACAACTTACTCACTCCGTTGCGCCGTCAACTTAAAAAATATTATAAAAATATAAAAACATAAAAAAATTTACTATTCTAAGGTCTATTAATTCCTCAACCCTCTTCTGTCTACGAAATGCCATGGCCATTATCAGCTTAATAAAACGTTTCGCACAGCTGCCCGGCTGCCTGATGCTTCTACCTACTAATGCGGAAGAGTCACATTCCCCACCAACAAGGCTCCGAAGACATGGATCCCACCAAATAAATAATCAAGATATGTCTCCGGAACGCACTTTTCTTCCTACCTGTCCCTGAAAACACTTTCAATATTGTTTCGGAAACTCCAATGGACCCATTCCGGTCTGAACGCCTGTCCTATGGTGCTTACAAGTCGCCAGAGCACGATGAATTCTTCCACTCCCTGCAGAGCGAGCCACTAGCTTTTGTGAGCTCTTCCCCAACGCTGCTCAGGCCTGTTGACCGTAAATTTGTCGACGATGTCCGAAAGGATCTTCTAGAAAACTCTCTCTTGTTTGTTATAATTTACAAAGTCGCTGAGAGTCCGGGTGTCGGTAAGGGCACAGGGGCTGGAAGTGAGACAAGCGGAAGCACAACCAACAGTTCTAGTGATCCGATACCAATCGGAAGCATTTTCTTGAAATCTGAGAGTTCCGACATGCGGCATCATTGCTGTTCCGAGCTGGGAGTCGATATAATTAAGGAATATCAGGGCCGTGGCTATGGATCAGAGGCCATCAATTGGGCACTTGACTGGGCTTTCAAGCAAGCCGGCCTGCATCGGGTGGAACTCTCCGTTTTGGGCTGGAACGATCGGGCAAAGCAACTTTATGAGAAACTCGGCTTCCGTGAAGAAGGGAGACGCAGAGAGTGCTTCTTTAAAGATGACGAGTGGTGGGATGAGGTGCACATGGGCATCCTTAAGAAGGAGTGGGCACAGATTAGGGCTCATGGTTCCAAATGAGCAGCTGGGTATACGGCTAACCATCCTCACAGAGGCCAAAGGGGAGTTTTTTTTTTTTTTTTTTTTAAATTAATTTTTTTTTTGAGCTTCTCAATCGCTATATCTGGACTGCAATGTAACAGACGCTGTTTAGGGCAGGCTGAGATAACCATAGACTAGCAATTGGAGAAGGGTTCGCCTTGGTCAATGTGACCTGTTTAGGCTCTCCAACGACTTATTAAACCTATAAATTTAATTTCTATTATTTTTATAAATTTGATTTTCCCCTTTTTAACATAAAATGTAAAACTTGTAGCAGCGCTGGTTAGGGTGGTCAATCCGCCTTCAGGTGCTTAGTCATAACTTTCACGTCATCTGGTGGTAGTTCGGAGTACCGAGTACAGAAACGGCAGTTGCCCCCCAAGTGGACAGCTTGTGTCAACCACCAAGGCCAGCTGGATTATCATTGCCAATTGGGCTTTACCAACAGCCATAATCTGCCGAAGCACGCCTCATATATATCCGTCATGCACTTTCCGCTTAACATATTTCCTGATTTGCAAGTTTAGTCCACAATGAAGGGCTCGGCGATTTGCTTGCTCTGTAAGTTCGCCTATTGTCGACACCTGCCTACATACACCAGCTAACGGGATGCCACGTAGTCCTTTGGCAGGCCACAATTGGAGCAACCACAAATGCGCAATACTACTTCGACAAGGTAGGTAAAGGCGGCTATGGTGAAGATACGAATCATCATCAGATGGACCTTGCGCCCGGCATCAACACTGCTGTCCACAGGCCTCCAGGTAGGTCACGAGCACGACGCTGTATTTGCCTCCGAGCTTACTGACGTTCGCCAGGGGCCGATCATGTTGATTCTGCGCTATCAGAACTTCGCAAAGTACCGCGACTGCCTCACAAAAGTCGCCGCCAGACGTCCGGTTTGATTTCAGCCGTCGGCCGACTCATCCTGAAAGCCCTCCCGACTGCGCCATCCACTGGCCCAGCGCAACAACGACAGCCTACCAAGGCCAGCGGGCCTGTTGCGGCTGCGGTGCAGCATCTCGAACAAGCTGCTCAGCTCAATAACTCCGATGCGTTATATCTACTTGCAGAGCTCAATTTCTTTGGATACTACAACCACCCCCGAGACCTGCATGTTGCTTTCGACAGCTACCAGCAATTAGCGTCGAGCCATGGCAATACAACTGCGCAATACATGCTGGGACTTTACTATTCGACCGGTATCGGCAGCGTCGTTCCGCAAGACCAAGCCAAGGCCCTACTATACTATACTTTTGCGGCGGCACAAGGCGATAACAGAGCTGAAATGGCAACGGCCTATAGACACCATAGCGGCGTCGGCGCTGTCAAGAACTGCGAAACGGCTCTACAGTATTATAAAGGCGTCGCTGACAAGGCTATTGAATGGTACCGTTCAGGCCCACCAGGAGGCAAGTCCTGGATATATCAAGCATGGCGCATCGCCGATGAAGACGGCGGCGTTTATGGCGAGGGAGCCAGTGCTTCTAGCGCAGGATTCAACGCCCTGCGGCGCAATCTGCATTCGGATGCAAATGCAGAAATCGGAGATGTCATTGAATATCTGGATTTGATGTCTCAGAAGGGTGATTTAAAGGCATCATTTAATCTCGGCCGAATTTACTACGAAGGACAGCGCAGTCTCGACCAAAGCTACGAGACCGCGTTAAAGTACTTCTTCCTAGCCGCTTCCAGATATTGGAGGAAAGACGGTCGTCCGATTGAGGGCTCGAAGAGCGGAACCGATAAAACTGCAGCAGAAGCTGCTGGCTACATTGGACGCATGTATATGCGCGGAGACGGTGTCCGCCAAAATTTTGACAAAGCAAGAGCTTGGTTTGAGCGAGGCAAGACCCATGGAGACTCTCAATCGCAGTTTGGATTAGGTTTGATGCTGCTAAACGGATATGGAGGCCGCCAGAACGTCAAATTAGCCATGGAGCTACTCCGAACCGCTGCGGAACAAGACTTTGCTCCGGCACAAGTGCAGATGGGTCGATTACATCTTGATCAAGGACGCCAAGAAGATCTTCTTATTGCCAACAACCATTTCGAACTGGCAGCTCGGTATGGCAATATCGAGTCATACTATTATCTTGGTGAGATGGTCAACTTTGGGGTTGGACGGGAACGACAGTGCAGTTTGGCGCTCGGCTACTACAAAAGCGTCGCAGAGAGGGCCGAGCCTTTTGTTTCATCCTGGGCCGAAGCCAATGACGCTTATGAGGCCGGTAATTACGACCTTGCTCTCCTTGGTTACCTTATGGCTGCCGAGCAGGGATACGAAAAAGGTCAAAACAATGTTGCATTTATGCTCGACGCAAAGCAAGCAACGCTGCCCCCGTTTAGCTGGTTCTCTGCTAGTAATGAGAGCCGTAGTAGCCTCCTTTCGAACCCCAAACTGGCACTGATCCAGTGGACCCGGTCGTCGAGACAGTCTAATGTGGACTCGTTGGTCAAAATGGGCGACTACTACTTCCATGGCATTGGAACTGAGCAAGACGTTTCCAAGGCAGTACAGTGTTATACCGGGGCTTCAGACTATTCCCAAAGTGCACAGGCTTTGTTCAACCTCGGCTGGATGCACGAGAACGGAATTGGCTTGACGCAAGACTTCCACCTTGCCAAACGATACTACGACCATGCGTTGGTGGTCAATAAAGAAGCCTACCTACCAGTCACTTTGAGTCTTCTGAAGCTTCGCATTCGCAGCGCCTGGAATACGTTGACGAATGGATCTATTCATTCCATTCAAGACGAGCCGCGTAAGTGTTGTCAAATTTGGCCAAATGTAGCTTTGTTACTGACGAAGAACCTAGGTGCGAGAAAGGATTGGTCTCTTTCGGAGTGGATCAACAACTTTTTAGACGCTGAAGCCTTGCTGTACGAGGAAGACCTTTACGAGGATATGTACGAGGCGACTGAAGATATTGACGGTGACGACGAATTATTTGCAGCGAGCATCGTTGAGAGCGTACTGATTGTTACCATCACCATGACATTGGTGGCGCTTATCTGGTGGCGGCAAAGGATACAACAGGCTCGCAATGATTTCCAGGAGAACCAGCGGAGAGAGCAAGGCCAAGGGCAAGGTCAGGGTCAAGGTCAAGGGCAAGGACAAGGCCAGCAGCAACCTGCAAACAATTTACAACTGCTGGAACGACTTGGATTTGGGCAGAATGCGGCCTTCTTGTAAGAGGGAGATGGCGGCGGAAGTAGTCGGTGGCTTGTCTCACGCATTTCGGCAGTGGCGTTTGGTGTAGCATTTTGATCGAGGCATTTAACACTTGTTTATGAATTAACAAAACCTACAAAAAATATGATGTTCTTTAACCCGTGAATTTCCATCTGTAGGTAACAGCCTGGGATTTAGCTAGCATCTTACAGTGAGTACCGTGACGACCGTTGTGTGGCTTGTGCAAATCGCCAGCCACCCGAACCAGCGAGTGGCGCTCCAGTAGTCGCCTATCGGCGCTGAAACAAAGGACCCAGCACTGAGAAACCCCCCTGCGCCCTTGCGACGGCCTCCGCCTCAGAGAAACGGGGACCCATTGTCCAGGTGCCACTTCAACGCTGCTGCGCCTCATCCGTGGTTGCGTCTCCTCGCAACAGCTCTGATTCCATCGAGGCCAGCACCTGCCTTCGTGTTACAGAGTATTTGACAAAGGAACCCGCTCGTTTCTCTCTCAAGAATTCTCTGTTGACTCTGAGACGACCGCTTTGCGATACTGACCCGCCTTTCCTCGCCGTTTGGCCAAAACGAAACCCGGACCCTAGCTGCACCCGTTTCCGCGTGGACGAGTAGCGTCATCTTCTGTGCCGGCCTATCCATTCCGCCTTCTCCGTTCAGCATCGAACTGCGAATACCGAGCCCTCTTCCACATCACTATATAGGCCGCGGGGACACCGCATCTTTCAGTAGCATCATCGGCTGCGATATACGACATATTCTTTTGTTCACGATGGCTCCGCACGCTGATATTGCGGCGCGCTGGTTGGGATACTACGACTACGATGACGGTTCTGTTCCCTTTTGGTACACAAAGGTTCGTCTTTTACGGCGTGGGCGGATGGCGGTAGTGGGATATAAAGCAAGATGTACTAACAGAGGGGAATATATAGACTGGTTACATTGTCCGATGGACCCTGTTTGCCGTCTTTGTCGCCATCATTCTACTGTGGGTAGTCGGTGGCTATTTCCACGCTCGACACCGCGTTAAGAAGGGCCTCCAGCCGATGGGATATCACAGCGTGCGTAACTTAAGTACCTACTTAGCATTTTTTTGCTCTTTCTAACGATGAAACTTGCACAGTGTTTCGTACCCCGACGAACGCGACACTCCCAAATGGGCTGGTATAGACACCAGCAGGAACAACAATATGGTAACAACGCTTATAATATGAACTACATGCCTCCACCGCCCATGTACGACTCGACAAGGCCACCAGAGTATCAGGGTCCTCCGGATGGCGGTTCCAAGGTAGACCCGTCTCAGTGGAGGAGCGAGCCGACAAGACGACCGGCCGAATCGAGCACTGCTGCTGTGCCAGCTGAGAATCAATATGAAGCTCCTCCTGGCCCACCTCCTGCTCTTATCAGATAGGTCATAGAGGTCTGATGAATGAACTGGCGGGATGGTGAAGGAACTAGACCAGACGAGGGAGGGGTTTGCACACAATGCACGCTTGCTTCTTTGAGCGATGGGAGCGAAAGCAATCGTTTGGTGCTACATTGTTTTGTTATTGTTATACCTCTGACTGCATGCGGGCAGGCGTTCATGTTTCATGTTTGAGATATCTTGTGTCGTTGTTTATCTATTGTGTTGATACAGAAAACTCAAATTGCACGACCTAAAAACTGCCATGTTTCGTTTATCCAACTCTTAAAACGCCGGTGTCTGTTTTGTTTGTAAGTTTCGCTCATGCTAATCAAGATCCATTACTGTGTCATCTCCATCGTCTTTGTGCGCCGCATAAGTAGCAGAAGTTTGCGCTTGGCTGCCACCATTTTCGAGCTTCTGTTGTTCTCGTAGTCGGCGCCTGGAATCAATTATTGCTTTGCGGACGCCATCTTTGTTCTCTGGCACCGAGAGAGACTTGGGGTCGTTGTATAGAACGAGCTGCATCCCGGCGAGCTCTCCGTCACCGTTTGCAAAGACTTGCGGCGGAATGCGATTCTCTCGTAGTCGTCTCTCAATATCTGGGAGGAACACGAGCTTGCCGTCATCGTCGGAGCTCTCCTCCGCGAGCTCCTCGTCTATATTATAAATATATACTCTGTGCTTAGTCTCATCGACTTGCATATTATCGTCCTGCTTGTTTGCGCTATTGCTACTATCTGGTTTCGGGCTGGCGTTTGGACTGGGACTCTCGACTGGGACGTAGAGCTTGGGGCCATCGTGTTCTGCGGAGAGAGGCGTTAGCGAAACGATACTTGGAGTGGTGGAGGAAAGAAAGCGAGGCAAGAGACAGACAAAAGAGGCGCAAAAAAAATTAAAAACTAATAGAGCGAACCTGTCTGCAATTGACTGTTCTTACCAATGTTGAGCAGGCTCAGTCGCTTAGACAGCCGCTCGTTGTCCTGCGACTCGGCCTTCCGCTTGCGACCCAGACTCGCAGCGGGCACCGAGTCAACCTGATCCATGCCTGGCGCGGAGGAGCTGGAGGGAGATTGCGCTTCCAACATCAACTTGCCATCAATTGCCTCCGCAGGTCACGGGCAGGCCACCTCCCCTCAGACATTAAAAAGAATAAATCTCAGACGAACACCCTCTGCTTTAGACCACAGAGTCACCCGCAGATGTAGTGTGCCGTCTGGCGTTGAGTCATCGGATGTTGTTGTTGTCGCGAAGCACTGTGGTAGTAGCAGGTCGGCGCCCCGACGGCGTGCCTTTTTCGCAGTTGACTCACGCTGCTTCTGCGAGATTCTACTTTACCACCACCGCCCACCACCACCACTACTACTACCACCACCAGCAACCGCACCCGCACCCGCAGAATCCACCATCACCCCTCGTCCCTCCAAACACCGCTGCATTCACACGACCACGGCATCGAGACGAGTTACGGACGTCACGAGTTCTGCAGCGATTCTCTCAGCGACGACTTTATTCGGAGACCAAGATGGCGACAGAGACCAAATGGTCGGCGGCCAACGTGCGCCAGACCTTTCTCGAGTTCTTCGAGAAGAGGGGCCACACGATCGGTAGGTCGAAAACCCGTTGGAGGCTTGCTGCGTTTGCTGCGTTGGCAGGCTCAACGCCTGCTGTCTGGCTTCGCACATGCTGTTGCTGCCCATTTTAGGCCTTCAAGACATAAACCTAATTGTCCCATCGATGCTAACACCCGTCTTTCGCAGTGCCCTCCGGCTCGGTCGTCCCTCACAATGACCCCACCTTGCTCTTCACCAACGCGGGCATGAACCAATTCAAGCCCATCTTCCTTGGTACTATCGGCAAGACGGACGAGATGGCCCATCTGAAGCGTGCGGTCGATACCCAAAAGGTCATTCGCGCAGGCGGCAAGCACAACGACCTCGACGACGTCGGCAAGGACAGCTACCACCACACCTTCTTTGAGATGCTGGGTAACTGGTCTTTCGGCGACTACTTCAAGAAAGAGGCCATCGAGATGGCTTGGGAGCTTCTCACCAAGGTCTATGGACTTGACCCAGAGCGACTTTACGTTTCATATTTTGAAGGCAATGCGGAATTGAACCTGGAGGCCGACGAGGAGGCCAAGGAGCTGTGGCACAATCTCGGCGTCCCCTACGATCGCATTCTCCCAGGCGGCATGGGGGACAACTTCTGGGAAATGGGTGATCAAGGCCCTTGCGGACCTTGCAGTGAAATCCACTACGACAAGATTGGCGGCCGTAACGCTGCGAGCCTCGTCAACATGGACGACCCCATGGTCGTCGAGGTTTGGAACCTCGTTTTCATGCAGTTCGATCGCCAGAAAGACGGGAGCCTGAAGCTCCTCCCCGCTAAGCATATCGACACTGGTATGGGCTACGAGCGTCTCGTTTCTGCGCTGCAAAACACCATGTCCAACTACGCTACCGACTGCTTCACCCCTCTCTTCAAACAAATTGAGGAGGTTACCGGAGTAAGACCCTACAGCGACAAGTACGGCAAGGATGATGCAGATGGAATCGATACCGCCTACCGAGTAATTGCCGATCACATCAGAACCCTCTCGTTTGCAATCATCGACGGCGCCGTTCCCAACAGCGACGGCCGCGGATACGTAATCCGCCGAGTCCTTCGTCGCGGTGTCCGATATGCCCGCAAGTACATGAACGCCGAAATCGGCTCTTTCTTTTCCCGCATTCTCCCCGCTCTGGTCGAGCAGGTCGGTGGGCAGTTTCCTGATCTGGTAAAGAAGCAGGAAGACATTATTGAGATTCTTAATGAAGAGGAGGAAGCCTTCTCTCGCACTCTTGATCGTGGCGAGGCTCAATTCGAAAGGTATGCTGCCAAGGCTGCCAAAGACAACGTCAAGAAGCTGGATGGTGATGTCGTCTGGCGACTCTATGACACCTTTGGCTTCCCCGTCGACTTGACAAAACTCATGGCTGAGGAACGTGGCCTCGACATTGACGAGGCTGAAGTCGAAGCTGCCCGCGAGAAGGCTCGCGAGGCTAGCAAGGCTGTCAAGGATTCCGTACAGACGTTTGCTGCGCTCAACGTGCACCAGATTGCGGAACTTGAGCAGCAGCACAACATGCCTCGCACAGACGATGACGACAAGTTCCAAAAGGGCGATAGCAAGGGCAAGGTCCAAATTATTTTCGACGGCCAAGGCTTCCACAAGTCATCAAAGGACCTCACACCCAACACTGCCATCGGCATTCTGCTGGACAAGACCAACTTCTATGCCGAATCTGGTGGTCAGATTGCCGACACTGGCCGAATCGTCATAGACGACGTCGTCGAGTTCAAGGTCATGGATGTCCAGAACTATGGCGGGTATATTCTGCACAGCGGATACATTGAGTATGGTGCACTTTCTGCAGGCGATGAGGTCATTTGCGAGTACGACGAGCTCCGCCGCTCTCCGATTCGCAACAACCACACTGGTACACATATCCTCAACCACTCTCTGAGAGAAGTCCTGGGCGAAGACATCATGCAGAAGGGTTCTCTGGTTGACAATGAGAAGCTGCGCTTTGACTTTTCCCACAAGGCTCAGGTGAAGATTGAGGAACTAAGAAGGATTGAGGATCTGTCCAACGCCTACATCCGCCAGAACGGCAAGGTCTACGCCAAGGATGTCGACCTTGACCTCGCTCGCCAGATTGAGGGTGTTCGCGCCGTCTTTGGTGAAACTTACCCCAACCCCGTCCGTGTCGTCTCTATTGGTGTGGACATTGATGCCATGGTTGCCGACCCCAAGAAGGAGGAATGGCGCAAGTACAGTGTCGAGTTCTGTGGTGGAACGCATGTGGAGCAGACCGGCCTCATCAAGGACCTGATCCTCGTAGAGGAGAGCGGTATTGCCAAGGGCATCCGCCGAATTATTGCTTACACCGGTGAAGCTGCCCACCAAATCCAGCGCGTTGCTGCTGAGTTTTCCAAGAAGCTTGATGCTCTCGACGAGCTTCCCTTTGGCCCTGAGAAGGAGGTCCATATCAAGACTGTTTCGCAGGAACTCAGTCAGCTGGTCATCTCGACTTTGACCAAAGAAGACTTTAACCAGCGCTTCAACAAGATTTCCGCCTCTGTTGTAAATGAGCAGAAGAAGAGACAAAAGGCCGAGTCCAAGACCGCCCTCGACACAGTCACCAACTACTTTGAGGAAAACAAGGACGCCAAGTGGTTTGTCGGCCGTTTGCCTATCGGCGCGAACCCCAAGGCTCTGACCGACGTTGTCAAGCACTTCCAAACCAAGGAGAAGGAGAAGACAGTCTACTTGTTCGGTGGCAGCCAGGAGGCTGGTGGTGTTGCTCACGCCGTTTTTGTTGGCCAGCACCTCTCGTCTCAAGGTGTCACCGCCGAAAACTGGGCGGCGTCTGTGTCCGAGGTCATTGGCGGCAAGTCGGGCGGCAAGGAACCTACTCGCCAGGGCCAGGGCACGAAACCCGAGAGCATCGACGACGGTGTCGAGACTGCGAGAAAATGGCTAGATGAGAAGCTCAAAATTTAAGCTGGACGTTTAACGAGGAAATTAAGAAAAGAAAAAAAAATGATTGTTATTAAGCGGATGAAATCAGCGAATAGGGACATTTTTCATGTATGGAAACGCCATCGTGGCTTGCTTTTTGATATGTAGAAGCATTTTTAATACAAAAAGTGTTTAAGAAATGAAACGGGACTTTTTTTTGGTCTCTTTGTTTACTATAATACATGGGGAACCAATATTTTCATCTATGAAACGTTCATTGTTGCTTGTTTCTTTTATACAGTAACCATGACACTGGCATTCTTGTAATGCGACAGCAATGGATTCTCTCCGCTTCGCGTCTCGGTATCCTCAACATATGCCCACCGCCGCATAAAGTCACCATGCGACGTCACGCGGGTAAGTTTGCCGGTGATGGCGCGGTACATGGCTTCGGTGATGTTGAAGTCTGTAGGGAAGAGAATGTCAAAGTAACCTTGGTGAACCTATAGGAATATGCCCAGTTAGATATGCTCCTGTTTTTTTCCTCTTTCGGCTTTTGGAGGACGGAGAAGAGGATAAGTCTTACCAAGGGTGTTGTTACGGGCACCATTCGCCGTTCGTACCGAGTCTGCACGACTGGCGCATTGAGGCCCTTGATTGCCATTGGCAGGCTATCAAAATCCGACGTCACCAGTTTGTGTTGCGGGAAGAACTTTTCCAGCACATCAAAGAACTGCATTAGGCGCGTCGGGACAAACTCTGCCTGTGACAGGTTGGCGGCAAAGGGAATCTTTGTGGATAGGTAGCGCATGACGGGGTTTGAGGAATATGGCCGTGGGTATCGACCACCCGTGGCAGCGTGTCGCACGCGGAAGAAGCGCGCGGCAATGGGATCCAGCTCGTGGACGTAAAACTCGTAAAAGTCGCCGTCGCCGTCAATCAGGACGTGGCCCTGCAGCGGCTCCTCGGTGGCCATGTCGTAGCGGATGCCGTCGTGGGCAAAGTTGTCAAACACCTCCATGGCGAGGAAGAAACACGGCGAGGGCTCGTAGTGGTCCCATTCAAAGGCGGACTTGTTGATGATTTGCACCTTTTCGGCGTGGCCGCGCGACTCGGCGGTCGAGACTAGATGGTGGTTCTGCAGCTTTGCGAGCGAAGGGGAGATTTCGATAATGTTGTACTTGGTGCGAGCGTAGACTTGCGGGTCTATGACTCGAATGAAGTCGAGGATATTGAGCATCAGCGTGCCTCTGCCGGCGCCCATTTCGTAGATGGTGAGGTCGTCGTAGGGGTAGGTGGTTAGGCGGTAGTTGGAGACGAGGTAGCGCGCAATGGCTTCGCCGTAATATGGGCGGAATAGCTCGGTAGGGGTATGCCAGAGCTGTCGGCTTGGGTTTTCGCCTTCTGCTTCGTCGAGGAGGTCTTCGAATTCGGTGTAGCGGCGGCCCAGATGTGTTTGGAACTCGATTTCGTCGCGCATTGAGGGGAAGTCAAACGGCTCGCCGGGGCTAAAGATGACGGCTTGTTTCGAAAAGTAACCATATGAAGGGTTGTATAAGCTGTCTGATGCAGGCAGAATGGTTAGTATGGCAGTGTTTCTTGGAACTCGCGAGGTGTAGAGCGCGACATACCCTCGATAAAATCTCGAAGCAGCATTTTTACTCTTCGCGGCCGCTCCGTCCGCATCTTGAGCTCCTGTATCGATATGTACGGGTACTCTGCAAACTCAGCCCGACGATCCTCGGGCAGGATGTTCGATCTTTGTTGCCAGCGGCTTTCGTTGGTCTTCATGCCACGATCAATGGATGGCCTCGTGGCATAGGCACGGATCGCTTGCCGCGAGCAACTTTGGCGCAAGCTGCAGCGGAAGCCGCTGCGTAAAGGCGCATTGTGGCCCTGGCAGCCGCGAGGCCGGTGCCTAAACAGCTGCCGGAACAGTTGGGCCACTATGGGCGAGTCCATGGCGGTTTCAATCCGTTGACGAGCACCTCGAAGGACGTTCGTTGCTAAAGTGCCGTGAGGGTTGCGATTCGCTGCACAGTATTATGCTTCGTCACGTGTTGCTGGTACTATGGGAAGCTTTGGCTCGGGCCAGACGTGAGTAAATTCTTCACGATGAGATGGATTAGGATAATGAGATATTTAAATTGGTTTTGATGCTACTTCCAAGATTGAATGCAAATCATTTTCTTTAAAAAAAAAATCTCATTCTCTCAGTGGTTTCATTGTTTTGCCTATTGAGGGCATAACGCCAGCTTCATTGACTAACATCTGCCAAGAATTGAGCTGCTAAGCCACATGCCTGCCTGTCAAGACTCAAAAGAGTCAAACGTCTATATTTCTTTTAATTCAAGATAATGCGGAAGAGAGGATACCATTGGAAAATGGATCTTAATGGTACGCGGTATGTTATTGCTTATCGTCGCTACGTCATCCCCCAAGGGAGCGCCCGTACACCGTGTATGCGGAAAGAATGACGCCCACCGCACCACACACCACTGACCTGACCCAGTCCAGACATGAAACATCCCTTCCTCTCAAGACCACAGACTGCCATCACATGCTTCGATGCGTAGTCATCGATTGATGGCAACATGTCATTAAGCGATCATCCAAAGGCTTACGGCTCTGCCGCACTGGCCATGGCCTTTACAACTGGGATCCTAATGACGTTGGGCTTCAAAGACTTCTACCCTGACCTTGAAGACCGATACCAGCAAAAACGCCGAGGCGGCAACGCAAAAAGCAAAAGCCTCGGTCCCCAGCGAAGCAGCATCTTCTGGGGAACTCCAGTCCAGCTTGAAGACCATGAAAAAACGCCAACCTTGTCACACGACGGCATAGCTGGCGATGGCATTGCTGGCTGCATTGGAAACACGCCATTGATCCAGATCCAGTCACTATCAGACGCCACGGGACGGACTATCCTCGCCAAAGCTGAGTTTTTGAATGGAGCAGGAAACAGCCCCAAGGATCGAGTCGCTTTGGGCATCATACGCGATGCAGAGCAGCAGGGCCTGCTTACGCCGCATCAAGGAGACACCATTTACGAAGGCACCGTCGGCAGCACGGGCATCTCACTGGCTACGCTGGCCAGAGCCATGGGCTACCGCGCACACATTTGCATGCCTGATGACCAAGCCTTGGAAAAGTCTGACCTGCTGCACCATCTAGGCGCCACCGTCGAGCGCGTCACGGTTGCGCCCATCACCAGTCCGGACCACTTTGTCAACCTGGCGCGCCGCCGCGCAGCCGAACACGCCAAAATCGCTAATGACGGGAGTAAGGGCTTCTTTGCAGATCAGTTTGAAGCCCCTGCAAACTGGCGCGCTCATGCCACCACCACTGGTCCAGAGATCTGGAAGCAGACTCGCGGCGACATTGACGCTTTTGTTGCTGGTGCTGGCACCGGAGGGACTATTTCTGGCGTGGCGAGATATCTCAAGATGGAGGTCGAAGCGGCCCAGACAAAGATTGTCCTGGCAGATCCCCAGGGCAGTGGTCTTTACAACAAGGTCAAGCATGGAGTCATGTACTCGTCGACTGAGCGCGAAGGCACGCGGCGGCGACAGCAGGTTGATTCCATGGTGGAAGGCATCGGCTGCAATCGAGTGACGGAAAACTTTGAAGCCGGCCGGGATCTGATTGACGATGCGATCAAAGTGACAGATGACCAAGCGTGTCGGATGGCGCGGTGGCTTGTTGAGAATGACGGCATCTTTGTGGGCAGCAGCAGCTCTGTCAACTGCGTTGCGGCGGTCGTTACGGCAATGACGCTCCCGCCGGGAAGTACAGTTGTTACCATGCTCTGTGATTCAGGAACAAGGCACCTTAGCAAGTTTTGGCGGAATATCAAGGAGCAGGGCTTGGAGGAGGAGGAATCGACGGATCTATTTGCAGAGCTCGGAATTGCAAAGACAGCGTGAAGGAATTACTGCAGGGAGATGATTTGAGGCTGAGAAGTATATACCCCCCTCTATTTTACGAAACCCATCAACCAATTGCTTGAATGATTTTACAGCGTGTGGCAATGTTTTCGGCGTGGTACAGGCTAAGAACGTCTATTCTGGCAAACATCAACCAGCAGTATGTAACGAGGCTATTTGACCATGATGCTTCCAGAGACGCTGCTCGTAAATGAGACCGGCATCGAAAAAGAAAGCCACTCCCCAACCAGAATAAGACTACCTCTCAGCTCAAGCGTTTCCGCACAAGAAAGCTGTAAAATCATGAATACGAAAGACGATAATGAACACTCTTGAAATCCCAAAACTCCCCCAGTCCTTGATACTCCCACTCCCCTTGATGAAATACGCAAAATAGTTGCGCAACGGCTAATAATGCAACAAGAAATCTGAAAGAAGCCAGTTTTCTAACAAACAGAATCGCCAGGACTGAAGCCTGGCGGCATTGTGTATCTGAAACGCTTGCTTTACGAAAAATTTTAAGAAAACTGCAAACGAAGAAAAGAGTTAGTAAACCACAGTTGTCCGTGTAGAAAATGCAAGAAAGCAAAAGTAAAACTTACCTTCCAGCGGTTACCGCAGTTCATACACTCGCAAAACGTCGTCATAGGTTCATCAGCGCTTCTCGTCTGTGCCTGTGTGTAGCTAACCCTTTTCTTCTTGCACTTGCTGCACTCCAGGCTCTCACTAATACTCTTCTCCTCCATCGGCACCTGAGCCTTCTTCATATTTTCCTTTTCCAGCTCAAGCTCCTTGCGGCGCTGGTCATCGCTCTTGAGGTCGTCGTCTGTCATGATGACAAATTTGTCGGCAGAAATGGTCCCGGACATGACACGTTGACCGAGCTCTTTGTTTGACTTGTTCTTCAAGTTGGAGAACAGCGAACGGATCTTCTTCTTGTATTCCATTCCGTCACCCTTGAAGTGCGAAAACGCCGCATTCTCGACGGCTACGGCGCGGGCAATGACGTCTGACTCGGATTCGGTGGAGCGGAAGGCTAGGCCGTTGTATAGCAGGCCAATACAATGGTTTCGAACATCGGAATCGGTTCGCTTGATGTCCACCTTGTCTGTATCGTACTTGCGAGTCTCGGGGTTGCCCTCATAAGCCTTCTTGGAGCCACCTCCGCCAGATGTTGGCGCGGCAGCTGGTGATGAAGCCGTTCCGGACGCGGGCGAGCCCGTCTTTGTCTTGTGCTTTGTGTTCTTTTCTTGCTCGACCAGCTTCTTCCATTTCGTCACTAGCTCGGCAGCGGCGCGGGCAATGTCCTTGTTCGTGTTTGATCGCAACTTGCCGACGTAGACACCTGCTCGGGTAGCCTGCACAGTACAAGAGACAGTAGTTAGCACTACAATACTTTTCATATCCTCCAAGAAGACCCCTCTTCCAAGGCAGTAGCATCAACCATGTGCGCACGCGACCATTTGCCACATGCGCAAATGCCGACCATTCGACAGCCAGCCCTTTATCCATGTGTCTCACGCAAACAGCCCTTGAAACTCCACAAGGCTAAAAATATCACTTTACAGGAATTCAAACGTACCCGCAGCATCTCTTCCGTCGGTGCGGCATCTTTCTTGAGCGATTCGAGCAGTCGGAGCGCATTGTCAGGGCTCTCGTTGGCGGCGACGGTTTTATTCAGCGCCTTGATGCGCGTCTCGAGCTCTCGTTGGTCCATGACGGCCATTTTCGTTGTATTTTGGCGCAGGCAGCTCCCAAAACTGGTAGCGGGCTTCTTGGCGGCTGAAAATTGGCTATGTTGGCGCACAAAAGAGGTGGCCGTGACGTCGGAGATGGTTTGCTTGTTCGCTTTCGTTGCAGACTGCGCTTCTCGCCGCGCAATCCGCGGGTTGGTGGTTCACTCTATGCTTTAGCCGAACTTTAGCCGAAAGAGACCTGCCCCAACGCCGCTGGAAGTCGGCCTTCAGTGGGAACCTACTAATGAGGCAGTCGGCTTTATTAAGTCGCGTCCTTGTTAAGAAGACAATAATTGATCTCTCGCAATTAAGTATCCAAAATGTTTTGATAATTCAACGCTCTAAATCTTAAGTGTCATGGATTCGTCTATTGTACATAATTACTCATCAACATCCACGACTTCACGTCTGCCAGTTCTCTGTCGTTTCCGAGACTCTTGCTCAGCTTCCCCAGACCCTGCTTCTCCAGCGACATTTGCCCGCAGTCGATCAACAGCAGCAGCCATTCTCTTACTGCTCTGTGTCTTCTGTCTCGGTGCAAAGCCTTCTTGCTGAGGTTGCGCCTTGGCCCCAGCACCGACTCCTCCACCAAAGAACCTCGTAATATTGCTCTGCGTGCCCTCCATGTCGCGCTTATTCAGATCTCGGATAACAGGCACCAGCACCTCGTCAGTGCGCTCTTTGCTCCAGCCAATTGTCGCCATCAGAAACTGTCGCAACCCTTCTAGATCCGGCACGCCCCATTGAAACGGCTCAGTGCTACTGTCAACTTCTGGCTCAAGATAGGCTTCGTCTACAGCCAAGTTGGGGAATCCGGGCGGTAGAAAGAGTTTTGTAGCCTGAGACTTGCGAAACTTTTTGCGAAAAGACGAGTGTGCGTCGGCTTCTTTGCTTCGCGTTTGTGCTTGGACTTCATTCCACCATTCGCGAAAGTCCACCAGGCCTGTTTTTCCGGGAAACTCAGAAATGATCTCGACCGCTGTAACGGGACCGACGCCAGGAATGCCTTCGGTGTAATCGGACCCAAGCAAGTGAGCCAAGGAAATGAGCTGCTGCCTAGACAGTGACAGCTCCTTGTCAAGATCACGGCCGAGGTAACACTCGACAAATTTGTTGCCGTTAAACATGTTCTTGTAGACTCGGGTACCTCCAAAGAGGAACGTATCAGAGTCGTCGGTAACGATGCCGTCGACCATACCCAGTCTAACCATTTCAGCACACTGGGCTTCTGCTTCCATTGGTGCTGTGATGTATGGAATGCCAAACAGGCGCAACAAAGCCTGGCACTCTGTAATCATAACCTGCGTGACTTCATCGGCGTCTCGACGATCTTTTTTCTGCTGACCTCGCAAAGCGCGTAGTTCCTTCTCGTAGTCCTCTCGGTTTTGCTGCGCAGACTTTTGGTTCAGCTCACTGGCAAACCTGGCATGTTCTTCTGCTTCCTCTGCCATTTGTGCCATAAGCTCCTCATCCTCCGGGTCACTAAACTCCTCTTCGTGTTCAAGGCCGGCAAACAAATCTTCGTCATCATCAACGTTTACCTGTGCCTCATTGGTGCTTGGCTGAGCCGATGTCGCCCCATTGCCAATTCGAATATCAATATTATCTTGTTGCTCTTGAACAGAAGGGGGTTCGTGGTATTCCACATTTTCGAATTCGGGCTCCGGAGAATCAGCTACTTCGTTCTCCTGGGCTGTCACTGGCATAGGCTCGTCTTTTTTCTCTACCAGTTCCAGTGTTTCTTGCATCTTCTCATCATTTTGTTCGCCCATGGCCGACTCTGTAGGCTTCGTTGGCTCTTCCGGCTGTGGTTGCGGAGACTTTTCCTTGACAGGTTCAGGTGATGGAGGTGCCTCAATGATTTGGACATCACTCTCATTATCAGAGTCCGACTCGATTTCAACCAAGCGATCTTGCATCTCCTTCCGTCTCTTTCGCTCCTCTTCTTCCGCATCTTCTCTATCTGCAGCATTTATCTCTCGCTCTATATCTTGCTGTTTCTTCATAGACTGCCTGATATCAGAATCGTCAGCCAACCAAGGCGGTACGGGTGGAGGGCCATCTTCCTGGCCTTGATCTTCTTGTTCAAAGCCACCAGCCATATCATCTGCTTTTTCTGTCGCATTCCCAGTCTCGTCATTTTCTGAGGCTTCCTTTTCCTTTTCAGCAGTCGGCTTTGAAAAGAGGGATTTGCCCCAGTTCAGCTTAGGAAAAGGAAGCGGACCATCAAACGGATTCTTCTTGTTTTCAAGAATTGGCCGGGGAGCCTCGGGCTTTTTCGTCTTGCGAGATCGAGCCATGACCGCCTGCATGTCCTCGTCACTGTCGCTATCAGCGCCGTCGTTGGATTCTTTGCGCTTAGGGACGGCGGCGCTTGCCCTGTTGTTTACAAGGTGTGCTATCATGGAACCGCCCCCGCTAGTGATGGGTTTTGATGCGTCGACTGCCTTTTGTTGCCACTCGGGCTCCTCACCGACCGTTACATCTTCAAATTCGTCTTCGTGTTCTGACTCTTCACCGACACCATGTTGGGTCTGCAGCGACAGGGCAATCGCTCGATTTAGATCATCTTCCTCCTCGAGATGTGTTCTTTGGGCAGAAGCTTCATTAACGGCTGGCCCACTTTCGTTTGCTGCACCGCCAACAAACAAAGAGCCTTCTCCGTCCACGCGGCCTTCTGTTTCAGACCTTTCTCTGTGGCTATCGTAAAACTGCTGTCTTTGAGATGCAATGCCACGCGCTGCTTCCAGGCCCGGTCCACCAGCCTGCGAAGACCTTGGTAATCTGTTCAGACCTTCGATGGGAACATCTTCAAAGTCGCTAAACCCCTCCTCGTCGTCCTCTTCTTCGTCCTTAGTTTGATAGTGGACTTGTATTGCCTCGACGTCAATAGGCTTGTGAGCCTCGCCCACTTCCTTGTCCTTGCTAACAACTCCAAGTGCCCATCCACCTTCAACGCCTTCGTTCTTAACCAAGATATATTCTCTATCCTTTTCACCAGCAATTCGAGCATTGACACCAAGAGTCAGGTCAGTACCTGCCATGCCAGCCTCCAACATGAGTCGTTGCGTAAGATGGTTTCGCTCCTGGACCCGCTCGATTTGGAATCGCGAAAACGCCATGCGGTCAGGAAACATTTCCTCCAGTTGCTCTTTGCTCAGGCCCATTCTCAGGCGACTCCGTAGTCTGGCGGCATTGAGGATATTGTACCTGTCTGCTGCGGGTAAACTCTTGAAGAACTCTCCATCGAAATCAATCTTGCTGAAATCGTAGAGGTTTATATCCTCGCCGTCGTTAAACTGGCGAGCATACTCTTCAAGTTCGTCGACGCTCATGATACGCGGATCATCTGGCTTCCCCATTGATGCGATTCCTCCGTCAAGCTCCGGGAGGTGATACGCATCCTGCTTATGAAACTTGCGGTTCTTTTGCCTCTCCTGCTTTGACATGCCAATCTCGTCCACGTAGACCATGTCTTTGGTATCAGGGACGGGCTCTTCTTCAGGCTCCCGCGCATGCTGCGGCGCCTCTCTTTCACGGCGCCGCTTCTCTTCCTCCTCCTCTGCTGCCCGCTGCATCTGCACAGCCAGCAACTTTCCCGCCGTGCGCACAGCATCGTCACGTCTGCCCTCGCGCCTCCTCTGGCGTTTCTGGATGGTAGCTCTCTTGAGCGCGGGCGCGCCGCCATCAAACACGAAAACGGGCTGGATGCCAACCCACAGCAATTTGCAGATGCGGCGAAAGAATCCAACAACGTGCGAGTTGCGCAGCGCATTTCCTTCCTTGTCGCGAACAGCTTTCAGAAACTGGTAGATCCAGATCGAGGCATCGACGGCGAGTCGCTTGCGATTCAGAGTGGCGAGGTTCGTCGGCCGCGCGCAAGGCTGGACGACGGTCCAGAGACCGTTAACACCCATGGTGGCAAGCTACAGCAGTACGAGTAGTTGGGCTTCTGCGCACGCTCGTCCTCATACAGGCCGTCGCGAAGTCATCAAGACGCAACCATTTCAGAACACGGGATAACTGATTATACAGTCTTGCCGTCCCAGTCTTGGAAAAAATGAGGAGAATGGTGAAGCTATCTTGTTTCGCAGGGATGTTTGTCGGCTGTGAACAAATTCACGGTTTGCGCTGGCGTATGACGCATGGGGGTGGCCGATCACAGTGGAGCCACGCCGCGCCAGTCACCACCATTTTCCTTTCGGTCGCATCCGCAGATTTGCGACGCAGGAACCATCTACCTGCAACCATTCTCTTTGTCGCCGACTAGCCTCCATACCTAGTAGCCGAAGAGAGGCAGCCGTAATGGATAAAGATGAGGCCCACGAATACCTGAGTTCGCTACTGAACCAGAATCTGCGCGTCGTCACGACAGACGGGCGTCTTTTCTGGGGATCGTTTAAATGCACTGATGCTGTTCGTTCATGCCCGTTGTATATCAACTTTCCTTGGTCAGAGGAAACGACTTCACCGCCGAGGACTATCAACTGGGATATTGGCTAATCCTTGCTCCAGGAGAAAAACATTGTCCTGGCGCACACATACGAATACCGACCTCCGACCGATGAGCAGCGGCAGGCCGCATTGGAGCAATCGTCTGGAAGTACGGTCAAGGTGGATATGACTTCACGATATTTAGGGCTGGTGGTTGTACCCGGGCATCGTATAGTCAAGATGGAAGTAGAACGTTTTTCGAGTCAAATGGGAGCCGGGGTTGACAGGTCGCTGGTGGTCTAGACATTTATTATAATACTACACGGACATACATGGACAAAAACGAATAAAGCGGACATGCATCACGGAGAAACCATCACACATTGAAGACGTAGTGTAACTTGACTTCTAGATTGGTATTAATCAATAAGAGTACAACTAATATTAAAAAAAGAAAAAACTACTGTACTATCGAGAAAAGGCGCAGCATTTCCTAGTCTGAGCCTCCACCCTGGGTATGCCTTCAAAACTCCCTCCTGTAGACACAATATTCCATATTCCCATTACCACAAATTATTGGGCGCCGTGTCACCTAATTTTTTTTTTTTGTTTCCCGTTACAATTATCTTTGGTGTATCTTTGGTCACTTGCTTAAGCAGCAACGGCCTCCTTGGCGCGGCCACGGCTCTCACCGTTCAGGCCGGCGTCGCTGTCGAGGTCCTCTTCCTCCTCGCTGTCGACGTAGGAGCCGTTGTCAAGGGGGGCGTCCTGGCCAGAGAGGTCGTGGCCCTCACCGCGAGCGCGGATGTTGTTTCGTCGGCGCTGAGAGAGGGTACGAGAGCGGGTGGAGAGCTTGGAAGAGACAGCGGCGTTGGAGGTGACCCAGTTGGTGAGGGCATCCTCGCAGTCCTGGATAATGGCCTTGCTGGCCTCATAGCCGTCGTAGGCGGAGCGAGTCTCGCCAGGGGTGACGGGAGTGTCGTCAATCAGCTCGAGCAGGTGCTTGCCGTAGCCGGCAATGATGGCAACCTTTTCGCAGTGCTCACGGAGGGCATCAAACTGGTAGGTGTAGGCAGCCTTGACCTTCTCACGAGTGATGTTAGAGAGCTGGGCCTCGGCGACCAGAGACTCTGCCTCGGCACGGACGAGCTCCTGCTCAAGGACAACAATCTTGGGAGAGTTGGGCTCCTTGTACTTGAGCTGGGCAATCTGGTCGGTGATCTTTTGCTTGCCTGGATACTGGTGTTAGCGCTAGCTGCAAGTGGGTCAGGGGCTGACCTTGGGGGGAAGAGAAGGCTTACGGTCACGGCTGGGCTGCACAGAAGCCTCAATGTTACGGATGCTCTTCATGGTGATGCGGTACTGATCGTAGCGATCAACGTACTGGTCCTCAAGCTCACCAATCTCGTAGAGCAGGACACCGAGCTTGTCGGTGACGTCGGAGACATCCTCGTCACCGCCCTCGCCCCAGATGGAGAGTTGTTGCTGTGATGGCGAGTTAGCAAAAGAGTAAAATTGGTTGTGAAAACGTTGTCAACTTACAGCGACGTCCATGCGCTCCTTGGCGACAGTCTCGAGGCTGCGCATAACATTCTTCTCCATCTTGACGAGCTGGGAGAGCTTCTTGGCCAGGTCGGGGCCAAATGCACCACCGGCATTGCGGCGAAGGGCGTGGCCTAAGGTTTCGTTGTTAATTATTTGCACGTCGAAAACGGTAGATGTTATTGAAGTGTGATGACGGCCTCAGTTGATGCATCGTGGCGGTATTCACCGGGTTGTTGCTGACTTACCAAGGCTGCTTTTACCGAAGAGGCGCCCGGCCTTGGTGGAAGATGGGGGAGGAGGAGGAGTCTGCAAAGATGGAGAGGTTAGCGTGGGATTGAGGCATCAAGCATGGGCAATTGGCGGCGAGCAGCGGGAAAATTGGCGTCTCGTCGCAAAGTGCGAATGCTTCCATGGCAAAGGGAGTCATATGTACCTGCAGCTGCGAAGCAGTAGGAGCGCGCGACTGGCGCATAGAGTATGTGCGATGCATTTTGGATGAAGAGGAAATTTGGAGTTTGCGAGTAAAGGTGTTGCTGCTGGGTATATCGAGATTGATCGGTAGAAAGCGAATCAAGCTCAGGCAGGTGGAAAAGTGTGCGTATAGTCAAAGGGCAATGATTGACGCACAAAAAGAGGTATCAACGGGGAAGGATTGAGCAGAGGTCGAGGGATGGATGGGGCGGCCTGGGCGGTTATATGGGAGAGTGGAGGAGGGCAGTGCACGAGTTGTGCGGAGGACGGGCGACAGAGATCGTGCTCTGGCAGAGTGGTTTCTACGGCTACGTCATCTGCTGGCCAAAGTGGGGCGATGTGGCTCAACCCTGCTTGCTGCCACTGATGGGACCGCTGGGGGGGTGAACTGGGCAGCCCTGACACTCTGCTGGGTGGTTGCTGGTGCAGCAACGCGACGCTAAAACTTTATTGACGAGCATGGATGGGGCTCGGGACAACACAGAAGAGCACTTTTGGGTTGTGTGCGGGATTGATGATGGGGATGTTGGCTCTCGTGTCTCCACGGCCAATCGAGCGCTGAGACGCGCCACGAACTTGCAACGCGGCCAGTTCAGTCGACCAGAAACCGCCCTGTATGGACCGTCTCGCTCGTCCGACGTCATCGCCAATACTGGCTACGAGTACAGCTGGATGGGCATCACAATGCTTTCCCCGTGCTTGCAATGTCTCGGCGCCGTAATAATAGTATGCACTCGTACAGCAATCGTCGCCTCTCTGGGGACGACCTTTTCCTGCCAAGACTTTTCTGGTACCAGCTTACCCCCCTTCTTCTCTCTTGCTGATGCTCTTTGCCCGCTTCTTCTGGCTTTTCTGTCCTTGCCGTGTGCCCCATTCCGAATGCGGATGGGTCTGTATCCGAAGCTTTCGAGCTATGCGTCTTAGTTTCAGGCTAGCCCGCCAGGTATGACGAAGTTTTGGAGCCTGGCGCTCGCCGGACAAATTTCACAATCATGTCCTCATCTCCCATGGCCTTGGACACAGTCCCTGCTTTCCCACCCCTGCTGTGGGCTCGGCGCCCATTTTTCTCACCATCGCGGACCACCCCTGGGACCAGAAATGCGCGGCCAATCCAACCCAGTCAGTGATGGCGCCGCCTTGTTGGAGGAGCAAAGGACTTGGCCGTCTCGGGAGGTACCACATGCATATCTCCTGCCATGCCATGGCAGAGCAGAGCAGAGCAGCACCACAGCTTCAAGTTTGTCGGGTGGGAGGCCGGACCTGCATGAGACAAGCCATCAATTGGGTCCCCCGCCCCGGTAAAACTCGATTTTTGCTGTGCAAGATGAACAGGATGCCAATCCCTTATTAATACAGGAGGGACTTGCACGCGGAGACATTGGCCATGAACAACAACTAATTACCACTCACTACCAGTACATACGAGTAGCTGTATTTTAGCGGCAGGTACCCGCCAATGCTAGCCATGAAATTTTGTCCGCATCATGGACTAGCGCGACAACACTGTGCACACCCATCTGGCTCCAGCCAGTCAGTGGTCGGTTGCCCCGGCAGCATCCCCCATCCGTCCTGTGCCTTGGAATACTAGTCTTTTGTCTGCGTCGGCACACGGAACTTCGGCATGACGTGATGGTGAGAGGCAACTCCGGTCAGACTGCCCAATACTCGTACGTCGTAGGTATGCTGTATTAGTCCGTACATTGGGCATCAAGACATTTCGTGCGTTGGGCCGCTCAAGTGAATGGGAAAAGGTGTTGATGACCTTCCGTCCATGCGAACCCTCTCCCCTCCAAGGCAAAAAAAAAAAAAAAAAAAAAAGGGAAGGTGTAAAACATCCCGGTGCAGATTATTCCCGGCTGTGTACGATACCTATGATTACTCGAATTACTCCGTACATACGTACTATTGCTCGTGGCCGGGAGAGTGGCAAGCTATGAGCATCTCTGCGCCACGTTGGCCGGAGTTGACAAAGGAATTGTCTTGCTCGCTGGGCATTGCTTGTTATTAGCCACCAATTGTAGCTCGACAGGCATCGCTTCCTTAACATCAAAGGTTTTCTTGGTTCGTCTTCTCTGCGGGCGCCAACGGTGGGCCTCAGGCTGGACCCTTTGTGGCTAGTTACTCGTAGCTTGATGATCTTTTTAGATGCAGCCTGTTTCCTTGCCACAGGGATCGATGCAGGGGTGTATCATTATGTAACCGATGTACTCCGTAATATTTTGTCAAGTGTTCGCGGCTCGGTCCTCTCGGCGCATCGGGGTGCCGTCTTGACCGTGGGCTCTATTTAAAGCTTCTGCAATGCCACGAAATGGAGTAGCAAACATCCATTGAACTCCTTCTGCGAGTGCTCAATTGTTTCAGAGGTGGGTTTGTATTGCGGGTGTCCTTCCGTCGCCGGTTCCTGGCTAGCCGTCCGTGGCGTGGGCTACGGTCTCGTGATGGATCGTCCATCATTAGCCCCTTTCGTAACCATCCGAGACCAACCATATTCGGGCGATTTTGAGGGTTCCAGTAGCACTATGTGTTTCTTATATTTCTAAAAACCCATCACACAATGCGTTACGAATCTCGTCCGTTGCAGATGTAGACTTTCCAGGGTACTCATTCCATGACGCATTACTTTTCACTGCTCAGCAATAGATCGTGTAACCCATCCACTTGAGCTATTCAGGTTACGCTCTCTCATGTCCTTGTCGCCAGCAAATTCAGCCAGAGTAACATTTGTTGAAATCCATACATCTTGATCTTGGCCACTAAAGAGGAGCAGAACGGGTGTCGTGGCGTCGCTATCGCTGCACTTATTGTATCCTCATACAATATTTCAAGTTGGCTAGACTATTCAGGACGTAGGCAAACGTTGCTCTCAAGAGGCCTGATCACTTCAAATATTGCGAAAATAAAACAAATATCGATCCTTTACGTAGTACTTGTAAACAGCTGCATGATGGTACTCAAGTGTCCATATTTAAATATTTAATGAGGTGTAATCCTTTAATCCTCCAAACACTATCGAGGGTGATCTAGACTAAGTTGTCACGCGGACATAGTCCGACTACCACGACAGTGCTCCCAAGGACTACTGAAAAAAGAATCCATAGACCAAGAAAACAACCAATATCATCACCATTATTAATGTCAGCTGCGCCCTTAGCGACTCTAATGCCCTCTTGGCCCACGCATTGGCTTTGCCGCGATAACGCAGACGAGGTTCCGGGTAGGATAAGACTGACAGCCCAGTCGTTTGCCTGCACCGCGGTTGGTTGGTAGGTAGGCTCCACCCGCGCGCGGTCTATCAAAGCCCCAGCTTCAAACGCGAGTCTCGCGCCAAAGACTGTTCCCCGGGCCATCAACAACGACGAGCATCAGGCGCAAACAGTGTCTCTGCGCAGAGTCGATTGACAGAGAAGACAGCGTACCGGGGCGCCCCTGACATGCCGGCTTTGCACTTTGGCGGATGGGGCCGACTCTTGCGCAGCCTTGTGTGACTTTGGAGGTGCAATGAGGAACCAATGAGTCGCACGAAACCACTGCTGAAAGGAAACAAAGAGCCGAGCTGCTGCGGGCAAGCCTAGCCAGGCGCCGGCCAAAAAGCCAAGGCGTCCCGAGTCGAGACATTTTATCAGCTCGATATTCACGACGACATGATGCCAGCGGGCATCTCTACGAGCGATCAAATAATGAACCCCCCCTCTTCTCGGTTGGATACCCCAATCAGCAACGCTTCGTCTGTCGTCGAGGGGCGCACAAGCACAAGCACGAGGGGTCCGATAAGCCCTCCTCCCCTTAGGCGATCACAAACTCGGGGTAATACGCCGTCTTCAGCGAATCCTCAGATCTTGCCAAACGATTCCACGACTGTACCTCCGAACCGATCCACGGCTAGCGTTCCCCAGCTTGCGACACCCCCCTCCAAAGCTTCAAACAGTGGCCATGGCTCACCGCAATGGTCTGCTCCAAACGTTGCGAACGCGCTCGAGGAATTTTATTTAGAAGTAAAGGCCGACCACGCCCAAATGGTTGCGCATGGGCTGGAGTCTACAAAGACGCGAGAATGGCGGACTACCAAGGGTCGAGACATCTTTGCGTCGCTGGGCAATGGCGCAGTCGCTGAGAAGAGAGACGAGACTATGCGAGTGAAGTTTAAGGCAAGTAATTCAGCAAACACCAAGGCATATATTCTAACAAGCCGAGTATAGCAACACTTAAAAGCGAAGAAAGATCAGCGAGAGGAACACTACAACGTGATATGCATCAAAACGGATATCGAACGAGTGCCGAGATACAGATTCCACCATGTCGAAATTAAGAAGAACGTTCTTACTCCGAATACCATGCTGACGTTTGTACCGCATTTGCGCGATCTTGAGAGCAATGAAGAGACAAAATATAATCGCTGGCTTAAGGAGCTAGAGGAGATTGATCTGAAGTCAGGGTTCAAGCCAATGAACCGAGAAGACAAGGTTGTGCTCACGATACAGACCGAGCGAGCTGCCACAGTATCGTTGTATCTCGAAAACTGGCTGGAGCGGCTGGCCATTCCTCACTGCAGCAAGTCGGCTTTGATTGCATCCATGGCATTGGAGGAACATGACGATGCTATGACTCCGCAGCAGAAAACAGACCTATTACTGTCACATCGAGAGAGCAGTAGCGATATAATAAGCCCAGAGGCAAGACGGGCTGCAAAACTGTTCATGGATGGCTTCAAGAAGGCCTTCCATGAAGACCTACAGCGGATTCGGCGAGTTGATCTGCGCAAGATTTTATTGCTTGACGAATCTGTCGATAGCATTCTGGAACCCAAACAGACCGCGAAAGAGACGTCAAGTATACACTTGGCCGACGAAGACGAGATTGCAGAGTCGAACCTGGCTACCTATACCATCCTGGGGTGCTTGATATGCTTCAGTCATTCTTGTGACCATGGCGAATATGATATCAGAAACTGGAAGAGAACATTCTCCATATCTTCCTCAACACCCATGTCCCAGCTTTTAAAGAGCCGCAGACAGCGCAGATTGACCGATGGACCTAACGATGCTATTGCAGAGCCATGCAAGAAGGGCTGCTACAAAGCGGAGCCAGCAATGGCACAAAATAGTAGCCCAAGCCGCAGCTGGACAGAAGACGACATCACTGTCTTGCGGTCGTTACTTGTCGCCGGAAGCCACAGTACTCTGCACCAAGACCCAGTTTGCATCGCTGCCGAGTTCCTGGACAGGGACTGTAGTGATGTCTACGCCAAGCTCCAAACTCTCAGCATAAGACTCCCATCGGCCGCTCCTGTAGACCCGCCGCGAGTGAAGGCGCTGTCTTGGTATGATCGCCGGAAGAAGGCACTACTTGGGGACTGGCAAGACCACACCGTAACGCATGAGCACCAGCGCAGAGAAGTCATTGAGCCGTGCTCACACGACGGGCCCTGCGCGCCTCGCATCTGTTCGTGTGTTGATGCTGGCGTCCTATGTGAGAAATGGTGCAATTGCACAGCGGAGACGTGTGCGTATAAGTTTACCGGCTGCGCTTGCCACTCTTTAGGCATGACTTGCCAGTCGAAACAAAAAGATAGACCCTGTATCTGCATTCAGCTGAACCGCGAATGTGACCCTGAGCTGTGCCTTTCTTGCGGTGCAGCTGAGCGTGCGGACCCGCAGAATGCAGAGGAACAATGGCTTCACGCGACTGGGTGTCAAAACTGTGATCTTCAGCGTGGAGTAACCAAATCGCTAATGCTCGGCCAGAGCCAACTAGAAGGTGTGGGCTATGGACTGTTTACTGCCGAAGATATTGCCCAAGACGACTTTGTCATTGAGTACGTTGGCGAGCTTATTACCCACGACGAAGGTGTAAGACGTGAGGCACGCCGCGGCGATGTGTTTGACGAAGACTCTAATATTTCCTATGTCTTTACGCTCCTTGAGAATGAGGGCATCTGGGTCGATGCTGCAATTTACGGAAACCTGAGCCGCTATATTAATCACGCTTCCGAGCATGATAGGCGTGGCTGTAACATCACACCGCGGATTCTGTACGTTAATGGAGAGTACCGCATCAAATTTACAGCTATTCGTGATATAGAGGCTGGAGAGGAATTATTCTTTAACTACGGCGAAAACTTTCCCAACCTGACCAAGAAGCTGCTTGACACCAAGGCTGAGGAGAAGCCAGAAGTTGGTCGAAACAAGGCTGACCGGCCACGACAGATGCAAAGCAGCGACAAGGTTGCCAGAAAAGCACCGAAACTGGAGCAAAAGAAGGCTGGAAAGAAAAGGAGCAGGGCAAGCACGTCGGCAGCGGAGACAGCAGAAGCTGAGGCGGATCGCTGGGGTACTGCAGCGGCAGCGAACCCAAAGAAGAGAAAACGCGACGTGGAGGACGATTCAGCAGAAGATGATTATCATCCAAGTAAAACTGATGAAGTCGGAACGGAATCAGGCCCTGATGGCGAGGATGCCATTGACTTCTCGCACTCTGAAAGCGTTCAGAGAAAGGCCCGACCAGGGCTCCGAGCACGTCGAGCATCAGACACGCCAACAAAGCGAAACGACAGGCCCAAGACACGAGGAAAGCGTGGCGGAGCGCGACCCGGGAGTGGCAGACCTAGAAAACACCCACGCCCGACGCCAAAGTCGACAACGGAACAAGCCGTCAGCGGTGTTCAGCAGAGTCCCTCCGGGTCGTTCCATACTACGAGCCCGGAGATGCTGACTGGTAGTCCTCGTGCCAATAGGCGAGGCCGAGGTACAGGGGCGCGGGAGAATGCTTCTGTGATTCAGGACAGCCAAGACGACTCTGCGAATGATGCAGATGAGGATGACCAAGATGTCATGGTGCGGAAGAGAACCGATCGGGCGGCGCGAAACAGGAGGCCACCGGCCAAGTTTCGAGATGACGAAGCCTAGCTACATATCTGCTTTACAAATTACAGGCGCTTAAGATGGATGCTTTAAATTATACCAAGGGCTGCTTACTGCGATGGAGGGAAAGCTGAGATTTCGACGAATGAAAATAATTCTTAATTATGCATAACTTTAGCTCGCCTCTGTCACTATGCTGTGGTGCTGTCGTAGAGGTGCGCAGCGGATTTATTTCTCTGCGGAGGGCGGACGATCTATATTTATTTCCTTTTATGTGATGTTGAGATGTACTTTCCCAAGCCATTGAATATGATTTTAACATATGATACACACGCGACACGTAATGTATTGATAGAAAACCGTCCCTGCCCTTCACAGCCATACAATAAACGGTGGAGTCATCGATAGTGGCTGGTCGGCAGCTCGCGCCACGCAAGGACGCAACCAGCTCATAACCCCGCTGAACGCGCAACGGGCGATGACGTCGAGGACCTGGGAGGCGTAAGCTTGCAGCTGCCGCGGCCCCCCAAAAAGCTTGGTTCCAGACCCCCGGCCCCTTGAGGGAAGCTACCTAAAACTGTCCCTGCCTACCCGCCACGACACCGTTGACAACCACCAAACAGCTCAAATAGCTGGCAGATCCCGCCCCATTCCTTGTTCTTCTCCTCTTCCCCATCAACACCAGGTCGATTCTCTCGCACACAGCACCCTCGACGTGATTTACTCTTCATTCACAAAGTTGGCAAACTACTTTGCTGCTATCTGATCGTTCCGCTCTGTTCAACGACTGAACACGCACCACGCCTTGACCCCGCTGCATCTTTGCTTGAAGCTTGTGACTGTTTACGTCACGCCGCAACGATGACGCTCTACTTTTCTCTTGTATGTGATGCGCTGCGATACGCCACGGAGAGACATGGCGGTGCTGCTATGAGTCTCGGTGGATGTATTTTGTGTTTTGTTTTCGATGGGGATGCTGACAGAGGAGCCTAGGTCTTTGGAATCTTGATCTTCGAGATGGCATTGTTTATGCTGCTCGTTGTTCCTCTTCCGTTCAAGGCGAAGCGCAAGATCTTTACGTGAGTTTGACATCTATGCTAGACACCTGAAGATTGCTTTTGCAACCGTGCGCTTACCAGAAAGCAGCTTCATCTCTGAGAACCCGATTGTCGCCAAGGGACAGTACTGGATGAAGATTGTCTTTGTCTTTATCCTGATACTCTTCATCGATAGCGTTAACCGCGTCTACCGCGTCCAGCAGGAACTGTCGGCTGCCACGGAAAAAATGTCAAATGGGTATGCACGGCTATAACTGACAAACATAGCTGTCTCTTGGTTGCTAACATTTAATGCGCTCTAGTGCCGCCATGATGGGCCACGAACGCCTCGAAGTCCAGGTCCGCAAGTTTTACTCGCAGCGCAACATGTACCTCTGCGGCTTCACGCTGTTCCTGTCTCTTATCCTCAACCGCACCTTTACTTTGATCCTCGACGTCATGCGTCTCGAAGACCGCCTCCGAGCGTACGAGGGTACCGGCGGCAGCCAGAAGGAGAGCGAGAAGCTCGGCGCTGCCGGCAAGCCTGGTGAGATTACAAAGCTTAAGAAGGACTTGGAGAAGAAGGAACAGGACTTGCAAAACCTCAAGAAGCAGAGCGAGCAGCTGCACAAGAGCTATGATGAGCTTAGCGACAAGTATGCCGCTACCCAGGGCTCGGAGAATAACAAGGAGAGATAGGCGTCTGGATTAAACCATGTAGCTGCGTTGCATGGGATATGACAGGCTGTCTGATGGTGGGAATCAGGCGCTACAAAAAGGAAATCATGTCGGTTAAGATGATGCAGTCATTGATTGAAGGGATGTTATGAGGAAATGGAAAAACGTCTGTTGGTTGCGATTCGTCAGTCATGTACTTGGCTTTGCGTTGCAAGCTATCCATCTGTATTAAATATATGAGAGCCCCTAGGACTTGACTCGCTTTGAACGTCTGACACCTGCTGGAGATTCCGTCGCTGCGTTGCCTACACCCTGACTGCCAGTGTTCTTGCGCTTCACCGACTGGCTTTTCACTGGAGTCGGCTTTTCTGACTTGACGGATGTTGCAGAATCTGTAGCTTCTGCAGCCTTGCCCTGCTTCATCAATACGTACGCAACCTTTTCCACATCCGTAGCCGGCACATCAAGGCGCTTCATCAGCGCAGTCGCCTCAGCTCGCAACTGCTCATACTCCTTATTGTTATACTTGACCGGGCTCACTTTGCTGCCGCAGCAGAGCCAGTAAAACGCCTCGTCAGAAAAGAAGATGACACGGTCAGGGTCGTGCACGGTCAACAGCAAGGACGCCGTCGCTGGGCCGATGCCCTTGAGCTTTGTGAGGGTTGCCAGCGCGGTGGCGATTGTGGCTGCGCTGGGCGGTTGGTTTGAGGACGAGGAGGCGCGGTAAGTCTGTATGGCGTCGCTGATTAAGGATTTGACCGTGTTTGAGTCGTTGGATGAGACGAGATTCATAAGCATTGGGCGGAATTTGCCGTGGCGACTTTGGTGATGTGAGTGGGCGGCTTGTAAGATGAGCGGCGGCTTTTTTTTTTTTTTTTTTTTTTGGCGCCTACTTACAGTTTCCATTCTACAAGGAGCTTTACGTCGTCGTGTGTCATTTGCTTTTTGGCGCTTTGGATGCCGAATTGGTCGAGTGCGTCGCCGTAGCGGTATTTGTCTAGCTGCTCGAGCGTCTTTTGGCCTGGCTTGTTGGCTGTAAACGCGCAGGCTTGGCTTAGCGACGGATTGAGGGAATAGGAGGTCTTGAGTGTGCTTACTGCCTTTGGATTTTGAGATTTCATTGACGAGGATAGGGTATTGGGCGAGTAACTTTGTGAATTCGGGCTTTGTGATGGATGCTGCGGATGGGAGTGATGAGGGCGGCATGGTGGATGTGTTTGCGACGCGCCGGACGCGTTGAGGACTTGGAACGTCGTCGTGGGAATTTACCGGCAGGATCTAGATGGGTTTGCTTCTCGGTATGTTTCGTGAGAGCTTGAGAAACGATGGGAAATGCTGCCAAGGATTTCAGAGTGAAGTTTCGAGGCGCGACTTCAGCCGCGTTGCGGGTGTAAGGTAGTAATATGTGTATGGCTGGCAAGTAATTAGTGCTTGGCGTAGTCTGGATTAGGCGGGCTAGCTCGTGTAAGAAGGCAACGCATGATAACGCATTTATTCGTCAACAAAGACCAATTTAGATGTATTTTTTTTTTATAAAGGATACGAGAGATGATTGATCAATCACCGCGCAAACATTTTTATTTTTGTCCGTTTTCGTATCGTGAATGTATTAAGCCGTCGCATATGCTTTCTTTCTCAGCAACGCAACCCTGCCTAATTTCTTCACGAGTTGAGCCCCCAGAGCTTATCAAATACATTCTTTGGGTCATACTTTTTCTTAATCTCCTTGAGCCTATCCAAATTGGATCCAAATGCCTCCTTGGCCGTCTTGAGATCTGAGAGCGAGTAGTTCACATACGCCCTAGCCCCATTGTCGCCCTCGGAAACACGATAAGCCCTCTCGCGCATATCCGCCTGAACTTTGCGACTGTGTTTGCGTATGGCATCATCAAAAGCTTCATCCTCCCACGACCACGTCATCATGATATTGCAGTGGTCGCCACGGCCGCTAAACGCCGTAGCCGAGTGCGGCGTCTCGCAAATCTTGGCCGTGTGAAACAGCTCGAATCCCACCAGGGTATTCTCCATCCTAGCGCCCGGGTTGCTCTCTGCAAACCCCCAGACGGCTTCGCCTAGTGCTTCGACCGTGGATAGACTGAGCGGCAGAGAGTAGCTGGCGCCGCCGAGGAGATATCTCCTGCCGTGGGCTGCAATGTCGTCGCCAAGCTTGTTAAAGGCGGGGTACGGCATGCGTGAGACCATGGATACTATTGCCTCTAGCTTTAGGACATCTGCAAAGAACTCGGGGCCTTTGATATCGGCGTCTGGACCCCCGTGTGCTATCATCAGGATCAGAATTGGCGGGCGCGGCCTCCCGGGCGGTCCTGTTGGCGGTGCATGACCAAAGAATAATATGAGCGTGATGTCAGGGTTGTTGGCTGCGTGCGTCTTGTTCTGCAAGTCGACAAGCTGAGGTAGTTTGTCTGTCGTGAACATGATCATGCCTCCCCAGATGTCACTTTGAGGGTAGACTTTGCTGGTAAACTTGGTGACCACACCAAAGTTGCTTCCCGCGCCGCGCAACGCCCAGAAGAGGTCGGGGTTTTCCGTCTCAGAGACGTTGACAATGTTTCCATCTGCGAGGACAACTTGAAAAGAAATGACTTGGTCAATGGTGAGCCCATAGCGCCCTGCAAGTATGCCGTAGCCTCCGTGTAAGATTAGACCGCCAACGCCGGTGTGCGATACCGTGCCGCCAACCGTAGCAAGGCCATGCGGCCAGAGCGCATCGTCTACGTCCCTCCAAAGACAACCGCCCTCAAACGTGACGGTTTGGTTTTGCGCATCTACGCTGACATTGCGCATGAGTCCCAGGTCGAGGACCATGCCGTCAGCGCTGGGTGCGGCTGAAACTGGCGCTGTGCTGTGGCCACCGCCCTTGACGTTGAAGGCGATGCCATTGGCTGTGGCGAATTGTACTATCGTACTGACATCTTGTACAGTCTTTGGAAAGGCAACGGCAGCCTGGTAGCTATTAGCGTTTTCTGTGTATTTTATTTTATTTTGCATTGTGCTGGAGTCACTTACCGCCGGTTTGCTGCAGGTGGTGCTCCATCGTGTAAGAGAGTCCTCGAACCCCTCGTCTCCAGGTACAAGGACGCGCCCCTCGGGCATCTTTTCACGGAGTGTCTGGAATATCTCAGAAGCCATGGTCACTGAGCTTGATAAAGTCAAGTTGTCTGGCAACAGAAGACTTAAAAGCGGCAGGGGAGCGATCTGGTTTATACTAGGCCGTGTGAGCTGGGAGCCCAAGAGTCGTTCCGACGTGGGTGTGTAAGTGGCCGTAGTCCCGACTACTTGCCCGAGTAGGCAATTAACTGCGGATGAAGCTTGTATAATGTGAGCACTCGTATATTCCGTCTCTACTCTGGCTTGGGGATACAAAGTAACTTTTCCAAAGTGCATATCAGTGACGATCAGTTACGCCTGTTTCATGTGCGAGTTGCCGAAATCGATGGTGGCGTTAGAGGCTGAGACTCAGCCCGGACGGTGCGAGGACACAATTGCGACTTTCCTCACTACACCCCTCAACGCTTGTATTCAATCAAAGAATATGTACAATTTGTATTTACTTCTGTATGTACGTAGCATCAACATTGCTTAGGGAGTGTATCGGACAGCAAGCCCTCCCCAAGAACCACCAAAGCCGTCCGCTGCTACAATATCCTGGCCATCACCCGTGTGAAGGACTGCATAGGTTGACTTGACGCAGAGACCAAAGGCTTGTAGGTTCCGAGGAGCTCTTTCGACCCAATGCATATAGTCTACGATACAATGTTAGCAAAACGGGTGGTTCCTACACCTGAGGCATAATTCGAGACTTACTTTGACAAGTGTTTGTGCCGTCAGCACAAGCCTGATATCCAGGACCACTGAAGAATGCCCACGCTGCAGAGGAGTAGGTATAAATGTTGGCACCGCCGTTAAAGTAGTTGGCAAAACCCATGCGGCAGCGAGTATCGTCCGAGGGGCAATGAGAAAAGTCTGGATCGCCCCAGCGGCTAGTGTCTGGCGTCCAAGGTGCAGGAGGCGTAATGGGCACGTTGTCGCCCTGGTCGTAGTTGGTTTCCGCTTGGAGCAACGAAACAAAGACGTTTTCAGCATTGTGATAGTTGAGCTGGTACAGCCACCAGTGCTCGCTACCTAGCGCATGCAACCAGGTACCCTTGGTAGACTCAACGAGAGCACCACCCTTGGCGGCAATAGAGGTTTGCAGGCCAGCTTCTTCAGTGTCGTGGTCGGCAACCCAGTTCCACACGTTGTCCACATAGGCGGAGGAGCTCTTGGTGAAGTGCAAGCCGAGGAATACAGCTTTGCACTCGTTGTAGATGTCGCCACACTTGTTGCTCAGGGCGCTCGCGCCGCGAGTTCCTCCAATGGTGATGAGAGAGTTCCACATGGCAGCGTCTCCGGGAGAGTTGCCTGCCATGTTGAACTGAACCACAATGGCACCAGGGAGGACGTCATTCACAGTAAACCTCATGTCCTGGATGTGAGCGACGCCGACATCGCCTTCGCGACCAATAGAGATGATGGGCTTGGGGTTGGACTCATCCTTGAAGAAGCTGCCGGCACCGGTAATGGTAGCCCAGGCTTCACCGACAATCTGAGAGCCGGGTGGGACAAATAGTGTAGATTCGACTCTGTACTTGCCAAAAGGAAAGTAGGCAATCTTGTTGTTCCTTGCAGCAAGAGCCAGAATGTCGTTGAGCACTCCGGCTTCATCCTTGGAGTTGTCACCTAGGACGTTGTGACCGCCGTTTTGGTTGGGGTCCTTGACATTGATAAAGTCAGATGTGGTCTTGTCGGCGTAGTTTGGTGCATTGTTGGTAGGATAATTGCCACCAGGAGCAAGAGCAGCAGGCCTTTCGTTCTGGGTAGTTGTCTCACCATAGATAGGGTCACGACCAACAGTGTTGCCAAAGGTGAAAGTGTCAACGTGAGGACGTGACGTGAGCAAGTGGGGGTGGTAAGGAGCCTGAGCAATATCCGAGTCGGTATCCTTGGTGAGGTTCTCGATCAAGAACGAAGGGTACTGCGTGGTGATGAACGTGACGCCAGAGTTGATGGATTTGCCGTCGATGATTCCAATGTAGGGGGACTCGCCGGTGTGGCGTACGCCAGTGCCACAGGTGTCCCAAGTAGGAGCAATGAGAGTAACTGTGTGGCCACTGGTGATGAGCATACCAACACTGTTTTGGTAAAAGTAAATGTTCTTGTACACCGCCTGCTGGTGTCCGTCGTGCCAGATACCGTTTTGGCCACGCTCGATTCTGACATCGGCGAGACCCAAAGTAGATCCGCGAGTGAGACGAATGCCAGTGTGGCCGTTGCCACCAGACGAATATGCCATCTGAATCTTGACATTTTGCAGCTGAGCGCCCTGGGCGACACCCCAATGAAGAGCAGTAAAGGAGCTTCCGCCGTCGATGTTTGATGTATCAAGAATGACATTCTTCAGACCAACAGCAAAGGAAAGCTCGCCGCGGCCACCGACTGTAGGATCTCTTCCATCGACGAGGGTGTCTCCGTTAAAACCACTGGAAGCCTTAATGGTAGGCGGATTCGTGGCATCACCCATAATAATGGTGTCAGTGTTGAACTTGATAGTGCTGCCGACCTCGTACGTTCCAGGAGGAAGATATACCACTCTTGGCTGAGAGGCGAGCCATTGCGGGTGGCGTGTACCACCCTTGTTATCAACAATTGCATTCTGGATTCCCGCACCATCTCCAGGGCTAACAGCCTTGAATACTTCATATGTGTAGTCGCCGTCTAGGTCCGGTGCATAGCCACGGGCATTACCAGTGTGGTCCATGTTGGAGTACCAGAAGTTGGTTGCGCGTTTCTCAACAACATCTTGGGAAGCGTGAATGCTAGGAGTTGGACTGGCAGAAGCCAGACCCAACACGAGGCTGAGAGCGGCGGCAAATTTCACCATTGCTGCGGCTCAATATGCAACTTGTAGAGGGCAGTGGTCTTGATACAACTCAGTGCCTTGTCTACTCATGTCATGTTGGGACAGGGAAGTTATTTATGTTCTGCGACATGTTAGCAACTAGGACCTATACGGCCAAGTTCGGAATGGACTAATTGAGCCATTTCAACCAAGGAGCGAATAAACACTCACGGGAGTTCCGCCTAGATGCAAGATCGGGCCGGCTCTTTGCACCCATGTGAACAAGCAGCCCACCCAAATGGGCCTGTAGCCCACCATTTTTGGATGCCATTAGCTTATGAACTGAACCTTCTTTGAGGCCACCAGCGAATGCCGAGATGCTGGTATCTGCCTCGACTTTCAGGAAATCTTTCATCGGTAAATAAAAGACACGACGGGAACAATACAACGCGGATCCAGACGATTTCTTCAGGGAATTCGCACTCACCCGTGGAATTTACCTACAACAAGTTCGCATTGTTATTCGAGACCGAGTTTCCCTGAATACTCGTATTTGTCCTATAGCCAGGAACAGGACTTGCACTAGTAGTTCCAGGTTGCATCACTTGCGGGTCTAACCCGAAGCCACAGTCTCAGGCAGCTCCAATACTTAAGCTCCAGGTCCTGCATGGGCGGGCTTTAGCGCAAGGGCGGTGCCGAGGAGCTTCTACAACAGGAACAGTGCTGCTGACCACCCTTCTGTAACAGTGGACGGAATTGTGGAAAGCTTTTGGGGCTCCAAAGCGCAGCAAGACTCTCCACGAATGAAGGATGGGCTGCGATCTCCAGCGGCCAAGACTGATTTCCCTGACGGAATGTGGGTGAGTGGCTTCGGTGTTATTTACGAGTTTACTTTCCGGGCTACAAAGCTGGGGTAATTTGGCCAGAAGACCGGTGTGACGGTTAACTTTCAAGTACTCGTATTAGCGACTTTAGTCACAGGCAGCGTGTATAAGCACCAGATCTGTGGTTTTGAGAGTATAAGGGGGTTGGTTAAAGACAAAGTAATAGCTCCATGATGAGTTCAATCGTATGAATATTCGCTTTCAGCGTTCGTGCGACAACTCATATATGCCAGAAGAAGCAACGTCAAGCAGGAGCCAGGCCGTCAGCACACCCCAATTCAGAGAGGTTTCGCACTTGCTTGGCAAAAACGGAAAGCCATGGAGACGATAGCGCGACGCCAATTGTACTCCGATTCCTCTAGTTCCGGTGATTTTCGCGTACCATGTGCCATCTCGATACAACCCATCCTGGCGCCTACTCTTATGCACAACCATAATAGTCCATGGATCCCGGCGGAGCAATAATTCCCACCAACAGAGCCCGCTTACTTACACGTTCTGTCAAAGGAACACTTGCCACTGGGTATTGCACCCTGGTGACCATGATCTGCCTACTCTTTGTGACTCGTGATACGAACGCATCGCTGATGCTTTGAGTTTCTAGTAAAGAACTCGGCATTTCCACCACGGCCGAAAAGCCGGCGCAAGCCCCGGACCTCCTCCGAGACTCCCCGACCGCCCCCCAAGACCCTGGCAAGACGGCGAACCCCCGCTTTTATTTTCTTTCCCTTCTACACCACAAATCGCCCAAACGGCAAATACACACGCAGGCCACCACATCAACGCTTACAATACTCCCCTCACAATCGTCATCATGGGTAACGTAAGTACCGCTATGGTTCCGTCTGCGGTCCGGTGAACTCCCCGGCCTACCCCGGGTTCCATCCCGCAGACTCTGACCCCGCTGTCCGTGGCAATGGCGGCGAATCCCTGCTGACACCGCAAAACCAGGGAGCCAAGGCGCAGATGAAGCGCGAGCGCAACCAAAAGAATGCGAATACGGCTAAATCGCAGCTCAAGGTGGTACGTTGTTATGGCCAGTGGGTGCATTACAGCACCAGGCACGCGCTCCATCGCGATGGGATGCTAACAGCACCACAGAACCAAGCGGCCATGGATATCCAGTGCCAAATTTGCAAGTCTACGTTTCTCAAGACGACCAAGGCTCCCGAGTACGTTTTGCGTTTTTCCTTCCCAGTACAGTCGAAAGAGGCGTTGTTAACGTATATTCCAGGCTCACTTTGCACGCCCAAAACAAGCACAGCAAGGCACTCGGCGACTGCTTTCCCAACGTTGCTGCTGCCGCCTAAGTCTCCTCACCGGCGCAAGGGACGGCATATACGATACGAGTCATGTTTAAAGCGCAGGAGTTTGGAATATTCAAATAAAACATTTCGAAGATACGAGGAGTTACACGAGCGTTCAAGTTTGGGAGAGAAAATACAAGAAAAAAAAAATGGATGGGCGTTTCGAGCAATGGAATTTCTCAGAGAATCACGAAACGAGGTTGCAAAGAGTTGAAAGTAATTGAGTCTACCGTGGCATCTTTTGCTTTTTGCCTGTTTCTGTTTCCTTTGTAATCACACATCTTCCCATTGCTGTAAACGGACTGTAAAGATTTGCAAACTGCTTTAGCGTCTTACAGTACATCCGTCCAGGATTTTCTCTTTCCCAATCTCAATGCGCCTCGACTGGAGCAGAGGGAAGAGACGATGATCTATTCGCATCTGGGATGCTTCCAGTATCAGCTGCCCGCTCTGCCGCTTGCGCCTTTGCTACCGCCTGTTCCTCGCGAATCGTCTTTAGAATATCGGGATACCAACGCTCGCCAACATCCGGATGGCTCTTGACACGGTTTCGCAGCGTGGCTTCACCTAGCGTCTTGGCTACGTCACCCTTGCGAAACGTAAACTCGACATCATCTACTCGCCCGCCGTTGCGCTCTGCAATCGCCTGTCGTTGGGCTCGCACCTCGTCTGGCACGGCACCAACGCCAACGGTCTCGAGGTCGTCAAAGTCGGCATCAAGCTTGACACCTTGGAAGAATGGAATTGAGAATCGCGCACCCGATCCCGCGGCAGGAGAGAGGACGCGATGTGTCGTTGACACGCACACGCCTTGTGTCAGTGCCTCTAGTCCCTGGCCAATGGCAACCACCAACGTCCCGTCGATTGGTGGACAGTCGATCCATTGACCCTGGACATTCTGCACCTGCAATCCGCGATGATTTGTCGCCTGAAGCAGATAGCTCGTCAGCATGCTATCCTTGTGCGGACCTACACCTTGTCCCTGCGCGTCATCGGCCCTCCCCAGCTCCGCGAGGTCTGGATATTTGACGATTTTCAGCTTGTGTTGCTGATCTTCGTCAAAGTACTTGTTAAACGCTGAGCTGGGCAGCTGAATCGCCTCGGCAATGAGCAAAGTAAAGTAGACGGAGATATCGCCCATGCGGCGCATGTAGTCTGTATACGCGCTCCGGAATCCTGGCGCCGCAGCCTCGGTAGGCCACTGGTTTGGCGCAAGTAAGTTGTGATACAGTGGCTTCTCGGGCCCGGGTACTGGGTGTTCTGTTGAGAGATCAATCTGTTCTCGGTGGTCGGCTTCGCCAGCGGTGATTTCGGCCGAGAGACGGGAGTAGCCCAGGAAGGACTTGGCATTTTTCATTTCAATCTTGAGCCTGGATGTAGAAGAGTCGTAGATTCTGGTAAGTTTCGTGTAGGAAGAGCTAACATGTTTGGAATTTGGGGGAAGATAAATGTTGCGTACTTTTCTTCCTCGGGAATGTCGAAAAAGGCCTTGCCTTGCTCAATCACCGTTTGGAATAGCTCGTCCGGAATGCCCACATTCTTGAGATACAAGAAGCCAACTTCCATTAGTGCATGGCGCAACTGTGTTAGAAACTCTGGCTTGGTCGCTGGGTCCTTTGCCTGGGCTAGATCCAGGATCGGGATTGAAGTGAAAGACATGGTTTTGGTTACCACTTGTACCGTGTAGTTGCTATACCCAACTTGTAATATGTTCTCAGCGGAAACGGAAATAACTTGCAACGAAAATATATCTTTTTTAAACACGGTTCCGTCGTCAAATCTTGGTATATGTGTTTAAATATTTGTCATGCTATGTTCTTTGCACGTTCTAAATACATCATAACGCCCGAAGCGGATGGCGCCATCGCCAATATCCCCGCTGATGCGCACCTCTCAGTGACGCCGCTCCCCGCATCCAATAGAGGGCGCTCGCCGTTCCCGGCCGCCCCTGCACCTTGGCCGCGAACCACTCCTCTGCCGTGTGGCCCCATACAGCCGCCCTGTTTTAACTTTCGGTTATATCATACACTAAATTTCTCTAATTCTCTGTAAAGGTTCACGCTGAGGATTGAGATAGCGGCTTCGTTCCCATTAGACCCGTGACCTTATAAAACATATCCTCCACGGAAGGCGATGCAAAGGCTGGCGCGGCGTTGAAAATGTCGGCTAGACTTTGCTGTGGAATAATGCTGACAGGTATGTCATCATCGTCATCCATGTCAATGTCTTCGTCCATTTTATCGCCATCGTTGTCAGCCTCGTCCTCATCGTCACTAGCCATGAGCGCATCGTCCTCTGCCAAGGCAACCTCGCCGTTTGGTAGCTCATCTGTGGCATCTTGCGCATCGAGGTGGATTTCTTGTAGAGGCTGTGCCGTGACAATTGACGAGGGATCTGAGCCTTCCGTGACGGTCCAAATCTGAGCTGCATCATCCAGAGCCAGAAAACCACTCGTGCCCGGTGCCGATGTCAAGGTGATAATGCGGTGTGGTGCGCTGCGAACAAGCAGCGGTTCAGAGTCCTCAGGGCTAAAGACACCAACACTAGAGATCTCTCCAAGCGGTAGTGTAACTGCAAAGTGCCCGGAGGTGTGATCTAGTGCAAGCTGCAGAAGATCTGAGACGCCAGGAACCTCTGGAATTACTATACCGTATCGTAGCTCGTCGCTGACAATGTCATAAACTTGCAGGCTGTTCGACAGGACAATGATATAAGGCGACAAGATGCCGATGGAATGCAATTGACCTTCCCAGAGTCCTTCAAGTGTCTTTACTACCTTTCCAGATGCAGCGTCAATGATGTATACAGATCCAGTGTCAGAAGAGCCAAAGGCGGCGAATATTGTTGATCCGTCCTCTGAGAATGTGACCTTTCCTTGAGGTGAGATAGGATTGGAGCCTGATGTCAGGATGCCATTGACACCCCTGTGGCCCTCGCCGACGGCAATTGCTTGAGAGCATACCCATGATACCGCATCGGCGCCGCTCGGTCCCTTTGAAACAATGCCACCGCTCTGTCTTGTCCTGGGTTGCCACAAACGGACGATGCCGTCTCCACCAATAGTTGCGAAGCATGTCGAGGAAGGGTCAGAAGCGAGATCAAGGACCGGCTCTGAAGTTGTTGTCGAGTGTGGACCGTTTACTCTCGAAACCAGGGCAATCGGCTCACTGTCATCTCTTACCTCCCAGAATTTCAGGTAAACCTCTCGTCGCTCTCGAATAAATTGATCCTTCAAGTCGGCACTAACACTGTCAATGTCCCTCGATGAAGGTTGCCAGTCATCCACGCTTGCCAACCACTTGCCGTCTCCGGAGAAATTCACATGTGTAACCAATGGCTCATCGATTGCTTGGCCCTTATTGGTGAGGTTGACATCGGTTGGTTGTGTACGCGCTAGAGCCTGTTTCGACACACTGGTAAATGTCTCGAGATCAAATGACTGGAGTAGAGGTGCTGAGAAGCGCCCTGACATGGCAGACTGGCGGCCATGGCCAACGCACACGTGCAGTTTTGAGGGCGCACTAGCGCAAATGGCAGCGGGAATCGGTTGCTTTACGTGTTGGGGCATCTCCCACACACGCCTCACCAAAAGGTCCTTTGGAGTCTGGATATCTACTGCGGCTGACTGTATTCCGGAAACGTAGGCGGTAGGTTTAAGCTCAGCAGTTGACAAGATCATGGCAGAATTGTCGTCGAGGTGAACGACGTATGACGAACCGTCGTGCGAAACAACAATGTTCTCCACGCTCCCGGAAAGATGAGGAAGAAAGTCTTTCTTCGACGTATCCATCTGCCAAATAACCAGAGTATTTTCCGAACCGCCAGAGATCATATAATTACCTAGAACATGTTAGCCTATTTGTTGACAAGCCAGGAGATGAAGTGCATACCGTCTCTTGACCACTTGACCGAGTGGACGGCCTTACGATGCCAGTGGTACTTTTGTGCATGGATCGATTCGGTATTCTGGTTGGTCTTCCCAGCTGCTTGGCATCGAGCAACCGCGTCGTGATACAGGTAGATTCCACCTCGGGCTCCTCCAACGATAATGTCTACAACGTTTTCCGGCTCATTCTTGCTCTTTTTTGCGGCAAGGCCCGGACGTTTATAGACTCTCATATCGATGGTTGTGATAAGATCCTGGGTGTCAAAAGAGTAAAAGTCGTATTGGAACTGGTCAGCCATTGCAACGGCGATGAACAGGCGATCGTTAACGGCACCCGTGAGCACCTGACCATTGGCGCTTGACTCCAGAAGTTGCAGGCCGGACCCAGGCTTTTTCAACGAGACCAAACTCTTGGAAGTTGCCTTTGAAGACGGATTCCAATCGTATGCCACAAGCTCAACGCGCGTTGTCTTGTCAGACTCGGCAACGATGACAGCTTCTCTAATGGTGTTGGCAGCAGGAACGACAACCAAAGCCTTGGCAGACTTGGAGGCCGTCTGGAAACTGTCAAGTTTAGGTTTCTCCAGTGTCCAGTTCAAGCGGTAAATATTGCCATCGGAGCACCCAACCCATATAAAATCGGGGTCTTCCTTCGACAACCGGGTTGCGACAATGGTGGCAGGTGTAGAGCCTTGAGTTGCGGTAGTGTCGAGTGTGCTGACTGCTATGCGCCGTACAAGAAGAGAGTCGACGGCCGAGTATACTTGAAGCGACGTATTGTACGTCAAGATCAAATATCTGTTCAGAGTTAGCAAGAAGTGATGTGTTTCCGCCGACAGCCAATACCACATACTGTTCGTCCTTGCTCAAGATTGGATCGATATCCAACATTCGGCCACCCATAGGCTTTGATATCCTCCAACCTGCGTCAGCGCTATCCATTTTGGCGACAAGGTTCTGCCCAGCCGCCTCAGCCAGCTCCTTGTCGCTAGCTACGAGCTCTCCATTGGCTTCCTGCGGACGAGGACGCTTCGACTGCCCGTCGACTTCATTGGTGTCTCTCTTGCGCTTTTTCGTCTTGTCGATCTTTGACTTTGGGCTTCTTGTGCCTGCCATTGTGAGACGCAGTGCCGGGAAAAAAATTGGCAGGTTGGTGCGGCTTCACAGGCAATTTAGTAATTACACGAATCTGAAATCCGCTGGTCGCAGAAATTTTGGTGAACTTTTTGGCGGAGCGATAAGATAAAGAAACGTTTTCTGGCGGCGTCGGCCAAACCTCGGGTGCAGGTATTTTTTTGCTGATCCACCTGCCGAAAGCTGGTTGCAAGGGACGCTAAGGAACTGAGGCCATCTTCGCCGCACCATTTGACCTTTTCTCTTCTCATCTAATACCTCTGTTGTCAAAGATTTACAATGATTATTCCGATCCGTTGCTTTTCTTGTGGCAAGGTATGATCCTAGACGGACAACGTCTTTGCGCGAACCATCGTTAACTGTTGCAGGTCACTGGCGACCTTTGGGAACGCTACCTCCAGCTGATTGCTGACCCGCGAAAGACTGATGGGTAAGGCGCTATACGGGGAGAAGATGTTTAGAAGGATTTTGAACTGACGAGCAATCTGCTTAGCGATGCGATGGACGAGCTCGGTCTGAAGCGCTACTGCTGCCGACGCATGATCATGACCCACGTTGACCTCATCGAGAAGCTGCTCAAGTATGTCTACGACAACCATATATAAGGGCTCCTTGCGGTACTATGCTAAATAAACTTGCGCAGATATACCCCGGACGGACGCAGCGAAATCAAGCAGCGCTTGAACGAGCTTGCATAAAGCATTCGGCATGGAGTATAAGCGATTTCCTTTTTTCACGACGGCGTTATGGGGGGCTTTCTTTCTTTCGGCTTCTTGATAAGCTAGAGGGACTGGCTTAATCACAAGAAAATATTACCAGAGGGGAGGAGGAAATATACTGCGACTAGGGACGCCGTAACGAGACTATAAAACAAAGATGCAATTTTACCAGGTCACTTGTCCAACATTCTATGCGAGACTTGACAGGGCCTCCAAGCCCATCAACGTGTCGGTGACTAAGTTGGGCAGAATCAGGCGAATGCGACAGGATACCATTTTAATGCAATTAAAAGTGCCGCCGGATGTTGCATGTTGGCGTCTGGTAGAGGAGATCGACTAGGGCCCGTGGATAAATTTGAGTCGTTGGCGAGGTAAGCGCAGCTATTGACGTATCTAGAAGCAAGCTAGCCTGGCAGAACCGCAACATGGTGAGCTCGGCAGGCAACTTAGTGAAAGAATTGGGCTTGATGGTCTCGGATATTCAGGCTGCCGATGCGGTGTAACAGGCGAAGACGCACCTTTCCTTCAGGTTGTGGCCATTCGAAGAAACCAAAAATGCTGGGCAGTAACTGCCGAATACGCGACTCGCTTGCTTGAGTGATATCATCAACGTATGAGTCAGTGTCATCCATGCATGCTTTTTCATGATGTTAGGGGTACATCATGCTACATCTGGGAATTTTGGCGCCAACACCACGCGACTGACTGGATACAGGGACAAGGTACATCCCGCGGCTGTTATTTTTTTTTTTTTTGTTCTTTTTCAGTGTGGCCATATTCCGCGGCCCAGGGCAGAATGCGTCTAGCACAGCCTCTGCGGGCGCAATTTTCAAATGACCAGGATAGCCTGAGCCGGCTGGCAGGAAGTAGCCCGGTCGGGCAGTCTTGTATTTGGTCGCGTGAGCGAAGCCGGCCGTGAACACTGCTTGAGATTATAGACGAGCGGTAACGTTAGAACAGATGCTCGGAAGTTTGTATTCTACTGCCAATAAAGTGTGGCTTGTACGTATAATATTCACCTCATACTCCCAGCTTTTATTATTACTACAATTGGTTTATATACATATGCCAATGTTCTAGCTACACTTTGAAGCTCTCTGCGCTGTAAAGTGAATACGTCCTCTACAAGATGAGGGTGACAAGAGTTTCCCTGGTTCACGCCGTACCATGTTTCATTTTCAGGCGCCGCACTGTCCATGGTCGCCTGGATCACGGCTTGTTGGGCCAATAACGGTCCTGGCTGACCAGGCGGTCACGCAATTTGGGTCGCAAAGTAAGCAGAACCAGATCTTCGGGACAGTTGGCACCCGCTAAGGGAGTGGCCTGTGGATATGGACTAGTACATAGCAGGTGTACTACTTCTCGCGTGGCTAATGATGAGGGCGTGCAAGGACACTGGCGTGCTGTCAATTGTGGACGAGTTCCAGAGTCCAACGGTAAGCCTCGTTCTCACACCAAGGGCGTAGACAGGGATCATTTACGGCGTGGGGAATGGCGCTTCTGTGTAAGCTACTCGGCAGGTAATTGTGTAGCCAATCGTGCGGTTTTATTATCTGCCACCTGTGGACAAGATTTCATTGTAGTACACGACCGGCACGTAGCCAGACATGCTCTTTATGCTGATGTGCGGAGAAGTTGGCAAGAGATGCCAGGCGTCGCTCGGTGCCGACGAATAATCCGCACACATGAGTTCGTCGAAGAGAAAGTAGAGGTGGAAGTATCCCAATGTAGAATAGCTATCAGAGTCCACACCACCCCTTTGTTGTCGAGTGCTAGGATGCTGGCTCGCTAGCTATTTCGTCGTTGGCTGGAGACAGCCACAATGTGAATTTAAGCGCCGGGCCTGACCCCTCCATGCAGCCCGCGCTTTAGAGGCTGCGGAAATATGCACCATTGGACGGCTCTTGTCTGTGAATGGCCGGATTCCCACGGGACGGAGCAAGCTCAAAGTACTCGTCACGGTTGCGAGAAAACAGCACGCATACATGCCGTGTATTTTACACGCCTGTCCGAGTATGACAACGCCGCGACATACGTGCTGCAAGGGGCCATGTAGGTAGGTTGAGGGGCGTCAGCGCATCAGCGCATCCATGAGCTAATACCGTGCGTTGCTTTGAAAGACGCCGAGGAGCACACAGAGGCGTCTCTGCAGACGAGGAAAGACTAGGTAGGCCCAAGGGTAATGCTGCAGGAAAGGTGGCCCGCGGTGTGTGCATATGGTGATGAAAACCTGTTGTGTTAACTATTGGCTTTTATGACTGGCTAGTTTGCCAGCTGGCGGTAGCTGGCCGGCGGCTAATGCGCATAATCCGTTTGCTCGCACCAAGTCCTCTGGAGAATCTCGATTGTTCTGAGGTTAATCTCGCCGTGTCACTCTTCTATCGTCCCTAGCGAGGAGGGCTTTGAGAACGTTGCTCCGGTAGCACCAGATTTCCGCTTGCCTTCTGTCGAACCCGAGCCTACGAACCTATGGTTACTCAGGCTTTCAGCTCCCCTCCTGATACACAACGAAGACCTGAGCTTCCAGTGTGCCAAAGCTGGAGCTGGAGCCGGCGCTAGTCCTGTCTTGCCCACCATCGATCAAGTTCCCCGAACCCCTCCAGCCCACATCACTTCCACTGATACTAGCTCAACGCCATTGTTGCTGGTAGAATGATTAGCAGCGACTGTCGCCCTCAGCACGGTACATTTCTCTAATACTTCCACCAACTTCAAATTGGCTAGAACACCCTAAGAGGGCGTCTTGCTCTAGCCCAAGCGACACCAAGTTGAAGCGTGGTTTGTGTTCGACAAGGAAGCCCTGTGGGCATGCAGCCTCGTCGCCTGGCTTGCCCAAGTGTAAAGCAACCAACCTGCGGCGCATCGACAGGCAGGGATCATCTCCACCAAGCACTCAGACACGGCCAACGGCCCCGTCGAATCTGACTCTGCGTCTGTTGCCGCGCCTGTCCTCTCTTAAGGCCGCCTTCTCTTCCACTCACTCCTCACCACACTTCTTCAACCTGAAGGGTGTCTGGCCCAAAGTTGCCTCTGGTCGTGGAAACCCGTCATCCTCGCCCGCGAGGCCCAAGTTGTGACCGCAAAACTGCTGCACTGCCAGCCTCTCCACAGACTGGGCCGAGTGGAAGCCGGCCGGGCAGTTTGGCTAACAGCCAACACGACGGAGATTCTCTGCCTCGCCGCCGCCGCCATCGCCAGGCCGATAGTTTGCGCGAACAGGGCTCAATTCAACGGCCTGACGCTCAGAACAGAAGCTCAGTCAAAAAGCTTATAAACGCGCCAGAGCTCGCCTTCGTCATTGCTCTCTGCTCAGGAGCGGCGTCTGCTGGGTAACTCCCATGATGGCCCTGGAAGCGCCGATGCGATCTTCCACTGGCGACTTACACTTTTCTTTTTCAAAACACATCGAAATGTCTACACAACAAGAATCCGAGCAAAATTCACCCTACAGAACTCTGTATGTCTTCTTACTTTCTTAATCCGCGTCGCTTGGGTTCAGCAGCTGATGCGTCGTGCCATATTCATAGCTCCTCTCCCCCATCCGCGACTGACTCCGCATCTTTGCGACCCGAAGCTATAAATAGGATATCATCCAATTCTGCAAGCGTCTTGAGCCCAAGCGATATTGTCGGTCCGTCCCCAGTGACATCCAATGGCACTGAAACTACGGAAATAGAAGACGACGCTTCGGAGGACGTACATCATGCCAACGAATCTGACATGAGTGCCGCCCAGTCAGATGTATGCTTCAGCTTTCTCTCCCTCTCTTTTTTCTTTTCTTCGTTTTGGATGAAGAATAATATTTTGCTGGGAAAAGACTTGCCATGGCTAACAACCACTAGGTCCTTATGCTTGCAACTGACTTACCACAGACGGTTCGACAAGCCGGGCAAGAAGAGGCCGTCTCTGTAATACATGCGCCCGAAAGCTTTACAAGCTGGGTGGGTAAACTCCTTTCTAGTTTGGCAACATTCGTCTTACGCGCTCAACAGACATCCACCGAACCCACCCTTGAACTTCAACGAAGCGAGCAAACTTCACCGCGTGCCGACAGTGCAAGTCTTGCTACTCTTAACGGCAGCCCTCCACAGGTATATATTTCCTTGCGCCTGCCTTGCTCTAAAGAACCTACTGATAAGATCGTGCATAGAATTACGGCCATAAAAATGTCCCTCGCTTGTCCACAGACGTAAAGCCGGTGTACTACAGTATCGACAATGCTACCCCCCAGGCTCAGGATCTCAAGGAGATGCTCCATGATGGAAGTCGCTTACGCTCAAGTAGCACCAATAGTTTGGAAAGTAAGTCTTAATATATGGACTCGGGAAAATATTACGCTAATATTATTAGAAATTGATGAGCAAACCGAGGCTGACGCTGATGATGGCGTCGATATGAATGATGATGATTTTTTCCCTTCCCTGAACGCACGTCCTCCTTCAGTCGATCCGATTGAGGGCGAGAAAAGAATTCTCAAATCATTGTGGAATTCTTGTACCACATTTGTTGAAGTCAATAATATCTTCCATACCAGAATCTCTCGCGGCTCAGAAACACCAAACCCGCGCGAGAAGGCATGGAGATCCTGCTGGCAACTTTGCTATCTCCTCAACTACATGTACTCCAAGGATTTCGATACTCTCAATTCTGTCAAAAACTTAGATCTCTGCCAGAAACTTTGTGATGAGCTATTTGAGGCTAGAGAAAAGACGGATGAATGTGCTGACTCGGTCCTCCGCGTGAGCTACACGCTCAACAACCAGTTAGTGCAATTCATGCTACACAAATATTGCTGATTATTGCTAACGTTGCCCAATAGTCTGTATTCTAACCTTCGTCTGAACGAATGGCCAGAGTACTTCCGTGAAAGAACCTTGGAGTTTTATCTTGCCCTTTGCAGCCGACTAATAAAGCAAATGTATCCGGATGTGCCCTATCCAATGGGGGAGATCGACAAACTTTTGCAAACAACCTGGCAATTTGCGGAAATGCTGTTGGCTCTTCGACGTCACAAGCGAGAGGGACACGAAGTGGATGAATCGGAATTAATAAAGGAAGCCAGTGACAAATGCCGAGCCCTGAATAACATTTTGCCAAGTATCGTGGATAGACGGCGGTCACACAGAAGCACACCCCGAGCAAGCCAGGCATCCTTCTTCTCTCCCTCGGCGATGGCGGATTTAACTGGCCGAGAGAGCCGAGCGTCGAATCGATCATCGCTCCGGTCTGGGAAGGGTAGTGTTAAATCAAACCAGAAGGAAGATAGACCCCGCAAGCCTCCGCCCGTCCCGGAAACACCAGTCACCGAATTTGAAGATACACCCGTCTCTCCGGAAAGCCACTCTCCTCAAATGCCACCAAACATAATGGTTCTGGGTCCATCCAGCGATGGCGGTCGCGGCAAGCGATGGTCCAGCAGTGCTTCCACAGTGTCAGGCTACTCGCACAACAGCAACCGCACATCAAGCACGGCGACAACCACAACAACGACAGAAGACCCCAACGTGTCACGATGCAAAGTCCTGATTCTCCGCGCAGCCATGAACCTCGGATTCAATAAAGATAGCATCGTGGACCACAAGGCCGGCGCACATGCGTTTCAAAAATTTGTCCAGGGTCTTCAGACTGGTGCGTTCGGGTCTTTGCCTACGCACACAACTTTACTTCAGCAATATAGAGATTCGGTCCTCAAAGATGGCTTTGTACCTAGGGCACACACTGTCTCGTCACGGAACAAACGAGTCTCTGCACAAGAAATGGCCAAGGCGGTACAGACCATGATGAATAATTCGTCTCGCTTTTCCTATCTCAGAGAGCTGTTCAAGTTTGTTTACCAGTTTCCTATGGAGGAGGTGGACTCACGCAGAAACGTCAGCATCCAGGTTTGATCATCGGTTGCCTTTTACAGGCAAACATATCACTCGTTATAGGCTTTACAGCCTAATTTTTGAATATACCCCTTAAATAGAACATTTCCTGTCTTTATATCCAATATATTTGACGACCTGTGACGGTATTTATTAGTTTTGACTTGAAAGAGTTGATCTCCACGCACGCGTGCTTTAACGGTGGCATTAGAGGAGCACATTTACCCCAATTTCCTAGATAAACACAGTCTTGACTCGCAGAATATATCTTTTTCAAATTCAATGGGCTATTTCAAGGAGATGTATACTTATTGCATTGTTGGACAAGGCGTCACTGCCAAGTAAGGTCGCACCGGATGAAAAAGAGGCGCTTTGAGGCTTCAACACAAGCGCCTCATTCTTGGTGGTCACGTAAATACAAAGAACTAATGGCATGATTTTGCTCAACTTGAAACCAATACTCAAGCAGCCATTATATATGTTATCACACTGTCCGTCCATGTCGCTGAGTCAAGATGGAACTAACTTGGCAACATGGCACGAAGTTGAATGATTTTAAGCGTGTTATTTAGTGAAAAAACGCCAAATATATTAAAACAAAAGTCAACACTATTACAAAATTTCTTTTTCACTATTTTTTATTTACCCTCACCTCGCTTACCACTCTGCCGATTGCTGTAAAGCGGATGTAAGCGAGGCTTGTTGTGACTACCTGGCTATTTTTTCGGGAGACGGTGCTGGCTCTTCTAGCTCATACGTGATACCAAAATATAATGTGTCAGTCTCTCAAGAGCACGTTGTATTGTGACATTGTGAAACCGTGAATGTCCCGTAGCTGTCATCACCATCTGAGCCGCAGACGCTGCCCACGATATCGTGCATGCGTCTTGATTGGGCGGCACCAGAAAAGAAGAAGAGCGGAAGATAATGCGTGTAGCACGAAACAATTTGTTTATTATTTTTGAAATTTCTCGGAGCATGATATTGTCGTTATTCTTGAGACAAGCGGATGGGCGAAACGCCAAACACAAACATCACGAGTGTAACTCGGAACACTCAGCTGCTAGCGCTTGCCTTCCCGTAACTCCCATGAACAACGACGACAACACCGCCATATCCAACGCTTCCCCGGGCCAGCTCACCGGGGTGCCTTTGTACCTCCTCACCCTGGTCCTCATACCTCTTCAGTATCGTATCAGTACACGATACTATCTACGTCGGTGCCCCCATTGATAAACAGCCGAGCTTGCGGGTAATCTCGGCCGTGGCGTGTGCAGAGCTTCGAATGGCGGCGAACCGCACGCGCCTGATTGGTCTTAGCTAAAAGTGCCCGCGAGTTCCATTTCGGGCAACTATGGTTGTACAACGTCAACTCTTGTCTGGAGAAGTGTGGGGGAGTACGAGAGGCGGATAAGGTGGACAAAGGTGGATGTGTTTTGAGTAGGTATGACTCTGTAGGGTGCGTGTGCTTGACAATGTATGCAAGTGGGTTTTATCAAGGTATATAAAACCTTCCAAGAGACTTTCTCAGCGGGAAAGCGTTGATTCAAAGAGTCTTGCTTGCTTCCCATGGGTAGATGGATTGTGTATGGGGGTGGGGGTTGGATGTAGGGACAATAAAGAAATAAATACGTACTTGAACCTTGGGTTCTCACGATGCTTGTGCTTGACATATCTGAGCTGATTTGCCGAAAAGGGTACGCCAAACCTCATTTCATAGGCTTGTCGGATTTCAAGTCCCTTCCTCTGCTGCTGGACCAGATTCAAAACAAACAGGATCTGTCTGTCCGTGTACGTTGAAATACCAGCCATTTGGGAGGTTGGTTATGACCGGGAGCTGAACGCTTTTGTGTAAGTAGGTTGTTTCTTTTGATAGTAAGAGAGCAAAAGCAGCAACGGGTTCTTCTCCGTCTTGGCCACAGCAGTTGGCGAAAGGAGCGTTATATACTTGCAGGCAAACGTTGACAATTGGTTATGGGTACTGAAAAAAGTATTACTCGCAGTCAAGCTGTGCGAGTGACATGTATGTTCTGTGGGATATGAATCAAAAAGCGATAACACAGTGAGTCTTGGTGAAGTTGGGAAGAGGCAAAGTGTGCAATGAGCAAGTGGTTGCGAGAGCAAGGTAGAAGATCGAGTGTGTAAGCTTTATTCTGCTTGAACAAACTTCATAAAGGAATCGAAACACTGAGGGCCAAAGCCTGCATTATATACTTCAAAAGAAGTCTGACTGACCTCAACATTCTCCCAAGTCATCCAGGCGGCCAGTGTTGTAAGGAAACACAAGCCTGAATCTCGCATGTATACCGCCTACTCTCCCGCCACACGAAAGCAAAATTCATGCACGAGGATCTGCAAGATCCGGTGAGATGCAGAATACAATACCATTATCACTCCAGCAAATCCTCAAAGTAACCAAGCTATACACACCCCTTGTCATCTCAAGAAGGAGGAGTGGGTAGTTTCCACCCCGGTATCCAAGTTGCAACACACAGCTTTACCAATATCGGCGCGGGACGACACGACCATCACACAAGGAGAAGCCGCGGGCGGCCCCTCTACACTCAACGGGCCGCATCTTGCGTCCCCTCAACAACAGTCAGCCAATCCCGAGACCTTGTGATCTTACTTGAGCAAAGATTACCTCCGGCTGGACACTGGTGACGACGGTAGCCACTTACACGGAAGCACGTTCGGCGCCCAGCGGTGGTAGTAACACGAATGCAGAGTGCAAGATGCCTAGCATAGTGCTAGAGTGCCATATCCCGGAGAAATCCAGAGGGCAAAGTTATACAACAGCAGGCACCGGCTGGCTTTCTAGCCGTCTGGCTGGCTGCCGTGTTGCCAGCCTCCGCTTATGCCACACCCTCCCACGACATATGCCTTTACACGTCGGCGACGGGGCCATGGATGGGGGCTGAAAAAGGGAGACAGCATGTAAAGATTGATACTATTGTTTTGCATAGAGTGTTGTCAACCTTGCAATTTGGTCAGCTGTAATACGTTGAAGCGTTGGCCAGCAAGCAAGCTATTCCCGAAAAAGCCAGCCGGTGATGTCAGCAGAGCGGTGTATTTCCGACATATGAATCATCTTTCGACGGTGATGGATGGTGTCGCGACAAGGGGCCAAAAGTGTCGGTCGGCGTTTGGTGATGAATCAGACTAGGTTTTGTTGGGACGTGTTTATGGTGTGGTAATCTTTGCTCTCTGTGCTCGTTGTTCCCGCCTCGTGATGACTTTGTCTACTGTCCGGTCTGCATGAGAGAATGCATCATAGCCAACAAGTGAATAAGTGTAAATATTCGGCAGTCGCTGCGAAAACCGCTGTCTATTATCGCCATAGTCTATTCCGTCTATATCCTGCCCAAGTCCTTCGTATTCGTGACGTCGTATGCATGAAAGCAGACCAAGTAGAGGTCTCAGCAGTTGTGAATTTCGTATCGATGCTCGCGTCATCCGCCTCCACATACGCACCTCCTAATATTCAACAACCCGTCCGGTAGTGCAACGCTGGCATTAGTCGCTCATCTCTCGTTCCAGGGTACGGGGGGGTGTTGCTCCTCCGCGGGAAAAGACGCCCAGCCAGCAGTTGATTCTGCCTCCCGTCTCGTTTTGCACCCAGTCGTCTTGACCGGGTAACTCGTCTTCTTGCTCGCAAATCAGGGGTGGCTCAAGGTCCAGCATCGCTTGTCGAAACGATTCCAGTAGCCGGCGGGTAGTATCATCTCGCTTCGGGACCATGACTACAGCCCGGGACTCTGAGCCCAGAGCGAGGTTTTGTGAAATGGAAGATGCGAGCAGAGCTGGGTGGTCGTCAAAGTACAGAGGGTCGGCGACGAGCACAATCTGCAAGCAAGTGTTAGTTTGGCATTCGGACCAACAACCTCCATTCAGCATACCCCCCCCCCCCCCCCCCCCCTCTTTTCAACCTTGGAGTTTTTACAAAGCTTTCAACATACCGGAAACTGAAAAGGCTCTCCAAACAAATCTTCATCAATACCCTCACCAACCTTGCCACCCCAAGTCAACGGGCCAACCGTTAACCCACCACCTTTGGCCCTGACCACCTCCTCATTCCTCTCCGCATTATGCTTCAAGTTGGGCACAATATCAGGCAAATCGCTCAACGCAACATCAACCTTCCACAACGCCGCAGCAGCAAGTCCCAAAAGCCCCGTCCCAGAACCCAGTTCCAGCACTCTCGGCGGCGGCTGGCCCAACGTCTCGTCAAACAGGCGAAACAGCGCCGTAGCACCCAGCAGCGGCAGGTGTTGAGCCAGAACATACGACGAGCCCCAAGTCTTGAGTCCCAGAGCAGCACCGGTCATGCCGGGCTCCTTGACGGCAAGCTCAAACGGCTCATAAGAAACGGCAACATCGTCGTCGTCGCCTTCAAAGGGCCAGCGGCGGACAATGTCGCCCATGGCGGCGCGACCACACCGCTCAGACATGCGTTTACTGGCCTGATCCCAGAGGTCTTCCTTTTCATCGTCGGAGTCTATCCATGCCAGGGGGCTCTTGACGATAGACGACAGATATCTGGTGACTTGGGACTTGTTCTGGCTAGCGAGTGACTCTGCCTCTTGAATTGCCGCCGTGTCTCGCCTCTTCTTGTGACTCCAGACCGGCAGCTGCAGCTCCAGACTTTGCAGAATGTCGACAAGGTCAGAATAGCTGGGCTTCTGCCACATTTGTGGAAAATCTTCCGGAGAGAGCGCCATCCTTCTAGTTTTGTCCCGTCTCTAGATTATGCTCAATCCTTTGTCCCTTTTTTTTCTGTGTAGCCCGAGTCCTTTGTTCGACAGCCCACCAAAGAGAGCCCAATTTCCCGTGTAAGTCAGTAATCGTAATTCCGCCCACCAAATCAAGAAATTAGAGTCATAGAACAGCCATATCAATAATAAATAGTCCAGTCTTATTTTCAACGCGTATAGCCACCAAAGAGGTTGTGAACTCGCCGAGTTCCCGACAGGGGCCGCATCCCAAAAACGTGGGTGGGACGCGGGTCCTTCACTGGGCGGCAGGCCAAAAAAAAAGTCGACAAAAAAAAAATCATGGCCTTCAGCCCCGCCGCCCCGCCAGTTTCAGGGTCCAGACTCACCTCGGCCCAGCATTGGCCTTTTCTCTCTAATAAGATATTGTCTACGTCTGTCCTAAAGGTAGAGATGGCATATTATTAGCTCTTCAATAAATATGGGCTAGTCCGCTCTAACCGACAGGATATTGGGCACTCTCCACGTCACGGCACTCCCACCCGTAAGGCTGAGTGTGGGTTTCGGGATCCAACAGTCCAATGCCTCCTCAGTACGTCGTGAGAGCTGCTACGTGCATTGCACCATTGCGATCTTGACGGCATATTGTTACCTAGCAGATAATAACCCTGACCTCTAATTGTCATCAGTGATGAGACTTGCCTTGTCAGTGACTCTCGCTTGTCACTCCGAAACCAAAAGTCTTGGGTGTTACCACACGCAACAAGCAAACAGCATCTCTACCGCAAACAGCCCAGTTTGCTTGCCATCCTAACCATCACATCTTACGCTTCAGTCATGCGACTCAAAACACAATTGGGAGCCATTTTTCAAGTTGCAAGGCATATATTCATATATCTTCTGTAAATATTCGTGGTGTTCTGAAACGCACTCTATGCTGCGTCAGATGTCTTTTCCCATAATTCCTGTTGTGTAGATGCAAAAATAGCCTGTCCCATAACCCCCTGGTGTAAATGCAAATCAAGTATAAATATAGGTATCCCCTCCATTCGCTTGCGCCGGTAAAAGAAGAAGCAGAAAGATTCGACTCAAAAGGAAGAAAAAAAAACAAACCACCTCCTAACAAAAGCCAATTCTAATTCCTAAAAGCGGAAAAGACTCGGAAAACTATACCCCGTCTAGACGTCTCAAACTGGCGAGCACTCCCGGTAAATCTCCTTCTTCATGTTCTCCAGCCTGCCTCTCATGCTCAGCAAATTGGCCACCTTTTCGTCCGGCGGATTGTCAAGGTCTGCAATCTGGCAATGCAGAGTTTGGTACTTTCGGTAGTACTCCTTGAACTTGTTCGCCTTGGTCATCACCTCCAAGGAGACTCGGCTTGTAGCCCGGCGCTTCACTGTCGCCGGCTTCATTTCTACGTCTGCCTTGCGCTTCTTGGCCACCGGCGCTGGGTTTGTTTCCATGTCCGAAGCGTTGGTCGGCGGCGAAGAGGCAAGAGGTGATGACTTGGTTGGTGACGTGTTTTTGGGTCTTGCTGTAGATGCTGTGGCAGGACCGCGCGACTTCTGTTTCGATTCCGCTGGCTGCTCACGTCGGCGCTCACGCTCACGCTCTCTCTCACGCTCCCGTTCGCGTTCCCTCTCTCGCTCTTTGGGCTTAGAGGGCTGCGGTGCGGGACGTTGCTTGTGGCGTTTTGCGAGCGGCGTCCCTGAGCTGGAACTCGAGTCATCGTCTTCGTGCGATCGTTTGGCTGGCTGCTCTTTCGTTGGAGCCTTTGCGGGAGGCTTCGTCGTTACCACGACAGTGTCTTTGACTACGTCTTCCTTTGGCGCAGGCTTGGCCAAAGGCGTCTCTTCCCCAGAGGAGTCAGAATCATAGACGTATTCCTGGGAGAGCGGGGGATTGCCGTTGGCTTTTGAGCCACCGGCTTTCCCCTTTGATGGTGACGTCTTGGAAGACGCCGACTTGGCCTTGGAGTTGCCTAGCAATCTCTTGGCCTGGGCATCCGCAGCTGAAGGCTTCTTGGGCTTGGAAGGCCCATTGCTAGAGCTGGACCTGGACATGCTCTCGCCTCCACTCTTGCTCTTTTCGCCGCCCAGACTGTCACCGTCGTGCTTCGACCCGGATCCGTCATCCGCCTTCTGTACCTTGATCTTGGGGGCTGCTGGAGCAGGCCCCTTGGCAAGCGTTGTCTGAAGACGACTTAGGCACTTGCCCTTGCCGCGCTCTTCCTTGGGCAGAAGCTTCTGCCACTCTGGTTCCGAGGCAGATAGCCTCTGTCTGTCAAACTGCCGAATTGCGTTATCTATCGCCTTTTGGCGTTCGGCTTCCGTGTCGTAGTCATAGTTCCAGACGTCTAACTCCTTCCAGTACGCCTTCTTCATGTTCCACAACTTTGAATCCGGTGCACAATCCGCCACCTTTTCCAACGCCGGCCGAAAATCTTCACCCTTGCCCGTCCACTTGTCTCGCAGATGCTCCGTCGTCTGCTCCTTGACTGCGAGCTCGTGAACCAGTGGTTTTCGTTGGTCTTTGGCTCTCTCGACAGCTACTTGGGAGGCAGACGGTGCGGACGTGGCAGCGGGCGAGGCGTGTCCGTTTCGGCCGGGTGAGGTAGGTAGCGAGGGCGGATTTGAGCCATAACCTGACAACAGTTTGCCCTTGGCCTTTGAGGAAGCCTTTTTCGTATTAGGAGCTCGTTCAATCATTTGTGCCCTGGCGGCCAGGTTAGTATTTCTTTTTAGTGCTTTTGCAAATATATTATTTTGACGCAACGAACCTCGCCTTCCTCGCTTCGTTTTCGGCTAGTCCATTTTGCAGTGCCTCAATGTCCGGGTCTAGCCCTGAGGGCGACGTCTTACTTGAGGCTGCATTCTTGGACTTTGTTGTGGCCTCTTTGCTTGTCCATGACTTGCTTGAAGACTTTGGTTTTGTAAAAAGGTCGGTTGTAAGGGGAAGGCGTCCAGCAGTTCTGGATGAGTCGAATGGTCGTGTGAGGTAGAGATCGTAGGGGAAGGAGTCTTGGGGGGGTGATATGCGGTGTGATTTGGAGCCGTAGTGAAGGGTCTAGAAATCCATCCAGTTAGCCAAACATTACCAGAGTAGATCAGCTTCCGGCCACAAAGGGTTTCTGGAGGTACGAGCCAGTGGCGCCAGGCTATATCACTTATTTGTCCGGGAACAAACGAAACTTACGGGTGTCTTTCCCAGAGCTATTTGGATGCCATCTCCGCCACGAGAAGCCTTGATCAAATTGGCAACAACGTCGCCAGACAAAGTCAGGGCGAATGCTTGTGAGGGAATGGCATCAACTTGGCCAGAGGAGCCCTCCAGGGTGAGCCCGGCTTCTGGGACCTTGAGCGAGTTCATTATGTAGTATTTGAAGCAGAATCTGAGGACAATTTGTTTCGTGTATGAGAATTCGGCCGCAATGGATATGGTGTCGGGTTCGGTAGAGTTCTTTCAGGTGTGTATAGGATTTGAGGTTCGGGGGGGAGAGAGGGCGAGAGGGATCGAGAAACGAGAGGAGTAGCGGATATCAAATAGCGATACGATTGTCGAGTAGCACAGTGACGGGGCAGTGCCACATTGTTGTTTCTCGCAGGCGGGATGGCAAGAGGATGGGTCGATGAGGGTGATACGGCGGCTTTGTTGTGCTACCGGCCACCAGTCTTTGGGAGCGAGCGAGATCAAGGTTGCGAATAATCACTGCGGCAGACCCCACAGGGCCAGCACTGAAAGGTGGAAGCAAATCACACAATCAAGGCTGGCAAACGGGGGGCATAGTCACAGAGGGTGGTGATGAGGCCGTGGCCAGAGAGATTGGAGATCCCAGAGTTGTCGGTGCGAGGAAAAGGAAAAGAGTGTAGAAGGCGGAGTGAGCGAGAAGAGTGGTGGTGGTGGTGGTGGTGACGGCGTGAGGCGTTGGGGCCGAGCCGTAATAGTAGGAGTAGGTACCTACGTCCGTAGAGTTGGCGGAGGCGGACCCCGGCAAGTAGCGTACTCGCAGGTAGGTAGGCATAACGACGTAGCGTAGGTAACGCCAGGCCAGCTGGGGAGCGAAACACAGGTGCGCGCCGCAGCTACCTACTCGTAGCTCGTACTCACACTCGTAGCATGGGCGAAGGCTGCCCCAGCCGGAAAGCGGAGACTGGCCGCAAAGTAGCTCGCAGAGTGGGCTGGGCTGGGCTGGGGCCGGGGGGCGTGGCGTATGGTGTGGGCTGAAGGAGCGTGGCAGACGGTGCAGTGCGCAACAAAGGCGACAGAGAGGCCGGTACTTGCGGATGATGATGTGGGTGGGTGGTACCGCGCAGCCAGCTGGTCATACTTGCAGTCACAATCATGGGTACGTTTACGAGCTACGTGCATGCACCGACGTGTACCGTACAACATGATACTGTGCAACATATCGTACATATCCAGCCATGATAGGAATCGCCATCTCTGCCTACCTGACCTAGCCAAAGTTTGCCCGCAACGAGGCGTGCCATTGTGGTCGTGGAATGGTATCAAAACTGTACAGTGTGGTAGTACGAATGGGTGATGACGGGTGATACTGTACCACCTCACCTACCAAGACGCTAGCAGGTACCTCTTTCTGTACTGATGGGTACCGCCAGTGCAGCTAGCAGAGCGCATTGGATCTTCAGCGGGAAGCGCGTTTTGTACCTTTACCTACCAGTAGTACCTACCTAGGTACTTACGCAGGTGGCCCGGCACAAAGTCTCCCTGCAGTGACGAGGCAGAAACAGCAGCGGCTCGGTTTTGCTGTCGATGGTGGTGACACAGGCGGCAGCAAGGCACAGATTTGGGTTGGAATTGGTATGTACAGCCTTTATTAGAGGCACGTCTTTCATGCTTCGGCTTTATACTTCTGCGCCTTGTCTCTTTTGACATCAATCCCGCAACAATCAAGCATAAAGGGAGAGCGGACAAAGCTCACCACCACCGCCGCTCCGAACAACGGAGTACATGCCGACCGGAGCGGTCCTTGACCGGAAGTACCTTGGCTCCAAGATAGCTGTGTACCTTGTGGTAAGAGAGACGGTACGGAGTACATTGTCCTTTGTCCCTTGCTTCCATTTATCCACAGCAAGCCCGTCAGCACCCAGTGCCTAGTGGCCGTGTTTGTGTTTCGGTAGGCTGTGTTGTAGTTACTTTGCAGCGCTCTTTTCAGCACTGTACCGCCTGTGGGAGGGTGGGTGAGGTGAGCAAAAGAGACGCTGTGGTCAGCCCGGCGAAACTCTGTTATGGCGCTAAGGCCCCTGTGCGAACACCTGCTGCCACCTGCTACCACATGCTATCACCACAGTTCCTACGCCAAGTTACAGGCGATTGCAGCATTTATTTCTTTGCGCAAACTTTAAAACCAGTGTGACCATTTCCCAATGCAACAAGACTGTAATCAAAGCTTCGTCAAGAAGCGGCCCCTTTCTGGAAGACGGAGATCAGATGCATCTCGATACATACCAGGCTTTGGTTCAGCTGGACGCCCCTACAGCTCCTGCTCGCTACGCCAATAGTTTTGTCGCTCAAAATAAGCCTCGACATTGTCTCGCCCGGCCCAAATCAGGTGTCGACATTGAAAGCTCCGTACCCACAGAGCCATTTGCTGCCCATACCAAGGTACCGCAGAAGAGTGGCCGCGGATCATATCCAAGGGATGTATAGCTTGCCAGGGCATGAGCCTCTGTCGACTCTTGGCACCAGAGAAATAGAAAATTCATAATAGCTAAGACAGTTTATGGTTTATTTAGTATGCCTTTGCTACAACCAACCCTAACCCGCCAGATGGAAACAGTTCCATGGAGGTCGGTTCCTTCCATCAGTACTAGGTACCAACCTACCTTAGTACCCTCGCCCAATGGCATGACACGGACCACTCTGCAGGACGGCCCGCTGTCGCCGCTGCGGCCATCCCGAACTGCGCGGCCTGTGAACCTTCTCGCACATCCATCTCGTACAGTGACAGCCTTGATGCGGCATTCGGCATCAAGACAATACGAGTATGATGGGCCCGGACTACTACACACAGCGCGTGCCTACACACGAAATGCTCTCATCACTTCTGGCTAAGCGGCGTCGTTGTACTACGAGTAGAGCATACCATCAAGACTCTACACTTGCCTCCTAGATGTCCAGATCTCTGCCGTCACCAGCCATTCAACGGGTCGTGAGAGCTCGTACGAGTATGCTCACAACGATTAGCTTGACCCATATCCAAAAGTTGGGCCCGCCTGCTTCTAATTACGGATTGCCAGGGACCTGTACTGCGCCCCAACTAACTACAAGGTGACGCTATATCAATATAGGGTTCTTCGTTGTCATGTAACTCGTGGGTTTCACAAAACACGTGCAAACCCAAGCTTGGCCGCCTTGGTTGTAAAGGATCACATCATCCCGACTACAAGACCAATCGCAACCCGGCCACGCCTGAAAACAAAAGAAGATAGCGGCTACAACTACCTCGCCTTTGCTCCAAACAGAAACAGATGCTTACACCACCTTTGAACACTCTCCCGCGATGCGGAACCTCTCTCCAGGCTCAACTGCAGCACATGGTCGGCGCAGCATCGAATCTACAGCGTCTGGTTCGGCCGATTCTTCGTCCACTACTACTCTGACTGTGCCTTTCGGATCCCTGGCACAGGCAAACTCGCAACCTCGTGGGCGAAAGCGTCAACCGCATCGACAGGGGTGCGTGTGGAAACAGGGGTGTGGCACAAGGCTAGCGGGATTTCGTCTTCCAACCAGCTTCGCCGCTGGCCGCCAAGGCCTTGACGGTTGTGGCTCGACAAGGTATGGTGCAAGCAGGATGATGCCATAGACCAAACTGCCCTTTGCGGTCTTGTCGACCTACCCTCAGGCCCCAGCCTTGAAACTACGGCACAATAATAGTACCGGCTTATTATTGCTCTGCAGATACAACTGCTTTGCAGACCGCAGAGAAGACAGACAGGCGCGATGAAACTCCAAAACATGGAAATGCAACCGATGATCCACGGGTGCTGCACCTGTTCTGGCCGCCGTGTCGGCAATGGGTACGGCTTTGTCTGAAACAATATTGGTTCACATCGGGTTACTGGATGACCGGGGGATTCCTCTGTCATCTCGTTCCATTCTGCTGGGGCTTTTTACCAACAGAAAACGTTTCGACAAAATTACGCAGTGGCAAAGGCCTATGCTGCCTACTACTAAGCAAGGTACATCCTTGTCGTAGGAATACTCGTAGGTATCTCTGTCATCAGATGCCACGGTTGAGCTCGGGTCGGAGCTTTCCAAGAGCGCACAACAAGCAACGCCCGCCAGCACGACTGTGCACACTAATGTAGTGGCAAGCTGCAAGGTCAGCAAGCCGTCAAGGTCATGGCCGAAACACCAGGGCGACCGTCACTCGCGTCCGGTCGATTCATCAGGCCCGCAACGTACATGAGTTGAAGCTGCCAAGGTACTTTGCCAGATGATAAAGCTGTATGAGACAGTTGTGCAGCAGGAAAGCCAAGCCGGGCAGAATGGCACACAAGAGAGAGGGAAAGAGGGGGAAAACATTAACCACGACTTTTTGAACTTGCATTGAATGTTTTGTCTTGGGGCGAACAAAGATTTATCCAAGACAAGCACTCACCAGTGCGGAATGACCAAGAACCACTTTCATCTCAGTGTCCCCAAAATACCCACCAACCAACCTACCCTTTGGATCAACTGCCCTTTTCTTGTCGTGGGGCTGGGACAAGAGACGATCTTCAGTTACGACAGCAAAAAGCTGCCATGCTCGTTGTGTTTCGTGTAAAAGTTCCGTCATGATACGAGCATGAATGGTATTTCATGCCCGACCGCACTCAATCCCCTATCCGAAACAGCGTGTGGCCGTCATGCCTCGATTTAGCGGGTAAGGTTACCTTTGATAACAAGACACTTTATGTATTGGCTAGTACTTCGTACTACAGACATTCTCGACGTCGTCGACTTTGGTACAAATTCAAAGAGCAGGTGACAAAAGCAGCATCAACCTGAAGCGTTTTCTGGTCTTTGACTCAGCATATGAATAGCCTAGATGCTTAAGTATATGTATACGAGAGTATGTATGCACATGATGGACTGAGGCTTTCGGCTTCCTCTGCGAGCCCTGCTTACTCTCGCCCCCACCGGCCAGCACACGCTGGACTAGGCTGGTCATACGAATCGGCTGGCTAGTCCAATCGTATGTCCAGCCTACCTGTTGATATACTGTAATTACACAGAGAGCCGGGTTTGGTCACAATTGTCTCGTCACCATCGTACACGACGCGATGCGTAAGACGGCTGACGCCCATCAATTACATCCAACCAACATGTCTCCTCAACGTCAATTGTGCTGCATGGGCTGTCATACCACCATCCCGCACTAGGTTGGACCTTGCTGTTCCCCGTCGGACGGACTGGCCCGATACATGTCTGGCCAATCCGGTATGGCGTTCCTGAATGTCTACCCACCACGTCGGTCCACCAAGTGCGAGAAGTGGCTAGGTGCACTCCCTCCCTTTGCACAACAGCCCTCTGTATTCGCCGCGCTAATAACAATCGCTAATTGTGTCAAGTCAAGCGCGGACAGGAGCAGGCGAGACGTCTTTCCAGCGAATCACTCTTTATTTCCGGGTCTCTATTCGCATTCCAATGAACACGCTCTTTGATAATGATGGAGACGATATTGCTTTCTGCGAAATTACGAGGGCGAGCGAGAGAAGCTACAAGCACCAATCGGCGATTAGGCCCAAGTACAACCATGGCAGGAGTGTTCGCCACGCATGTTTTTGGCCGAGAGCTCCCGATAATAGTTGGCGTCGGCGTGACACTTCTGACCTGGACACGACTACTCGCGTGACTCGTATACTTGCTCGTCATTACGCTGCCCTGCGCGAGAAGAGCATACAATAAATTTGCCTTTCTCCCCCAAAAAAACCAGGCAACAATAACACAAGGAAAAAAAGGAATTGCACCAGTGTGGCTGGCGTCGACATCTGCTACTTGTCAATCGGTATTATTAACTACAAGCGGCGCGGCGCTTTGGCAACCGGAGAGGAGCACATGTTATTGATTTGATATTCCATTGTGGCGTTGGGAGAGGATACTTGCCCCCTTGCGACTACCAAGAGTACAAGATACGATTATCAGGCATGTGCTACGGCTACATTCCTACATCTTGAAGCCCAAAGCAAATCATGCGGTAGCGAATCTAGAAATGTATCTCATCTCCAGGGTGCCTGGGCCCAGCAATCTTCACAAAGTAAAGTTAAGGAGACTTTGGTTAAAGAATTAGATGCCTGCCAGTGAACGCAACATATCTTTGTTGCTTCTTCCAGTCCCCTGGCGATTACGCGCGATGCTTGCTTTTTGCCCCCATTGTTGATGGAGCACCAGGCCGCCCCAACAACCCAGCCTCTCTCTCTCTCTCTTTCTCTCTTCGTGCCTGAAACTCAAGCCGACCGCGTGCGACCGTCTTTCGCGTCCGCCTATCCTGGGGTCGGTAGGTGTGCTTTTGCTTCTTTTTGGTTTCATCGGGTGGGCTCGGACGGGCCCAGTTAGTGTGCTGGGTGTGCCTCTCGTCGTACCTTACCTTGCCGAGTGCAACGCCACCGTGCTTGGCTTGGCTTGACCTGACTTTTACTTTACAGGTGGTGGTATTTCTTTTGCACTCCCTAACAACTCAGATTCTTGAAAAGTTCCCCATTGCTCAGAAACAGCAAGTAGATAAACCTGCTCTGCATATAGGGTAGCATGACGTTTAGGCATATCTATTCTATACTCAGTACAATGGCTGTACCCTTCAGCAAGTTACCTGTGTCTGCATTGCAGGCACCTCCATGCGAGTTTTGTGATAATACCCCGCCTTGTTATGTACAACCCCGGTCACTTGCATGTTGCGGCCCGCCACGAGGCACGTTGTTTCTTGCTGGAAATTCTCTCATGGCCCGCGGTGTTCGGCGTTAGCATGGACATCCTAGCAATAACACTTGTGAATTTGGCTTCAAAGTCGGTTTACTTTATTGCCGTTTACGGAAGTGTGGTACTGCATTCTGCATGATGGAAAATGAGAGTTTGTAACACTTTTGTATCGTCGTATCTACTTGTTCTTGTACTATATTGCCTGGGACATTCGGTGACGATGCACAACATGGATAACAATCTGCCCCAGCCATCGTAGACAGCCTTTTCAGCTACCGACGACCTTCTAAATTGAGTGCCGGATAATCCTTCAACGTCGGATAGACTTGTCCCAACTAGGCAGGCATGGATTACTGGGCTGTGGGGATTGTGGTGGTGTGGTGATGGAGTAAAACTCTCTCTTTGCATACTACGAGTCTGCACAATGTAACATGATATATTATTGCTTGCAAAATTTGGGCACCACCTGTGGCAAGGGAACCATGTTAGCCACACCCTCAACAGACGGAGAAACCACGAAGCTTGTCTGCATCTAGAAGCTGGGGGATATGCCGCGGCATTCGCTTCGTCCACGAGTGTCTCTGTGTGTGTCATTTGCAGCAGGATGATCCTCCGCGCTCTTCCCCCCGTCCCCCACATCTTCAGAGTTTGAGAGTAAGCGGATGGATAATATCGCCGCTAGTCGCTCTGTGGCTGCTGATGCGTGAGTTTCTTTACTAGCAAGCAGGGAACTGTGTTATAACTCGGAAGGATAGTTTGGGCAGCTGGGCGATGGTGTAAACCTTGTGCCTTGTGTGGTAATGCCCTGTGGCGTTTGTCTCACAGCTGTCACGAAACTGTGCAGTGTGGATGAAATGTATGGTGCCGTGTAATAGAGAAAAGTCTGGCTGCTTTCCGTCCTTCCCGAAATGAACCATAATGCACTAAATTATGCCGGGCTTGTCCTGTGAATGTTACAGTTGCTGGCAGTGACTTCTGTGGCGACCTTGGGCAACGGATGGGCCCTCACATGGCTTATACTCGCCTGGTCTTCAGCATAAAATGCATTGGATGAATGTCTGATGACGTTTTGAAAGAGATTATAGCGTTTGTGTGGCGGCTTGTCATAAGCAATGCCATTATGAAGACTACGACTATTACATAGCTCTTGGCTTGAACGATATGGAGTTTCATTCTCGCCACTTCTAAGATTATGCGCAACCGCAGCCAGTCTGGATTAGCGTAGTTGTCCTTTTTTTATAATCTATCAACACAGATGCTAGGAGAGAGCGCAATCTCAGTTGCTGAAATGGCCTTCTGCTGCGTCTTCAAGTAGGAAATACGAGCAACTTAAAGCAAAGGAGTCAGACTGTTGTATTTCAATAGACTACGTAGCGCTATTAGTCGTACTAGAGTTAATTCGAGTAGGTAAGAAGGTCAGAAACATCTAGAGATATCTTGTCCGGGTTTGTCATGGGAGGATGTACTGTTAACATCTAGCCAAGCTCATACCTTGGTCCTCTTGCTAGTATTTGACGGTATCTGCGGCAATAACTATTCCGCTATTGTATAATGCACTTTTTTTCCAGCTCAAATTTACTAATTGGTTGACAATGTAAATTTAAAACCCATTCTTAAAAGATGATATTTGCTGCTGTGACTTACAAGACTATTCATACTTCTCAATGAAAACAGGTCTTCCATTCGGTCGACTGCAAACCAAAGTCTCGACGCTTGTGCTGGAGAAGCCAATGTAAACCATTCAAAGGGCAGATTTTATGCCATTCTACAGAGAAAATAACTGAGCTGACTTCAACGTTCGGAACAAGAAGAGTGGTAAGTCAAACAACACCAGCCAAATGATAGTGCTTGCATTTTTAGGAGAGGGGAGACGCGGTACGATTATACTCAAAGCTATAGAAATGTCTGCAACCCAATTTATTCGTTTACACTTCACACCTCGTAGACCCCGCTGATGTATTGATAGTATTAGGAAGCTCTCTTGTCCATGCCAGCTTCAGCCTCTGGTAGTCATCACTACACCAAGAGCAAAGAGGCTCTACTTCGGGCTGCCAGCCTCGATATCCGACTCGGTCTCTTGCGGGTTTCGGCAGCGGCAGTGCCACTGAAACTTTAAAAACAAACTCGTCCAGGCAGCCCCAGGGAGCCAAGACGTCTTCCATAAGCCATTTCCAAAGTGGACCCGGATCCGTAGGCTGACCCCAAGTGATTATAAACTCAACATCGAGCTGTTTTAGGCCGGTGAATCGCTTCCTCAGACACTGTACGGTCCTCAGAACTTTTTGCTTCCTCCGCCGGTCCATCCATCGAGTCGCGTCTAATTGTAGAGCAAGATGAACGTGTTGAACCATCACCAAACCGTCCGTGCCAACATTCCGTGTGAAAATAGGAACCATGTCTGCTCCGAAGAAACTAATAGTGTTCTCAGCGTAAAGTAATGGCATTAACTCACAGTAAACCACCCTGCATACACACAGCAAAGAGGTGAATCGGCAGAAAGCCTCGTCACGATTGACCTTCCGCCAGGTACAGCGGCCTCCTCTATCACCACAGATCAAACTCTTGTCGCTGAAGTAGCGAAAACAGCCATGCTTCGGAGGAGCAACGTATGGATCTTTCGCTGAACCACCGAGAGCTAATATGTACGGTAGGCTACTGCTAGGCGGGTCGTCATCCGAGCGGACATGCTGCAAGGGCCGCCAAGTGGACGGGTATGTAGCGCAAAGTGAAAGGTCCATACCTTGAAGACCAATTCCGGGCTGCAAAATACATCCCCTTCTCCCATTTGCATTATCATCCGCCTGCAGAGCAAGCTCATAAATCCGAAGACGTATCTCCAATGGGAGGCTGAGCAGAGGTGAGAGCTCCAACACTGCCGCTGTCATTGTCTCTTGGGCCCTCTCGGTCTTTGAGAATTGTCCATGTCTCTGACAATTCGGCTGGACAAGACGAATTAGCCACCGTTTAAGCGAGAAGTATGCTCTAATCAATTCTTCAACAGCGTGAAGAACTAGCCGCAATGCATTGCGTATTATGTCGATGGGGTGGATTCCTATTCGTCTGAGTATCACAAAACACCACACTATTGCAAGGCCTACTGCTCCGGCTAATGCGCCAACGGGATCGGTCCTCCACCGTCTCATCTCAGCGGTGCATGTGCGGGCATGACAGGAAGCAAGAGAAGCTTAGTTGTTAATGACGGGTGGGTGGCTGGGCGGCATTGCCTAAGAGGATGCGTTTTATGTTTGCGTAGCACGCCTTATATACGATGTAAAGCGGATGAGGTAGCCTGATTGCGGCGCAGCTAATTTGTACTGCCACTCGGCTGTACACGCGATTTACACACGCCCTTCCCGCAAGGCACACAGCAATTCGCCTCGTAGTAGTTGGGAGCCTGTCCTGGTGATCAATGTAATGTTGGGCATATAATGAACGACTTGGCATCATGGAGGTGGAGTATGGAGTATTTGGTCGTGCTTTGTCGCCCTGTGATTTTTGTTACGCTACAATCATGAAGATTAGGATGTACGCTTATAGGGAATGAAAAGTGATGCCGCAGAATGCCATTATTTGTCTAAAAAGGAAACAACCTTTTCGAGTGATTTGACCGTATGGAGCACTTAAAAAGAAAGAGTTGGGGAGACATGTAAATGCATGCAATAAGCACACGAGAAATTCTCTGCACAGAGATAAGCTTCCAATACCAGCTAGATAACGCCAAGTAAGGAGATCACAGAGTCAAAACTTGAATTTCATCGCACTTTTTTGTAGCTCGTTGGAAATATCTGACAACCCTCGTAATCTCATCATAAGTATCTCCATGCATTCGCCCATGCTTGTCGCGTACATGGCGACCGACAGATTTGACCTGCCAAAACCAGTCGAGGCTTTCTTCAATTGTCGAGTTGATTTCCATCGCTTACTGAGTCTTGAAGAGGAGAATAGCACAGTGGCCGAGGTAGAAATAGATGAAGTGCTTTGTCTCTGCAAGACGTTAGTTCTACTGTTGCCACAATATACATCGTTGCCTGTTGAGAGCATGTCGTTGACTGATTTTCGAAACCTCAACGCTTAAGCTTGACATGTGGTCTAGCCTAAGCAACTTCCGACAATTTCAGTCATGTAGTAATAGACATACCGTGGGTCACGAAGCTGCCAAAGTTGCGGCCAACAATGCAATGCCACGTTGGGCCTTTTCGATCGTCAAACTACATCGGCTGTATTAGCTCCTTCGTTCGGAATAGATTCGTTTCAGAAGATATCGCTCGTATCGGGTCGATTTCGGTATTTACTAACTGTTCGCTTAATGTGCTGGGCAATATCCTGCAATAAAATCGGTTAGGAGCCACTGCCAAGGGTTTATTGTAAACGCTCGACAAACCTTTTCAATCGTGAATCTAGACATGGCTTCTTGTGCTAAATCAATTGTGTCAGGATGGGTTCTCCATGTTTCCTCTCCATATGAACTCGCTCGTCTCGAATCACGTACCGACTTCAATCGATTCTTGCTGCATATCCTCGGTCTGCGAGCGCACTCGTTAGCCGCCAGCCCCTAATGTGTGCGTACACGAAGCTCACTCACCATATCAGCAGACTTGATCTGCGCTAAAGAATCCAAAACATCACTGGTCAGCAGTCCATCCAAGCATCAATCCTCTTGCAAATAGCCGAGGTTCAAGGTAAACAAGGTTCCATACCCTCCAGCTTTCCCGCAGGGTTGGGGGTCTCGGCCTGCTTGTCCGCCATGTTGCAGAGTCTTTTATAAAGTTTGAACTAGTTATTCGTGTTCGTGGGCTTCTCGTTCCAGATCTGGAGCTGTGGCATCGTGGTCAGCGGTTTGGTCGTGCGGCGGACATGATCGCGGATCCCCCTTTCTTCGGCAAGTTGAGTGCGGGCGCGAGGTGGCTGTTAAGACATACAAAAGCCAGCTAAGAAAATGTGGATTGGCTTCAAGAGCAGAATGCTGTGTTTGCTGCAGCTACTTGTTTTGTCCGTAGGCGTTGTAGCTGGAGTTTCGAAAGCTGGTCCTGTGCGGCCGTTGTTCGGAGTCTGATGTCGCGTCAGTTGGGCTGACAGCTCGCGAACTAAGCTTGTTCCTGGCACAGGGTAGTAGTAGTGCACAAGCCACCATGCCCCAGATGCTTGGGCGACCAGCTCCACAGGCTGGCAAACCCATGGACTACTATTCGCAGATGACGAAATAATAAACCATATGAAGTTGAATAAAATGGTAAAGAATACGTGGAATGTCGTCAGAAGCAAACCAGGACTTGCAAAGTCTTCATATATAAGATGCAAATCTGGATTAGATCTTAAACAGTCTATGGTTCACACACCAACTGACTGCTTGTTGTTTTGTATAAGTCAACTTTCATACCGGGAGAATGAGCCCTCCAAATATGCACGATAGTTTTTCCTTTAAAGGATTCAGCTTAATTAACTAGTAATATCTTCACAGCGTTTCGTAACAAAGGTTATTGAAGCTCGCCCGCCAGCCATCTGTGTCGATTGAGCAGCGCTACGTCCTCGTAAAGAACATTTGTGCAAACGAGGTGTTTATGGTCAATACAATCTCCAATACCAATCAACAGGCTGGACTTTAAATATCTAGGGATATAAAATTTATTTTTGTAAATTTCAAGCCTTTGGTCCAGAGTTTGAGCTGGCATCCGAGTCGTCGAACAGGTGCAGTAGATTTGTGCATGAGCAAGCCGCCTGATACGAATCATAAGAGCGGTCGGTACTGTCGCAACAACTGCGGTATAGGCAGAAGTCAGCTCTCAATATCCATTCACTTGGCTCTCCAAGACAGTATGCATCTATAGTCCAACACATGAACCTTCCCGAGCGGACTTTCCGACATTGCCAACGTAATCACACGGGGTCGTTCTGTGACGCCTTTGTATTAGTGTGTTGCCCTTTATCATTCTGAGGCCAATAGAGTCTACGAACATTCCAAGATTTGATATTAAAATATAACACTGTGAGTATGCTGTGCAAAAGATTCCCTCGCGGCCATCCCAATTCCGACGGTGTTGTGCTAATTGTTCCATCAACTGAGCCCTACGATAACGATACCTTCTTTTAACTGCCGGTCTAAAAATGTCTTAGGTAGCTCACTATAGCTACTAATACTTTTACCAAATAAAATTACGAGCAGAGAAAGTTATCACCTCCCCAACAGCCCGATTTCACCGAACACGAGCCTCGCCAAACTGGCTGAGTGCAATACGAGATTTCGTAACCTCCCTCAGCCTCCATGCAGCCACTTGCATGCAGACAACAGCCCCCCCCCCCCCGGTGCAGACAAGGTAAGGGTCTATGCGACGCGGCAGTGTGTTAATTCTCTTTAATTCTCGTTCCTTGGCAAGGGTCTCTTCTTGACTGAGGATGACGACACCCATGCATGCACGTTGACTTGCAACGGCGAGTTTACCCTCCAATCATGCAGGTGACGAATGACGTATTAATATGAATCGTGTACAGAGGTAGCAAAAGGTAGACCCGTGGCATAAGCTAGCCCTTATATCCTTGCTATATACTTGGGGTACAAATGACGCGATAGTTACAAATGCAAAAAATACATGTTTCCATTATATTAAAACCCGTTAATACAAGAGCCAGAGAGAGAAAAAGCAACTACCATAACAAAAACTCCAGTGCCAGATTGCCACAGTCAACGCCGCCCATCCACCTATTATTACCCAGCAAATGATAAAAGTTATGCGTTCTGCACATCCACTACAAGATGGGGTACGTAAAAGGTGACGTTTTCCGGTGAGTGGTAGGCTTCAGTGCCCATACTCAGGTAGCCAATGTAGTCAGAGGCTGTAGGCCAGGCCGGGGCTCCCTGCCGTGTCGCGTCTGTCTCATCAAAGTTGATAACTTCCTCTACCAGCTTGTAGACGTCGCCATCAAACTCTTCCAAGGGCTTTGTGCTGATCCAGGTAAATACATCCTGCTTGGTGGGGTTGCTGCCATAGTACAGCTCACTTTGTATTCTTTGTTAGTACTTTGAGCGACACGCTGAGCCGCAGGATGTAGACAACTTACAATGTGTATTCTTCATTGGAGCCTTGAAGCGTTACAGTCTTCAAAACACCCTTTCCATTGTCGTTTGGCTGAGTTGCAGGACCCATTCGTGCAATCCAGACCATAATTTCAAAAGCGGCCTTGACACTGTTCTTGGACGTCTTTTCATCGGAGTCGATAAACATATCCACGGCCACGTTGGCGTTCAGTACGCTAGATTCGGTCAATTCGACGTCGGACGTGGTCTTGTTCTCGTTGCCGTTGGCATATGTCCACTCGACGTCGACATTGATGCTTCCAACATCCTGAATCTTCTTTGGAAACACGTCCACGATTGCAGCGTTCGGGAAAGCTTGTACATAGACGCCTGCGATTTGGTTGTACTGCCAAGTGGCCTGAAATGGAGGGGCGGAGTTTTTAGGAGTGTACGAGCCGTTGTTATGCCACAAAATCTAGACGGGACAGTTAGAAATGTATACAATGAGTCGAGTCGAAAACAAAACAAAAGGCGCAAAAGCTCCAACAAAGCGAGCAAAGCAGATTCAGATCGGGGATCAAAGACTTACATCCATACAGAGACGGCTGTCTTCCTCCTTCTTAACGTTCCATTGGTTAGGGTTCACTAAAAGCTGACGTTAGTCACTGACGACAGAGCAGTGCGCTTAAATGGCCGAGGAAAATGTGTCATGCACAGGAGCTTCGATAGATTTCGAGGCAAGTACACGGTGAATCCAATTCCACGGATTTTGTGCGCTGCAGAAGAATTGGCGTTTATACTGACAGATGTATTCTTGACCTTCCCAATTCCTGTGATCTCCCAGACCTGTAGCAATTTTGCAGCTCCGCTCAAAGGTGACTTCGTCATTGTTCGGCGTGAGACCGAGGCCGCTGTCACCGGGTCCGGTGAAAGAGCCCTTTCCACCATTGGCCTCGTATCGTGCTTGAAGGCCGAAGAGAATGCCGAGCGTAACGGCCACTGGCAAGACCAAGAGCCCGAAGCTGACGAGCCAGCGGGCACCCATACCCATGGCGAAGGTGGTTTGAGCGAAGCGGAAAAAGATCTAGTTATCGAAAGAAACGAGCGGATGGAGGGTCTGCACTCCTGCTGATAGGATCTGCCGACGGCAAGGGTCAACGAACCGTGTTGCCCAAAGGTCAGATAGTATCAGAGTGACGCGGCTCGAGAAAATCAGATTAGAGGTTCGATTTCGGCGTGGACAGCACAACAAAGAGTGCCAGGTCGTCAAAAGAGCTGCGTCTGGAGTAGGACAAGGGACGACGAGACGAGCAAGAGGGTGAGACGAGTGGACCTGTGTAAAATGCACAAGCGCGCTGCGACAAAGGGGGTGTGGTGTTGAGGATGCTAAATTGAGGCTGCAGAGCACAGCAGATAGATTACAGGCGGCAACGGGGGCTTTGCGATGTTGCAGAGTTGCAAAAGCGCAGGCGCCGGGTTTTCAGTGGGCAGGTGTCCGCTGAACCAGGCGCTGCCAACGGGGGTGGGCGGGCAGGACTGTGGCCTGTGGGCAAAGGTGGAGCGGCCAGCCAAGGTGAAAGCCAGGGGGAGCCAAGTGGGCAGTTTGGCAGTGGGCGGGAGGCGGAGGGCCAAAACCGACCAGTTGAATTGTCAGCCTATTGGACGGAAGCGGCACACAGCCATCGGTCCAGTGGGCTCTATTCGTGTCGTCGCTATGTATGCCTCGTAGCTATACGTACAATACCCGCGCGGAAAAGAAAACTGTTTCCAGGGCTTACAGTGAAGGTGTTTTAAAAGTTCTAAGCATGATTAGTGGGTGGTGGATATCGAGTAGTGAGGTACCTAGTATAGACAAAGGCGCAAGCATAGATATTGTATACATGAAAGGAGTACACGAGTACGAGGTATTATGTTTTTACGGCGTGCAGAGTCCGTAGATTATTACGAGTAGTGCCCCCGAACTTGGAGAGCAACCCAATGCGACGAGACCCATCTCATCTGTAGCAATCCCTGGCAGCCAACTTCAGATTTGACATGAGCTACAAGTCTGTACAGTGTGGCAAACCTTGTCAGTCCAGGGGTACCAGTCGAGATATCGGCGGGGAACCTCGCTTGCAATGACCTGTATCGCTGGGACCGCCCTGCGAACCGATGGTTACTCGTACGATGGCACAGCGACCTTACCTCAAGACCCTTTGTGAATGCATGCTGGACTGGGTGCTCTGTTGTGCCAGAAATTCAGCAATAAGCACCAGTATTAGTGTTGTTGTTGTCCTTGAGGTTCCTCATGTTGGTGTTAGACGCTGAGAGTATGTACATAGGTACTCGTACAGAGCAGCGCCGGCATTCGTCAGGGGCGGTTGGGTTGGTTGTCACAGCCAGCGGTAACAGTACCCCGTACTTTTGTTTTCTTTTTTCCTTTTTTTCTAATTTAAGCACCACTTAATACTGTTCACCGCGGTGGAGTCTGAAAGCGGCAAGGCAAAAGACGGAATACATTTTATTGACGGAAGCACGGGAGGCTGATGTCTGCTGGCTCTCCAATAAGCTTGTTGCAATCCAAGGCCAACAGAGCCGCCCAAAAGAGGGAGATGGCCACCTCGGAGCGGAGCCCGGATTGGCCGAGCTGGGGTGGCCACCAGGCGCAGTGGCGACCGGTGATTCGATCGCATCGGGGCCGCCCGTCCGGACAGATTTTTTTCCCTTCTTTCTTTGTACGTGCTTTTCCACCGCGTCTTAGTGGTCCAAGCAGTAGAATTACACTGGAAAAACATGGGACGGTACCTGACTCCCAGCTCCATGGTTATATTAGTCTAGGTAGCTTTTGTTATCGCTTGCTTACTATCAAGGTACTAATAATATTGTGTTATGATTGAGATCAAGAACCACCATGGCAGCCCTCCAAGCCGGCGTTTCATTGGTGGGGATGCTCCTCCGGCGAAAAGGTGAAGCGCATGGTGCAGTGAGTGACCGGGGGGGGTTCGCGCCTTTGAAGACAACGCCAAGCGTAATACGAGAACATGCAACGGTACCTGTGAGAGGATTCACAATATTACTGTACATACGCCCGTACTGTATGAGTACAGATACAGTACGGCAAGGAGTACATAAGGAAGCTGGAGGCTGTGAATCCAGGCTGCATACCGACCAGCAAAACAACAAAGCGGGACGGAATAGCACAAAAGCGGAAATGCGTCGGGAAAACTAGAAAAGGGAGTACTTTGTAGAAGAACTTGTCTCAGCCGATTTTGTATGTACTCGGGTCTTGGACCCGCCCACTGATACTAAGCAAAGACTGCGACAAAAACGCTCCTGTCAAGGAAACGCGCGGGAACGTGGAAATGTCAGTAGTATTACCATACATACCTGCTTTGTTGTTGACGGGTTCAGTTTCCTTCCAGAGACGGACCGGACTGTAATTATCCAGAGCTGGTGCCACTCCGATGGCGTGGCACTGTTTGCACTGTGGATGGTTTAAGTCAAACGCAGGATGTCTTGCATTGCCTGAAGACTACGAGTACTATTTATTATTCACCAGGCCCAAGACCGTTGCATCGCTGGACAGATCTAGACATAGAGCTGTGGAATCACAATGCCCGGAATCTCAACGTGATGCTATGCTGCGTGCAAGACGAGCTTCACGTACCTCACCGGGTGTTACCCTCGCTACGAGATAGTCGATGGCATCATAGGTACCTACCAGAGGTACTCCGTACAGTTGTGCTCACCGGGTGGTGCTTACAAAGTAATTATTACCCAGGAAGAACCGGAGCAAGTTGAGCACTAGCTTGCCCCCTATTCCAGGTTTTATACTGGATCACGGTGCGCATATCGCGCCTATGTAATCTCCCTTGCACTTTGTCGTCTACGAGTACTAACGCAGTACTGTTATGCACAAACGGACATCGAGGACTTTCTTCTTTTCTCGTGGTATGCGCTTTTTTGTGCCTTTTGCCCCATCTCCCATTTTTTTTGGTGCAATTTTGCCTTATCCATCCTTATCCATCGGCTAGTCAGCCAGCCTGGCCCCATCCGCCGATAGCGATCGGCATTCGCAAGGTCCGAGTACATCTTGATTTGTGCTCCGGTCGCGCCAGCGCAAGCGAGAAGGAGGGCCAGGGAAAGATCTGCACCAGCAGGGCGACTAAGTCTGGGTGTGTGTGTGTGTGCGCTTAGTTTTCGGTTGTCTGTGTGTGTGTGTGTCCGGATCAAGAAAGGTAATACAAAATTACCGCTGAACAGAACAACCAACAGTTCACCGTCGCTTTCGTCCCATGTAATATTACTCGAAAGCCGTGCTTTCTTTGCGGGCAGAGTGTGATGATTAGATAAGATGACATGCCCAGATGCGGAATTCCCGTACAGCCGGGCGGGCGGTCCAAGGCGTACAAACTTTGGTACCACGAGTACTTCCGTCGCCGTTAGCCCAGCATAGGTAGGTATGTATTACAGAGCTCTGCTAAACCCCTTAAAGATACTTGACCACAAATTCCCCTACAAGTAGATAACTATTGATGAAAATTGAAGAATAAAAATCAAACCCTCCCTTACTCTGTAGCTTCGCCTAGCTGCCGAATAGCTTGGGAAAAATCGAAAAACAGCCGTATGGCTCCACTACACGCCTTGCTGCGCCGCCTTTTGTCTCGCAGGCCCCGTGCTAAACAGTCCCACAGCGGTGCTAAATTTGTCTACCACGTCATGGTCGCGTATTTCTGTTTCGACTCATTTTTTTTTTCTGGCCTCTGGCGGCTCCGTACGAGTCGCACCACCAGCTAGTCACCCCTGTTGAGCTGTGGCACCATTGCGGCACCTGCGGTACCTGTCAAATTGGCGTTCTTGCTTGTACTGTGATTATTTCGGAGTACTCGTACGGAGTAGTTGTCCAGCAGTCAATTATTACCTCGCGCTCCTGTCGTCATGGAAGAGCAATCTCCTTTGTACCCTTGTTCCCTGTTGTGTTGGCCTTTTAAGCTTCCGCCCGCCAGTCCAGCTGTCAGGCGCCGCCATGAACCGGTTGCGGGTTGGCTCGCTCGATCTCCGCCCGAATTGAACTCTAGGACGGACTTGGAAAGGGTGCAATTCAGCCAACAGCTAGCTCCCTTGCCTACAAAGTAGCTGATCTTGCGGCTTATTATAGGGAGAAGCTAATTGGGGAGCGGCTACTTCGTAATTCCACAATGGGCTTGTAAAAAGAAAAGAAAAATAGTAGGAAATTTAAGCATTCGCACAGCTTGTACAAACAAGGGGCTTGTATTACCACGCCGAGTCTGGACCGACCTGTCTCAAGAGTCACAGACGTACAGTACCTGCGCCGCTTGGATGCTTGGTACGGGTAGGTAGGTTATTAGAGGTACTTTCCTCTTGGCAGTACATCCAGTCAACAGGACAAACATGCCGGCTTGCCGGAAGCAGCCATTGTCATCCTGTGGCAGCAAACCCCTGTAAGCCACGGCTCGTAACGGCATCGTACCAGAATCACAGAGCCTACCAATCGGTGCGATGTTGTTTTTACTGGGCGCTATGGCATCTCGCGGTCCTGTCCGTTGCTTTGCGTATCGTATCCTTGAGAACCCAGCCAGCTGCAGCCGACTTTATTCGTAGCGAACGAGGAGCGACATTAGAAGTACCTTACTCTACCTGCACATAGTACCTAGAGCTACTTTCCACGTTCTGTACCTGGGGCGCAAGTGAGTGCGATCCATCCTACAGACTACTAGGTGCTGCCCCGTACTGTGGCGATGCCTCGGCGAATCAGCCCCGGCACTGTCTCTGCCGGGCCTTGAAAAAAAAAAACTCGTACTTCGTACACGCAGACATTGGCACAGTGCGAAACACCCACTGCAACTCTAGCCAGATAGCCCTCTAATCTGGCCGCCCCGTAGCCCGCAAGTGTACCCGTAGTAGGCCACCATCCACCCACCCCCACCCCCCTTACCTTCACGTTGCCGCTGGCTGGCCGTGGTCGCTTTTTGCACATTCTTCACTGCCACCCTCACTGCCAACTAGCCTTCCAGCCAGCGCTGGCATCTCCGCCCGTGGCCCGGCTATTGTTGTTCGCCCTCTTTTCTTTTCCCTCCTCCTTTTGAAACCTTGTCTTGTAAGCATACCACCGCCAACATTCGTTTTTCATTCGGTCTCTTTCTCTCTCGTTTCTCCTTCTTTTTGGGCGTGTCCATTCCGGATTGATTGTGCGCTGTGAGATTTAATTAGTGCGGCCATATCTCAAAAGAAATCAACTGCCTGCGCAATCCCAGCGGCAACCGACAAACGCCAAAGCCAGCAGTGTCATCAACCCGCCTGCCTGCCTTTGCCGCCTCGACATTCCTCAATCTGCGTCACCCATCAACCACATCGCACATCCTGGTCCTGCAATCATTACACTGTACCACAGCAGATTGCACGCGGTCCAGTACAGACGAAACTGTAGTCATTGACTGCTCGAGATAAAACTACATTCGCTCGCTCGCTCGCCCGCCCGCCCGCGCTTTTCGATACATTGCATACCGTAGCGCTGCCAACACGCTGCGAGTACTCCCGCTTGTTGCTGTTTGGCCGACCTGGCCATCAACACAGACAACATGAGACGCCATCAGCAGCAGCCCGAGGAGGAGCACGTTGACATGCACGTCTTCCGCGAGCATTCAGACCAGTCTCTCCCGTCGCTGCACTCTCCTCAATCTCCCCCGGGACACTCGCCTTATCCGCCCCAACCGCCTCCTCATCAGCAGCTGCATCTTCACCACCAGCAGTCCTCATACGACGAGTCCCGCGGCCGCCCCGTTACAGACTTTTCAAGGCCCCTTCGTCCGCCTCAGCAGCCTCAGCATCCGCAGCCGCCCCAGCAGGTTTACGCATACGCTGAAGACTACTCTCAGACTCCCTCATGGGGCCCAACCCACATCTCTCGCTACAGCCAGCAATCGTTTGAGACGCCTGTTCAATCACGCTCAGCCTCGCCGACTTTGGCCAGTGGTCGAGCCACGCCAATGAACCATCTTCCCCGTCCTAAGAACAACATGGACTCTTGGCCGAGCACGCCTATGGTAAGTCAATTCGCTCTGAAAGATTGACATCTTTTTTTGCAAATGCTGCATCTCTCCTGCCGGGCCCCAGTCAATAATGCTAATCATTTTGCTGCAGTACCAAAGCAATGTCAGTCTTGCTGCCCTGCTGCCCTCGGCTCCTCCGCCGCTCCTCGCCCAGGATTGGGTCAAGGAAGGCTACATTGCCCGTCTTCACGACAGAGACGACAGCGACATTTGGAAGGGCTGGAAGCGATTTCTCTTCCGTTTTGTGCCTTTTCTGGTCTTCATCAACACCGCCTTGTACTTGTTGTACCTCTCCTTCCGCATTTACTGCGTTGTATCGGCACAACGCGTAAGAGGCCAGATTTTTGCCCAGGCTTGGGTCTTCATTGCTGTCGAAGTGGCCGTTGCGATCCCGTCTCTGATGCACAATCTCTGGACCATGTGGGCTATGAAAAAGCGTCACCGTCCCAAGCTGCGCCTTGTCGCCGACGATGTCCCCTCGGTGGATGTGTTTGTAACCTGCTGCGGCGAGGAGGACGAGGTCGTCATTGATACTGTACGTGGTGCCTGCGATATCGACTATCCCAGAGATCGATTCCGAGTTATTGTACTGGATGACGGCAAGTCAGCTTCGCTCGAGGCTGCCGTCAACGCACTCGACTTGACCTATCGTAATGTCTTCTATATGGCGCGAACCAAGATTCCCGGTGTTCCACACCACTTCAAGGCTGGTAACCTCAACTACGGACTCGAAATGTCTCATCAGCTTCCTGGCGGCGCTGGTCAGTTCATGGCCGCCCTGGATGCCGACATGATCCCCGAGCGCGATTGGCTCCGTGCCATTATGCCCCATCTTCTCATTGACGACAAGATGGCTCTTGCCTGTCCGCCTCAGCTATTCTACAACACCCCGGCCTCTGATCCCTTGGCGCAGAGCTTGGATTTCTTCGTTCATGTCATCGAGCCTATCAAGGACGCTCTCGGAGTCGCTTGGTGCACCGGTTCTGGCTATGTTGTTCGTCGTGAAGCTCTGGAGCAGATTGGCAACTTCCCGCTTGGCTCTCTTGCAGAGGATGTCGCCACCTCTACCATGCTCCTTGGCAGGGGCTGGAGGACCGCTTTCATTCATGAGCCTCTCCAGTTCGGTACCGTCCCTGAAGACTATGGTGGACATCTCAAGCAGCGAACTCGATGGGCCATTGGAACTGTCGACACCGCCTTCAAGCTCAAGTTCTGCCTCTTTGGTGACAAGGTCAGGCAGATGACTACAGCTCAGCGATTCTCCGGCTTCATGTACGCTACTCTCAGTCTCTACACCATCTTGCTTACTGTCTCCATCTTTGCTATCCCCATCATTCTTATCATGGGGCACCCCCTGGTCGCATACGTGGATGACAACCAACTCAAGTGGCTTATTCGGGTCTGTTTTGCCGCCGTTGTTACCAACCGAATTTGCGAATTTGCTCTTTTCCTTCCTGCCGGCTACCACACTGGCCAGCGTGGCGCGCGCTACCAGCTTTGGATGTCGCCTTACTTGGCTTTGTGCCTCATTCGCTCCTTCATGTTGCCCAAGTGGCTCGGAGGCCAAACGCAAGCCTTCAAGCCCACCGGTTCTCTTGGCTCCGCTCTCAACGAACGTGATGCGCGAACCCGGAAAGGCATGCTCCGTCGGCTGTTTGCTATTCTGTTCAACTATATGGCTCTCTTCCACATGGGTTTTGTCTATCTTACTCTTGTTGGCGCCTGTATCGCTACCTTCCGCTGCTTCTACACATACGATGAGTTTAAGGATATTGTCCGCTGTCTCATTACCCATGCCTTCTGGCCTCCTTTGACATTCATCTTTCTTTGCACCTCGCTGTGGACACCTATTGCCTACGCGATTGACCCACCCACCATGCCTGACCGCGAGGATCTTCTTGTTCGGGACCCTAAGACGGAAGTTGCGCACCCTACCCGGAAGAGTAAGAAGATCGCTTTTGGACAACAGGCAGGCTGGTTCGAGCTGGAATACACCTCATCCACTCTGTACACGATTGTTATCTTTGTTGCGTCATTTATCATCTTCTAATGGGAATCGTTTACGCATTTAATATTTTATTCTTTCCGCACAGCGCAAAGAGCTATCCTTCACACCTTCTTTTCGACAGCCTGGATAGTCTTTTCAGATCCTCTCTTCTGGGGACAGAATGACTACGGGTATGGTTCGGTACGTTGGATCGCCAATGTGTCCACTAGCCGCCGTCTGCGGTCTATTTTTTACATAAAAGAAACGTTTTGTTCGTGGTTTGAAATTTATGAGTTTGATGCGGATTGTAGGATGACGGGCCAGATTGGGAAATGCAGCAGAATGGCATTCTAGTGTTACCTCTGCGATATCGTCGGCGTCTACAGGAGCTGAAATATGATGGTCTGGCACTGTCTGGGAGGCAGCATGGTTGTCGGCGCAATCGTTGTGTTCAAATTTCGCGTTCCTTTTTATTCTCTTATTGTACATACGCTCTGGACTTTAGACGCCCTGATAGATGACTCTTTGAGCAAGTCAAGTGTAAACACATTCAACTCAGATACAGTTAGGGAGGGCATTAATAGGAAATTTCTCTAGTTTACTCTTGTTGTCTCGTAACTCGTGAACATCCTTTGTCTAGGACATACGCTATTATGCCTGATGTCAACCCATTAAGACTAACGCAGGTTGTCGATATTGTGCCAAAACGAAGAAACGGCGGGACAAAGCGAGCAACTTGCGCCAGCATATGAGCAAAGGGCCCCGGCAATACGCAATACAATTTACCCTTTCTTTGTTTTTGTATCAGACACGCCGTTTCTTCACACTTGGGGGTTTTGTAACACGTTTTCTTTTCAAGGGCTATCATGTGGCCACACTGTTGACTGGCAGTATCGGAAAACAAAGCCTCTTTCTTTTTTAGGTCACTCTATTTTCAACCAACAGCACTCAACTAAAAAGATGAGTGTTTTCCACAATCAATGAAAAAATAAAGAGGAAATAACTTCTACATTATAAGTTTTATAGCTAATTAAATACCTATATGGAATTAATATCAATTTTATAGCTCAAAGTGGTATCAGAAACGCTGCTTTTCTTTTGGTTGGCGGGAAAAAAACGGTATAGGGTAACCCAGCCACATATTATGACGCACGGACCAGTCCCTATCGATACCTACGCTCCACTGGCACAACGTCGTGCAACTTTTTTTTTCCCTCCTTGGTCAGAAATCTTTGCCCAACGACGTCGCGGCAGCACTTCAAAATCCTGATGACTTCTCGTTGAAATTTTCATACTCCGTGGCCTAGTGCCTACCCTCTATAACTATGGCGACCTCGAGAATCTTCATCAAGGGTCTGCCACCCAACCTCGGCGAGGCAGACTTTCGAAAACACTTCTCCGCTCAGGGCAGAGAAGTCACAGATGTCAAGCTGATTCCTCAACGCCGCATCGGCTACGTGGGCTACAAGTCCGCTGAGGATGCCTCCAAGGCGATCAAGTACTTCAACAAGTCATACATTCGCATGTCTAAAATAGCTGTCGAGCCAGCGAAAGCTGTAAGTGTGGAAAGAGAGCTCTGTCAGGCAACCCAGTGATGGCTCTGTTTGCTAACTGGAATGTTAGATCTCAGACCCTGCCTTGTTTAAAGGTAAATTCGCCACTCGACCCGTTGCGACGGAAACCACGAGAACCTCACGCTCTGCAGCGGCTGGTGCTGAAGCCGTTGCGGATGATGAAGATGGCGCAGGCTCCAAAAAGCGGAAGCGTGAAGAGCCGGACAAGTCAGATCCCAAGTTGCAAGAGTATCTACGGGTCATGCGCTCAGGAAAAGAGAGTCTGGGTGCTGATGAGACAGCTGTTGACTCCGACCCACTTCTAGCCCCGACGGGCAGTGCGGTTGTCGCAGATGGAGAGAGCGATGACGAATATGTCGAGGTACCAAGTCGCAAAGAGAAGCAACGCAAAGTTGACCATCCGACAAAATCCGGTCAGGTGGAAAGCCAAGCGTCGTCGAAAAGGGATCTGTCATCACACAGCCAGGTACCAACTGCTCAACCGCTTGGTATGGTGGCTGAATCGACGGAGCCACCTCAAGCAGACCAGACTCAGAGTACAGCGGTGGCAACGGAAGCGACTGATGATGATTGGTTACGCTCCCGAACAAACAGACTGCTTGACCTTGTTGACCCAGATGACCTTCCAGGCACCGCGGTGGGAGACCAAACGGGCCAGCCTGTCGGAGAGGTTGTCGGAAATGACAATGACAATCTGCATTCCGAAGAAGATGGCAGTGATGACGTGGAAAATGTCGTACCACAAGAGGATCCAGGAAAGCAAGACAACGATTCATCAATGGATGCTATTTCCAGAACGTCTCGGCTTTTCGTGCGAAACCTTCCTTACTCCGCCACGGAGGACGATATACAAGAGGCTTTTGCAAAGTTTGGTGATTTACAAGAAGTAAGTTTCTCGGCCCGATCTCTCTTTCGATTTATGTTTGTTTGTTTTTATCCTCTTTGGAACCCAAAGAAAACAAAACACCAAAACTCGGCTTTTGCATGATGAACCCCAGATAGGGACAGCTTATACCCAAAGGGGTATTTGATGAGAACCTGGGCGAATATTTTAGTAGATGCTTCGATTGTCTGATATCAGCCACTTTATTTTTACTTTCTTCTTTGCAAATATAGAACCGCGCTCGTGGCAGAACAATGGCTAATAAAATTCCAGGTACAATTACCCGTTAACTCGCAAGGAACAGGAAAAGGCTTTGCATTGATTCTATTTGCAAACTCTGCAGACGCGGTTGCTGCATTCCAATCTATGGATGGGGCAACGTTTCAGGGACGCATCCTGCACATCATTCCAGCGGACGCGAAGAGAGATCACAGTGTGGATGAGATTGGAATGTCCAATCTCCCGCTGAAGAAACAAAATCTAATTCGCAAGAAGAAGGAGGCTGCTTCGACAACGTTTAACTGGAATTCTCTCTACATGAGCCAGGATGCTGTCAACGCCTCCATGGCGACACGCCTGGGGGTCTCTAAATCAGAGCTACTGGACCCGACGTCTGCTGATGCAGCCGTGAAGCAGGCAATTGCAGAGACTACAGTGATTCAAGAGACCAAGGCCTATTTTGCGGCGAATGGGGTGGACCTGGACGCCTTCAAGTCTCAAAAACGGGGCGACACAGCAATACTGGTCAAGAACTTTCCGTACGGAACTACGATGGAGGAGCTTCGGAAAATGTTTGAGGAGACTGGTCCAGTTCTCAGAGTTTTAATGCCTCCAACTGGAACCATTGCCATTGTACAGTTTGCAAAGGCTAATGACGCTAAGGCGGCATTCGGGCGACTGTCATATCGACGGATTAAGGACAGCGTCCTTTTCTTGGAGAAGGCGCCTAGAGATCTATTTGTTAATGAGCCAGTAGCCCCACCGCAGCAGGCAGAAGATCAGCGCGCAAAGGCTCAGAAGCTCAGCGTGGGCGACCTGTTGGCCAGCGGCGATAAAGCGGAGGAGCAGGATGTGGAGACGACGTCGCTGTTCATCCGCAATTTAAACTTTGCTACAACGACCAGTAGACTAGCAGAAGCTTTCTATCCGCTGGATGGGTTTGTGTCGGCCAGGGTCAAGACCAAGATGGACCCGAAGAAAACGGGCCAGACGCTTAGCATGGGATTTGGGTTTGCAGAATTCAGAACCAAGGAGCAGGCGCAGGCGGCTCTCAAGGCCATGGACGGTCATGTATTAGACGACCACGCGCTTACCGTCAAGGCGTCCCACAAGGGCCATGACGCGGCGGAAGAGAGGCGCCGTGAAGACAAGGCCAAAAAGGTGGCGGCTCAGAGGACAAAGATTGTCATCAAGAACCTGCCTTTCCAGGCGACCAAGAAAGACATACGGTCATTGTTTGCTACCTATGGTCAGTTAAGATCGGTCCGCGTTCCAAAGAAGGCAGACTATACCTCGAGGGGGTTCGCGTTTGCAGACTTTGTGACTCCACGCGAAGCGGAGAACGCGCTAAATGCATTGAAAGATACTCACCTTCTCGGCCGACGTCTAGTGCTTGATTACGCAGAGGCGGAAGCGCTTGACGCGGAAGAAGAGATTGAGAAGATGCAGCGCAAGGTTGGGGGTCAAGTTAACAAAGTGGCTCTCCAGCAGCTTACGGGTGGAGGGCGTAAAAAGGTCAATATCGGCGAGGATGCCAATGCCGACGAACTGGATGTGTAGAGGAAGAGGGAGGAAAGAAGAAAGATTTATGAGGCCAATGAAGTGTAAAGCAGCCCTTACATTATGATACCCTTTGAATGGACTACGAATATTGGAGTATTGGGAGTATTGAGATGATGTTGCGTTGATCATGCGCCGCAGGTACCTGTACAATATGGGCGCTACGGCATGTATTATGCAATAATATGGGCGACAATTGCCTAGAAGATGAAATTCGATTAATTTCAATGAATTGCCCTGTTTATACAGTACATTATGGGTTTATGGGTTTATGGGTTAAGAGGAGGTGGAAGTGGTTCCGCGCCCTTGCAAAGGGGCAGCTGAGGGCGCGCGCATGGGCATTGGAATGAACGACGCGCGACAGGGGCGAGTGATGAGGGCGCGATACGAAAGAACGACGATGCAATTGTTGACAATTCGGACAAGGAATGATGACAATAAAGACGTGCTAAAAAAAAAAAAAAAAAACAAAGAACGATCTTACGATGAGAGACCCGCGGCAGGGACTGGCGAGAAAGAGGCGCGGCGTGACCGGTGCATGGTTCCATGCTAATCTGCCCGCATACCTCCAGTAATTACTGGGGTGCCGGCCGATGGGAATCTGTGATGCATGTCTCTGCAGCTGGCAGCAGCTGGCGGCACCTGGAAGAAGCAGATCCGGGTACCGCTGTAGCGGGCTCAAGGCAGTGGCAGTGGCAGTTGGGGGTTGTGGCGCTCGCCTGTTCTCTGCCTGGCGGGTGCTGTTGAGGCCCTGCGGCCAATATGGCCCCACGCATTTTACCCCCCCGGTTCCACTCCCTCCAGATGGCGCCGCCAATCGCTGGGCCTCCCTTGCGCGACGTCCAACCTACATTCACCCTGCTGGGCCACCGGTTCGCGCCCCTCTGCCGACGTTGGTGATGTTCGAAACGCAGCAGCAAGGCACCCGCACCTTATTCTGTGCTGGAGCGTTCAGCAACTGCAAGACATTACCTGTCAATGTTGCTCGTCCGAATGACCCCACTGAACGCCCCCCGGCCGTGGGTGTCGACGGTGGAACCAGTTCGTCGCCTCGCCTTGCCGTCGGGACACGCCCATCCCATCCATCGATCTGGCTTTTGGGATCCCTCCACCCCTCTCTCTTGTCGATGAATCAACCTGCTGCAGAAATCAGAGCTCCGGCAGCTGCGGATGCGAGACAGACGGGGGTGCCACTACTAGTGCTACATGCGATCGATACTTTCCTCGAAGAGGAGGGGGCGCGGGCCTGATAGTTTCCCCCCAACGGGGTTTTGTCTACACACTCTTCGATGCATCCACGACGACGCACTACTAGCAGCTAGCCCTGTTCTACGCTTGACCCTTTGTCAATAACATGTACCATAATCATGGTCTATATCTCGGAACACGCTCTCCACCGGAGCCCGTGGCTCCCTCTTGGCCTCCCCCGAGTATTGGATTTATATGGCCTTGTCCTCTCCTTGAACGTTATTCTACGTTCCAGTCAGGTTCTCTGCTTTTGCTCCATGCATACATTTATTCCCCCCATTCCTCGTCCAGAATTCCTTTCAACATTTCTTGACCTTTCCCACTCACGCTCTTCTTGCTTTTCTTTGGCTCTTTGCTCCAGTGCACGGTATTTGCGCTGCCGCTAGCTCCTCATTGTTGAAAGGCATTGAGGCCATTGAAGCACATTGAAGTTGCAAGTTCAACGTGCCATTGTTGGAATTCCCGCGCGGGCCGTTGCTCCAATACTCACATATCTTCTTTCTCACAATAGCCAGCACACACATCATGTCTTCGCTATACCAGCCAAGGCCGGTGCTGTCGTCGCAAAGATACTCACCTGCGACGACTCCTAACGAGTATGTTGATGCCCGCCGAAATAATATGCAGCAAGGTGGCCGTGTTCCACTGCGCGAGTCCACAGGCAATGCTCAAGCACACAACTTCAACAGCATGGTTTCCTGCTACCAGCAGAGCCCTGTTGGCATGTCGCCATCTATGCAGCCGCCCCAGAACCAGCCGCAGCAGCAGCGCCACCAAGAGCAAACGCCCGCAATCCAGCCGCCTATGGTCCCATCACAGTCCTTCGACTGTCTCTATCGTGACCCTACGCCTCGCCAGCAGCCCAGATACCAGCGTAAGCCCAGGACAGATATCAATCCTCTCTACTTCTGGCCGGCTTTCCGCCAGTATCGCAACAGACAGGCCCACAAGGACACGCAAAAGGACAAGGGTGGCGTCTGGAGACGCCCTGAGCTTGAAGATGCCTTTGTCGACTGTAAGTAGACTTGGGAGCTGAGCGAGTCTATACTCATACGGGAACCTCAAAACTAATGCAATTATCTTATAGCCGTCTTGCTTATGCCGCACATGGGCCGCCGCAAGTTCTCAATGGGAGGCAAGCTGCATGGCCGCAACATGTTGATCAGCGAGTACATCTTTACAATCTGCGTTGCGATTTTGGGCAGCAAGGAAATTTTCAGAATCGACAATAGCAATGATAGCATTGAGCAAATGGGACGCAAACAGGTCTCTAGCCATATGCAAGTTGTCAAGAAGTTTTTTGAGGACTTGCGTTGCTGTAAGTCACCTACACACTCCCGCCATCCTCAACATATTACTGACCTCCCACTTAAACAGTCCACTTCTTGTTCCCGTCCGAGGAGAAGAAGGAGCCTGGCTCCACCAACTCGGATGACTACTATGACGAGGAAGAGCAGGAGTCTTTCAAGTCCAACCCCATCCTCACTGCCCTCGCTGAAGGCCGCGTGCCCGAGGTCAAACCCAACTACCCCTACTTCTCCCAGCTCTTGGCCCTACAGTCATACATTACCGTCAGGCCCAAGACCTGCGAAATCTTTGTGTCTTCTTCTGATATTAAGATCCGCGATGGCATTGCCTACGACATGAATGACTCAGCCCTCGACCTTGCGTCTTTCCCTCACCTCAACAAGTACAACAGCGGCGATGACAGCCCCAACGTGCTTGGAAAAGACGTATTGCTCCACGAGTACACTCGCTCTCTGGACCGAGTCACTTCTGCCTGCGTCAAGTCTGTCACTCGCCGCTGGCAGAAGGATGCGCCTGCCATGTATGAGACGCTCGATCTCCCCACCAGGGATGAAGAGTGCCTTCTTTTGGAAATGTGCGCTACTCTAGACCTCCATGAGCACGCCAAGTTCCCCTCTGGATCTGAGCTTACTGGGTTTGTCGAGGTTGCCATTACCCAGCCCGCTCTGCAGAACCACCAGTGGAAGTGTGTCACTCGCCTGACTCGGCCCGCCGAGCTCCACAACGACGATGCTGCCCAGACTGTCTACACCAACGAGAGCGGCATCCACAGGCGTGGTTGCAGTGACTCCAAGAGCGACTGCGACTGCCACACGCGCCCTCGCCAGGATATTCATGTCCCTTTCCCCGCAGTGGAGTGGGCCAGCATCCTGAGCATGGCCGTTCAATATCCTGATGTTGAGCACCAGCGCAGCAAGGAGAAGCGCCAAAAGTATGGCAGCGATGGCAAGAGGGACGAGCGTGCCGGCAGCAAGCGCAAGCGTTCCGAGGACGAGGGTGATGCCGCGTCTTGGGCTCGCCGCGAGCCGACTGGCAGCGACCTCATCTGCAAGGTTGCCATGTACCAAGAGCTGTGGTCGCGCGCGCCCGACTCTCCTCAGTGGAACCGCCAGGGCATCATCTTCTGGCGCTTCAACACCACGAACCAGTGGTACAAGTATGAGCCGGTCTTCAAGCCCGCTGGTACGTCATGGCGCTGGCTGACGATCAATGACCCCATGTCGCGCTACCATCAGCAGAAGGCGCTGGTTTATCCTCCGGCCAATGTGCCTCGGGAAGCCATCATGTCTCCCACGCCCACGGTCAACCAGCACCTGACAGCAGCAATGAATGAGACATTCAACTCTGCGTGGGATCATGGCAACAGTATGCCGCATGGTCCCACTCTGCAGACTCCCGCCAACAGCATGAACCTGTTTGATTCGTTTTCCGGAGGCCTTGCTACCCCGCCACCTTCGGCAACTATTCAGACTCCCTACTCTAGTGGGAGCTTTGATTCAAACATGGGAGCCAATGGCGTCAACTTCTTGCCGTCCAACGGTAATGCGCCTCAGCAGGTGAGCGAGCGCCACAGCTCAAGCAGCCTAGCGTCTGGCCAGACAGCCAATTACTTTGACGGGCAGACATCGTTTGCAGATGTCAAGCCCTCGATCCCGGCGGTATCCAATTACACGACTGTGACCGCCCCGCTGGACCTGGGTGCTTCGAGTGTCTACGACAACTCGCCGTGCGATAACAACCTGCAGGGCTGGGACATGTCGACATTGGACAGCTGGACGGGTCAGGCAGGGCCAACTACAACAGCTCCTTCAGAGTGGGGAGCTTCGGCCAAGATGGAGCCGAGTGATCACAGTGGGATGTGGACGAATCCCCAATGGAATGTGCCCGGGGCCTCGGGCCAGGCACCTCAATCTGCGGACAGGGAGGGCAGCCCTCACCAGATGAAGAGGCGGAGGACTGACGCAATGGACAGCCATGTGCCGGTCACAGCTGGCTGGTAAGCAAGGGACAGAGCACAGACCGTCTGTCTGGGAGCTCATGATGTTATTTTATTTTTTTCCTGCCTGAACAGTCAGGAGCAGGAAATATCTTCTCTATCTATTCTTCTGTATCTGGCAGATGGCGTTGGCATATTTTTATGACGGGAAAGCTTTGTGGCGCAAAAGAAGTATATTTCCTTTCCATCTAACCTTTTTTCTTAATTATTTCTATTTTTATTTTTCGCGCGGATAGCAGAATACGGCCGTTAGAACTGGAATCATGATAATAATACCACATGACTATTACGTTTTTACTTCCTCAATGACTTGACAAGTCTCTTGCCGTGCATTGACAAGAGCTAGTAAATGCGAGGGGGTTAAGCTTAGAGAGGGCAAGTCTTTTTCTTCTTGGCTAAACTAGCTTCCGCGACGGACGACGAACCATACGTCTAACCGACGTAATGAATCCGAAAGATAGAGGAAAGAGTAAGAGCTGAGAGAACAGCATGTCTCGTATAAGCTGTGCTTAGTGGACAGCCAAGTGTGTCGTGCGTGTCTCATGCGAGACATTTTGCGTAAAGTGCTTGCATAAAGTGCTTGCATGAACTACTCGTACTCAACAGGCTTTTGAATCAAAAACTACTAGTCTAGTCTAGTCTAGGCTAGGCTAGGCTTGTCGGGGGCGGCATCGCCACACACACACACTCACACGCACACACTCACATTACGCACGAACTGGTGGGCGGAGGAGGGTGCCGTGTGTGGGTTATGGAAAGGTTTGACGCCGCAGCCGAAAATCTAGGGGTATTTCGCCCGGAGAGTTTTTGGTTCTGTGGAGGAAAGCACAGAAAGATAGAAGAAAAAAAGCAAATATATTTTCAAAAGAGGAGAAGCCGCCTTGTTAGTGTGAACTTGTATGTGTATGGTTGTGTGAAGTGGTTTGTGATGGACCTTGCAGCGTCATGCAAGGGCCGTGATACATGGGCAGCAGCTGAAGGTGTGTACATGTAAGGAGGTAGTTGTAGAACGCCACCGGAGAATATGTGCTTGTAATAGGTGCTCATCTATCTCTAGGATTTATCATCGTCGTGCTTTTTTTTTCTTGTTTTCGGAATGGAGATGAGATGTGACAAAGGGTGTAGGTGTAGACATCATGAGACCTTGGGAGATTTTGAAGGTGGCGAAGCAGGGGGGTGTATAGATTTTGTGATAAAAGATGACGGAAGATGTTGGAAATCTCTAACACTCGAGGGCCTTTACCTGTAAGACATTTTGCGTGCTGCGTGAAGTAGTTGAAGATCGGAGTTTTGGCGACGAGGGAATGTTGATCTTGGAAGCGGACGGGACCTGTAAGCGAGGTTGGCTGTTAGTGTGGTTCTGGCGGTGATTGGATCTTGTCAGTATAAACACAATCAGTGAGCAAAATCAAGGAAAATAATAGCTCTTGCACAATGTCTACTCAAACCCGTCCATAGACTTTCGGCGTAGAGAACGTCAGTTTCGTCCGTAACGTATAAAACGGCTGCCACTTACACCAGCCACCTTCAACGTTACAACCCTCCCAGCCGCCGAATATCGACAACCCAAAATACCACGGGAACACTAGCAACAGTCCACATGGTTGAAAGAAAATGATGCTACAACGGAAGTGATCACCTGCAGACGGAACTGCATCCGCGTCGGGATATTTTCGTTGGGTTGGGATGGTATGGTGGGTGTCCTTGGTCCTGGGTTTCTGTTCGGGGAACAAAACGACGATGGGAGGACGAGGAAAAATGGGTGGGTTGCAGTGGGCGGGCGCCAGTTTTCGCCAGTGTCCACAAAACCTGTCTTAAACTTTTTCTTGCTGGAGTTGGTCCTGTTGAGATCAGATGGTGATGGATGGATGGAGGGCGGGGAACTCGGGGGGTGGGAAGAAGGCAAAGACGATTACTACAAGAAACAAGTTTATAGTAGTTATTTTTTGCCTCTGAATGTATGTTGGCATAGGCGTTACATGTCATTCAGAAATACGCAAGGGGAGAAGGCGTCTAGTAGTGCGAATTTAGCGAACGGCCATCGCTTATTGGGTAATTAGTTTACGTTTAAAGTTTATCTTCTCACTCGCACCTGTTCGGGCTCACCCTGTTGTCTTATGTAGAGAGGAATTATAGTCTGCGGGGAAAAGACGAGAGCTTCTCGTGGTTCGGGTCTTGTCCGGACGACCCAACACGGCGGAAATACTCCAAAACTCCTCTTCCCCTCCAAAGTATATTATTTGGCCCCCACGACCGGGGATGGCCGCTTCTTTGTTAGTGAGGTTACATGGTGAGATGAGGAGTGGAATGATGGCAACTTTCGTAGTTGACTCAAATGATTTTTGTGAGAGAAAGTCCGCGTATTAGCAAAGTGTGCTCATTGTGCAAGGTCTTGTGATACTGGCCTCTTCAAGATGGACTGATTGCGCCATGTCATTGGGTGATTGTGATATGTAGGGGAGGGACAAAAGACCAAGACGACAGTCAAGTACTGCGTAAGTACCTTTCAATGGCCAGTAGCCTTGCAATTTTTCTTGGGTGGCTTGGCGAGAGATAGAGGGATAGAGGGTGTGAATGGGTTGAATGGTGGAAGTGATGACGATGACGACGGATGGTTTGAGGCAATCATGCATTCGTGGTTGTGGCGGGCAAGCCAAGATAGGCTTGGCCGTGCACATGATGATGGATCTGAATCAGAGCCAAGATGGACGATGATGATCATGAGGCTGCCGTTTTGTTACGGAAAGGACTGTTGCGGCAAGTCTTTACTATTAGTGCCGTCTTGGGAATTTTGGCTGTATTATTTATTCGGAAGCCTGCAGATGTAACCGCCGACAGTTGATGCTTGTAAGAGCATAATTAGCCCACTTTGCCCAAAGAAAGAAGCCTTACATAGTCGCCGTGTTTCCGTGCGGTTACACAAGACAATGCCCAAAGCCTTTGTAGTTTCTAGGGCGCTTTCGATATAGATTTGTCTTGAACAAGGGAGGGCAGTGAATAGCTAAAAAATAAATTGAATATTCAGGGCAAAATGCGGGAAGCACAAGGAGCGCGCCATGTTTGTGGAACTGCGACTCCTTGATTAGGGCGGCTAGGGGAACAAAGAGGGCATCCCTTTGGCACAGGCTGGCGAGTTACACAGGCGCGTATGCAGACGATGGCTGCCGCAAAACCAATCCAAGCATACTCGCGGATAAGGGGGCTTTAGTAAATTATAAGAAATATTTTTGTATGATTCTCCTGGCGCTTTTGGACGTGTTTTGTATAGATGGCCTGTTGGCGCGACAGGACCGACTAGGGGATATTGATGAGAAGGCCTGCACGACGGGAAGCAGTAATGGCGCTGAGAAAATAAAATAGATAAAAAAATAAAAATAAAATAGAAATACTTGACATTAGTAAATTAGAAAAATCTATTTAGAAGGACAGCTTGCTATAGTATATATGCTTGCTAACGAGAGATATACTCGGTGAAGCTGCTACTCGTGTCTGTATCAAGGTTGGCCGCGGTGAGTAGGAAATGCCAGTTAACAAATTCTAAAAATCACAAAAAGATCCGCGAGTACCTTTGTATTCCAAGTACTATCTCTGATTATTTTACCTTTATTTTCTCTATTTTTAATTTCTGCCCTTATCGCCAAACCCACTCATTCTGTTCCTGTTCAGACCTTGTCCCAACAGTGCCGTATGTCCGTAGCCGCCACACTCGTATCAGAATTCGTATCAATAATAAGCGAGAAACGAAAAAAAAAAAAAAAAAAAACGCTCTCAACCGCTCTATTCCGCCTTAAAAATAAAATAAATTCATGGCCCTTCCAGGGGAGACGGCATACTGTCTGTAACCGTAGGCGCCCTCATCGCGCACCGCATCCGTGCAAGTCGATTGGTTGTCAGCTCGCGCCGGCCCGGCCAGAGTGCCCCACCACCGGGTCCCGCATGAAACTTTGCCGCGACGAGGCAACTCGAACAATGTAAGCCATACGATTCGACTTGAGAAACTCGTGACGGGCCGTGATAATAGGCCAAGACGGAACAACGAGTGGTAGTAGTCCTTTCTAAATTGTATCTCTTCTTTCTCCAAAAGCATGACTCCGTATTTTCTTGGTTTCATCGTCTCAAGCCCTTCATGGCCACCACTCCCATCTGCAAAGCCCATAGGCTGCCTCTTACACCCGACATGGCATGCCTCCTCCCGAGTCCTTCAGTCTGTCGGAGGCAATAATTACCTGGATGGAGAAACTTGGCTCTGTTTGAAAGGCAATTTTCGACGTTTGCGTGATTGTGGTTGCACTGGCACACGAGCTTGGGCTACCACTCGGCCGTGTCCAACCGTTTGGCCTGTGGAACTTGACCTCTGATCCCATCCAGTCTGCTGTATATGAGAGTAAAGTAGCCCTTTCTTCTCCTCCATTGACGTGCAGCTTGCATAACTAGCGGATATCGTCTCTTCTTTGCATGTTTCGCCTTGCGTTTGCTCGATCCAGCCACTCCTTATCCTTTCCCACCCTCCTCACTCGGCGAGTTTCTCGCGACGTTTACGATATTTTAGACGCGTCTACCAGCGTATTTGAGTTTACTGACGCTTGCTCGTGGTATTTGTTGTGAGGACTGCTCTCTTCAACCACCGTCCTTTTTTCACCTTGTTGAGCCACGTGTGGTTCTACAACTGGTTTCTGTGATTCACCACGTCCTCAACAGCGTTTTACAATTAAGTACACTCGACTCTTATTCACCAGGCAAAGCTGCCATAGAGAAATTTCTTCTACAAACAAACGCCTTGAGATTTTTTTGTCAGCTGTCAGGATTGTCTGTCACCTGGCAAACCGTTTTCGTCAACCAAAAGCGACAACAAAAGCAGCCTCCACAACGACAATACAATAGGTACACACTTGCTATTTTGAGCAAATCTACCTTGATTAACTCGCAGAGCGGCTGGCCGCTGCGGAGTTTTTCATCACATCTTTAACAACTGCCACACGTTGGTCTCGACTGGCTTCTTCTTCTCTGCTTTCCTATTCCCCAACCCGGCTCATTCGTCCTGTCCGTCTCTCCTGGTGAGAGTGCACCGCCCGTCATTTTTCTTCAAAACCATCTTATCAAAATCATAATGGCTAGCTTTACGAATTTGGCCGTCGTTTCTCTTGTGGCCCTCGTTGGCTCTGCATCGGCACACTCTTGGGTCGAGGCAGTCTACAGAATCGCCCCAAATGGCACCATGGTTGGAGATGTCGGCTACCCGCGCGGCTGGGTCGCGCGCACTTCGACAAATCCGGTCTGGAAAGACACTATACCACAGTGGCTGCTCCCTGTAACAGGTCAGAGTGCTTACGCCGGTGACGAGGTTCTTAACAAATATCCCTTTGAAGAGAATCCCAAGTTTCCCATGCTGGAGGCAACCGCCGGCGACCACATTGCACTGCAGCATCTCGAAAATGGGCATACGACACTCCCGCAGAACCAGCCAATGAAGCCTCATAACCGAGGTACGATTTACTTTTACGGAACATCCGACCCGAAGCCTGAAGAGAAACTATTTGACGTCCACCTTGTATGGAATCGAGACGGCACGGGCGGTGATAAGCGAGGCAAGCTCCTCGCCACGAGGAACTACGACGATGGTCAGTGTTATCAGCCCAACGATGGAATCATCAGCGTCCAGCGCGCCAACGAACTGGCTTCTGATGGTGCGGTGCATTCGACCGAGCTGCGGTGCCAGTCGGACATTAAGCTCCCCGATGACTTGAAGGAAGGGTCTGTGTACACGATATACTGGTACTGGGACTGGCCAGACCTTAATCCCGACCGAATCAACATGGAAGAAACAAAAAATGGCATCTTTCCATGGGCTGGGACGTTTATGCGCGGTGAAAAGGATCCGCACGGCTTTACCATGGAGGCCATTGCCAGAAACGAGAGCTACGCGAGCACCGTGGACATCAAGATTGTTGGCAAGACTATGCCAGGCTCCATGGCCAAGGTTGCTGCTGCTGATGCTTCTGGACAAGCGAAAGAAGGGGCCTGGATCCCAGACCAAGACATTTACAAAAAGGCAATCAAGGAGCAAATGAACAACAACTTCCAGGTTGACGTTGACGCAAACAAGCCTGCAGATGGAGCACCAAGTACTCCAGATGCACCTGCGGCCTCGCAAACAACGCCAGGAAATGCACCAACTGAAGCCCCGGGCAACGGCGGTGGTGCTGTTACTGTTACACAGACAGTCACTGTGCCTCCTACGACAGTCATCTCTACCGTCTACGTAACGCAGCCTGCAGAAACAGCCCCAGAGGAAACAACACCGGCAGAGACAACTACACCCCAGCCGATGGACACTGTGGTGATGTCGAGCACATTTTATGTCACCGTCACTGCTGGATCAGGCGCACCAGCTGCCTCGGGATATGTGTTTCCGAAGTTGACGAGCAGCGTGCGACCAACTGTGACGCCGATTGCACGAGCTGCGCGACGAAACTGGGGGTTTGGGCGGCTATAAAGACAATGAAACAAGATGGAAGTGACAAACGAAAGCAGGGGATAACATGAGAAGGAAGTTTGTTTGACGAGATTGGCATGTCCATTTGATAACAGGCTCGGGCCAAGTATATAGTCTTTTTTTTTTTTTTTTTTTTGGTTTTCTACCACGTACCATCTTGGCAGGTAAATTAGATTGAGCAAGTGTTTGACAGCAACGGAATGAAATGGATCAAGTGTTTATAGTATATCAGAGAATACAATCGACTTTCCCATCTTGTGTTCTAAAATTCTTCAAGGTATCACTTTTCTGGTTAAACGCCAGTGGTTTTTTACATTTCACCACACTGTGAAATCACTACATCCAAATTCGGCACATCCTTGCCCTTGTACCCCGTCTTGGTAGCCTCCATCTTCTTGACAACGTCCATTCCATCAACAACCTTGCCAAAGACGACGTGCTTGCCGTCAAGAAAGGGCGTTGGGACAGTGGTGATGAAGAATTGCGAGCCGTTGGAGTTGGGTCCTGCATTCTGTGGCAATGTGTCAGTGGTGCTGCTGCTGCGGTGTTGATAATTGAGAGATCAAGAAACAATGCCTTACAGCCATGGATAAAAGACCGGGTTGGTTATGCTTCAATGTAAAGTTTTCGTCCTCAAACGACTTGAAGCCCCAGATGCATGTTGAGCCTGTGCCGTCGCCGTTGATAAAGTCTCCGCCTTGGCACATGAAGTTTGAAATCTGGCAGAAAACAAAGAGGTCAGCAATCCAAATGCAAACAATGAAAATTATATGACCAAATAAAAAAAAGGGTGAAGATTTTGGTTTGGCGTGACATACAATGCGGTGAAACTTGGAGCCCTTGTATCCCTGCGGCCGGCCAACAGAGTCCTTGCTCTCGCCTGTGCAAAACTGGCGAAAGTTTTCGGCGGTTTTGGGGGTGACGTCTTTGAAGAGTTCAAAGGTGATTCTGCCGAGTGGCTCGCCTATTTTGACGTTTGTCAGTCTTTGAAAAATAACAGTGTGCTCTGAGTGAGTCGTGCCACCTTACCTCCAAGAGTTATGTCAAAGAATGTTCTGACGCCGCTATTAGCTGTACTGCTTCTCCAGCATCGTAGAAAAGGTTTTGCAAATGTACTTACAGTGGGTTACCGGACTCGGGAAGCTGTGTAGGAGGCATGATGCTGGACAAGATGGGATTGTTTGGTGTTTGCTTCTGAGCGCTGTATGCCTTTACATGCGTTAGCCTGCTGCCCACGTGTCTTGTACGAGTGCGAAATAAAGCGCAAAGAAGACCATACCAGTGCCTTTGGGTCTTTGAATAGGGAGAAAGGTTCAATTGCAGCCTGGCGCAAACTTGATAATGAGATGATAAAGGGAGTTTGCTGCTGGTTTCTGATTCTGAACCGGCGGTGGATAACGGTTGTCGAGATGTGGGGCCGTAGTCCGACACGGCCTTGACGGTTATATGATGGACTTGCAACATCCTGACAGGTGTCAAATAATTCTCAAAAATAGCATAGTAAATTAAAACATGGAATTAAATAAAACTTAAATCTAGTATTAGCCTTGAAATGGCTGGTTCAGAGCCGCTGTAGGCCGTCATATTACTGTAGCGTGGTTTACAACCTCCCTTGAGGGTGTTGCTCACAGTTTTTCACCGTTGTGGCTTTCTTCCGTATCTTTGCTCTGTGGGCACAATATCCCGTATATGTAACCCTTTAAATCGTACAATGTAGTACATAGTGATATATGTGACAGAATGAGCCTGAAACAGTCGCACAGATACCATCAGCGTGGCTCACAGGTTTTCCCAACGCAAACAGCCGGTCGGAAAATTTGTTAGACATGGCAAACAGGAGTCATTACACAGACCTAGTTTGAACTTGTAGTGTTTGATTACAAGGGGGCAGTGTACAGCATACAGCATACAGCAAGCACCCATCAACCCGAACGTGTGTATGAAGTCCAACTGTGACACTTCACGGCTCACCATCACCGGGCGACACAAAGTATGCTCTGCCCAATCCGAAAATGGAATCCGCGTAGCACTCAAAGTGGCAAGGTGAGGATGAGGATGAGCCGTATCCCGGCAGCTTGGCTTCCGAGCGGGATAACAGAGCAATGCCACGCACACACACACACCGTTATGACCCGGTGGTTGCGGGGGTTATGGGGTGCGTTGATCTGCGCATGTATGTACATATATGTACGGAGTTATGCCGATTTAAGTCGGGTGGGCGGCGCGGGGAAATAGCCTACATGAAAGCCAAGACTCCAAGGACATATATACATATATATATATACGTGTACACCAAGAAGCACAAGCACAGCCTCGGGGTTAAAGACGTTTGTTGATCCGCGCCGTCGGACGGAGCATAGAAATCATCCGTCTGGGTGGGCTGTGGCAGAGGCAGATGCAAGCTGGCATGCCGTATGCCATACGATTACGAGTACAGCGATGATACTGTTATTAAGGCGGCCGTTGATGCTGGCTTAGGTACGAATATGTCGGAGGGGTGTTTTAAGCCTTGTGACTGGACAGAACCCCCGGTGGAGTGGGCGTCATTGGTTTACTTGGCTTCATGACTGTGAAAGGTAAAGTAAAGGTGTTGATGAGACGGGCTTGACTGTGAAAAGGCAGCTTGGCAAGCTCAACAACGGCGTGAGCCGAGAAGAGAAGGAATCGACGGTTGAGGGCATCACGTGGTGCAGCTGTTGCGGGCTACATAATGACGATATAGGTAGGTATTGATTGACCTTTTTGGGGGGGGGGGGGGGCTAAGGGACGACATGCCACGGTTCCGCGACGGTGCGTAAATTTGCTAAGAAATCAGCCAAAAAAAAAAGGAGAAAAAAAAAAAATCTGGCACTCAACTTCAACACAGAGAGATGGAGCAATACTTGTAAATGCCCGTTGTTATTGCATCTAAAAATGGCCCTCACACGGGATGATGTTGGGACAATGGGGGCCGACAGGCATGGCACTTCAAGTACTCGTAGTAGCATCAAATAATTTCCATTAATTTAAGAAGAAAATAATTCAAAATGCAGCGCATGTCGCACATTTTTTTTTTTCGCATTTATTACGAGCACCGCCTACAGGCAAAAAGAAAGGTTTCAAAATTGTTTAATTTGCCCATCTTTGCTTCTGACGGCAGCTCTTCGGCACGGACATCGCAGCTGAGCCAGTCGGTAATATATGCGCCGTGAAATTAAACGCCTCCATCATTGACAGAGGACAACACGGCTAAAGGTGAGCAGCTGGGAGCTTGACCTCGAGCCAATACAAAACATTACTGCTACTCCGTGCAGACAAGACATTGGCTTTGTTGCATTGTCGTCAGAACTTCATCAGAGGCTAATTATTCAGCACAGCGGTGTCTCCCCCGATTGCAACAGAAGCCAAATGTCATGGTCCAGCCGCACTGAGGAATCATGGGTGTGCTTTGTCCCATCGACGCTAAAATACTGTGCGAGACGCTGCCCAGATAAACGGTGTGCATCGGACCACCCACCCCCAGCTCTTTCATTACTCGTAGCCTACGAGTACATACATACATGTGGTCAGTGCCAAAAAAGCCTGGCGCCCTCTCATTTATACTGGGCTTCTCCGCAAAGCCAAGCATTTCTTGAAGCTCCTCTCCAGTTTGGACATCTCTGTTGACCAGCATGGCTGAAATTCTGGCTGATGTTTATGTCGCCTGGAAACCGAAATTGGTTCTACGAGTCCGAGCAGAGCGATGCCTCCTTTCACGGGCTCATCACCAGCAATACGAGTTAGGGGTTGTGGTGTCATGGTGTCACGGTGTCACTCTCTGAGACAAGTGCTGCAAGGCCATTTACAGTACATATGTAATTATGCACGACGTATGCTGGGGCACCGGCTAGTATGTATGAATATTCTCTGGCGGGTGAACTGAGACATTGACTTGCAATTCGTGTTCCGCTGGGGGCAGGGTCTATTCTTGTACAGTAATACCTGTCTACTAATGCCTTTGCTTTCCTATACGTGCTTGACGATTTTACTATATTTTTGTCATGTTGTAAGTAAATATATATCTGAATCCGGTCGTCTCTGTTTGAGCCAACACCTAATTACGTGGCGTCGTCTTTTGGCGTTTCGCAATCGCTCTGCTGAAGCCCAACATCTTCCAACGTCTTGACCAAAACCCCCAGTCTTGCTTTGTCTGGGTCTGCATAGATCCCAGTAATGCCAGGCACTGGCCACATACTATTCGATTGCTTAGCAAGTAGCTCCTCATCGTCCTCCTTTATCCGCGCCGCCGCAGTATGCGTGCGCACCAGCTGCAAGTCTTCAGGCACCATGGTTCCGCTGTTATTTTCTCAATTGCTGGCTCAATCATTTGAGCCGTAGAATACGGCATCAAATACATAATGTCGTCATTGATGGCATCAGTTGCAGGCTGCTTGCTAGTCGTGTGCATCTGTTGGTCGGAAGCACTGTTGTTGAGCACCTGATGCTCGCTATCCCCTGCAATCGGCTGTGAAAATGTAGAGTGAAAGAGGAAAGAGTCAAGATACGGGTTATTTGATCTGAATATATAGGCGGGCATCCCAGAGTGATACGGGAACTCGTACCGGCGGCGGCGAGAGTTTGGTTTGAGCACAGCCTGTGCCAGCAGGTCGCCATCCTCAATGAAGCAAAGCAGAGATCCGGCATCTACACCAGCTCGTATCCGTAGAACAATTTCGTCGGCTTCCGCTTGAGGCCGCGTCTGGATGAACTTGTATATGCCCTCGTACTCTGCTTTCTCTTGGCTCAGCTCGGCGTGAGCCTTTCTAAGCGCCTCAGGGTGCGACGACGGATAGACACACGCGGCATGCCTCGAAAGACAGGGCCAGCAACTCGGCCGGTTGCCATCACAGCGGGCTTTGCGTTTACGGCATTGCTCACAAGCGATGGGGACTTGCGTGCGTTTAGTCAGTGCCGTCTGCGGCGAGGCCTGAGACGGAGCTGGGCCACTAGCTTCGGCGGGGAGCAGAGGTCGGAACTTCCGCTTCATATTGCCCACACGCTATGAATCTATGAATACTTGGGCCATGCCGTTATGACTTTTCAGTGTTGCTTGTCAACCCGTCTCGTATCGAATGAAGCCGCCTCATAGAAGGTTATCCTGCGAGGGAGCGCATGCCAGTACTACTACGTCATGGGAGATAGGCTCCAATCAGCCGAGCGACTTCCAGTTTCGGGACGGAGCAACTCAGTTCCAGCTGGACACTCCACTGGCAGCTTACGCTACTACTACCTACCTGTACCTAAGTAGGTAGGTACGGAGTACTGTCAGAGGTAGGTAATGGGTATTACTACCAATGTTGCTGGCATTCTCTGAGGGCCGGACCGAAAACGCACAATACAAATTTGCTCCAATAAATCAGTAAGCAGCACAGAGGTCATCATGTCGTGCCCTTAATGTCGTCGACAGTAGCCAAACCCCCCTGCAATGCGTCCTTACTCGGCGTTGAGCCTCTTTTGGAATCACGCTCGGCTTCAAAGTACCCGTGCCAGGGTGCGGAGATGTACCTTGCACCACTCACCACTCAGCATCCGCGGCTCACTGGTCAGTCAATGCGGCTGTGGCGGAGTCAAAAGGCACCCGAATTGGCGGATATTACAGTATGTACGACAATTGAACCCTTTCTCGCGGCCATGAGACAAGCACTTTTACGCCATGATGATTGTTTTTAGTTGTAGAGTATTTCCGCTTCACCTAGTACTTGGCGACTGCAGGAATCATATTTGCTCCAATATTGTTATATTCTGCCACACGTTGGGGGTAACACCTCTGACAGTTTGGAATCGTTGCTGTGCCGGAGCCGCCGACGCGAATGAACGGACAGATGCTCCGATTCGAAGGGGAGCAGCCTTACAAGCGACATTGCCATTTTTACTACTCGTACACAGAGTACTGGTGGTCGTGCAAAAGGAGCGGCCCTAAAAAAAAGGGCAACTATGATGTCAAACCTAGCAAATCTCCAGTTTCTGTCGGTTCAGTTGGTTTTGCCTCCCAATTCTTGTCACCGTCATGGATGACCCGAACTATGGAGAGCTTCCTCCACTTTTCCGGGACCCGGAAACGAGAATGGGTGAAGTCTGATTGACGACTGCTTAATAACAGAGATGGAGTCGCCAATAAACAATTTTTGCTGCTTTTACTTTGTAGTATTGATGCTGTGTATTCCAAATTTGGGCTTCTCAGGGACCACCACCGCTGGGCCACAGTGTTCAGTTTGAGTTACCTTCATCAGCCCATTTTTAACGCACGACGAGTAATGTTCCTGTTTCATGTGAGCTGGGCTCAGCCATGTCGTGCTATTACTGACTGTACTAAGTACGGACCAAGGCTGGCAGCATACTGATTGATCTCTACTCCGTAACCCATCCAAGATGCCTTGTTACGAGTACACCTCACTGCCCAAGAACTCCACCGCTTCACCAACGTGCGAGCAACTGTCGCCATTCGCTGCAGTGTCGAAAACGCTGCTTCTTTTCGCTGCGTTCTGGCGCCGGACGGGGCACCCTCCATCTCTCGGCACTAGCGCCCATGATCCTGGCCTGGAGGATGTGCCAAGGTGTCGTGGCGAGGCAAATGGAGCCTTTTCAGCGTCTTTACTCGTCGGAAGGCAAAGCTTAATGATGGGCGCCGTGATCATTCTGAATGTCTACTCGTAGTCGTGAAGACGCATCAAAAACAGCTTCACTTAAAAACGCCGGACAGTCGCACGATAATTACCGTGCGGAGACTTTGTCGGGCCCATGCAAGTTGAACACGAGGGCTGTCTCATCCCCAACTGTACACACGAGTAATAGCATCCTCCCATTGACTTTTTGCTCGCTGCCGATCGCAGAGCTTGCCAGTTGAACCTATTTGTACCTGTGCATAATAGCAAATAGCCTCATTACTAGTAGGTACCTGGGTGCACCTGGGTCGCTCTGGATTCGATTCCATGCTGTGCCCGACTCTCGCTCAGCCTGTCACACAGTGCCACCCTATTTTTGGTGTGGATGCTCGGCTTGTCTGGGTGGTTGGTTGACCCAAGCCAGGACCACTTAGCACAAGCCATCCACTGTAGGTACAACTGAAAGGCACCTCTCACGCCCGCAAACTGCGGTCTACCTGCCTTAGCGCGGTGCGCACAGTGCCCGCCGTCCCGCCTTTTTGCGACGCCGGGGCTTGCCCACTGCCTATTAGGTACTTGCTACTGTACAGCCCCAGTGCAAGTCGGCTTCTGAGGCAGGCATGGGACACTAAAAAGTCGCTAAGTGGTACAACTTTCTCTATGACACCAGCACCTAGACAACAAGTATAGTGCTTCAGCCTTTCGTCACCTTTACTCCCAGCAGCCTGCATTGCCCCATCGCTGGAACCCTCCCCTCTTCCCCCAGCCCGCCCGCCGCCTTTCTGGCTGCATTATTTTCAGTAACCCAGGCCCTGTCGCCTCCTCCCTCCTTACCCACTCCTGCTGCACTCCGCAAAGTCACGCCCATCAATCCCATCCATCCTCCGCCAACCATTTCTGTCCGGTCCATCCATCGCGACAATTCCTCTCGCCTTGACACCATCATCCTCTCACCACGCCCTACATCGCCGTCGTATTACTTAGCGACTTACTGTCGATAGAACGGCGACCGAATACTGCTGCCACGTCCACAACACAGAAATCCGACCAGACGACAATTGCCGGCATCTCCGACACTTCCCAAAGCCCCGTTAAGCGCTGTCCACAGCGTCTCGTCAAAGCTTTTGCATGCCGTCGCTATAGACCTCGAGTCAACCCGGGCCATCGCCGCAACTGCTCCCCAGGACTGCCCTTCCTTAGGCCCTCACGATGGCGATCTTGCACAACGCTCTGAACGAGGCGACTCGTGTCGTCATCCGTGCCGCCGAGGAGTCTCTGTCGTCTACCGCCGCGAATTCTGAGCCAACATCCCAGCCGACCAATCAAAATGATAGCAACCAAAATAATGAGAACCCAGGCGACAAAGACAGCAACAACAGCTCGCCTCTACTGTTTTTTGTTGCACTGGGCTTTGGTGTCGTCTTTACAAACTTATGGTACGGTTTCGCCCCTGCATTAACTGAGCCCTTTGTCAGCGACGGCTATTTTGTCTGTCGCACCTCGCTACTGCTATGCCCATTTCTTACCTCCTTGTCTTCTTCTTGACAAACACGCCGCTAACATTTGTATTTAGGATCATTGTTGGTGTCAAATACTGCTTCCGATACAATGCTCGCAACCGTGCTCGCATGGCCGCGAATGAGGATGGCGAGCCTATGCCTCTTGAAAACATGCCAAGACCACACCGCCGCCGTCGTGAGAAGAAATTGATGACAATGGACGAAGTCAACGAGAAATTCCCAATGACAAAGTACAAAACATGGGTAATTGAGCGGGCCAGAGAGGGATTACCGACGGCTGGCGGCGTCTCTTCCAGCCGCGCTAATAGTGTTCACCATGCCGAAGGTGTTGCAGAGCCGGTGGCCGCAGAGGAGCGTGCATCTAGCGATGAAAAGTATGCAAACAATGCAAATACTGAATCTGAAGGGCAAACTAGCAGCGCTGCTGAGCCTTCCTCGACGGAACAAGAACGCAGGACCTCGGATCCTGCTCAAACAGAATCAGCAGGCGACAATGCTCAGACATCCAATGCTCCAACATCCGACAATGCAGCGGCTTCCAAGCCGGCAGACCTGCAGCGCATTCACAGCGAGGACGATCTCGACGATGACGACGAGCACATCAATGCTGCCCTGCCACCCGAGATGCTCGCTGCTCCCGGTGATTCTTGTGCCATTTGCATTGATACCTTGGAAGACGATGATGACGTGCGTGGACTGTCATGTGGGCATGCTTTCCATGCCGTATGTGTTGATCCTTGGCTTACCAGCCGTCGGGCCTGCTGCCCGCTTTGCAAGGCTGACTACTATACGCCCAAGCCTCGCCCGAACCAGGAGGGTGACGCTTCCGGTCAGCAGAACGCGGGCCTGGATCCTCGAAACAACACGCGACTCAACATGCCTGCTCCCTTCACAGCTGCATGGTTTCGCGGTGTCCGCCCAAGGCTTAGTCCTTCAACGCCAGCTACTGTTGGTGATTTCCGTAGGATGCGAAACCGTGGCGGCAACAACAACAATAACAATAACTCTGGCGAGAACGACCAAAACCAGTCTACCAACCCTGCCACAGGAATGATGTCTTCAGTTAGATCAGCTCTCCGGCTTGGCCGTCGAAACAATGATCCGCCTACTGCATCAGGCGCCAATGGGACTGCCACCCAAGAGGTGACTCCAGCCCAACTAGAGTCTGGGACACGTGCATAATGAATATGACGCATTGAAGCGTCACCCGAATCGGGGCAGCAATGGTCATCTTGCTGTTCTAGGCGATCTACTTTTTCTACCTACATTCAACAACATATCTTATGAATTTGAGACGTGAGCCCTTGGCTTTGCATATAGGGCGCGCCTCAGTTACGACATAACAACACTATGATATAGTGAAGCGGGTTTGTGATTTTTTTTTTGTTTTCGGATGCAAAGCTTTATATACTTTTATGTTATTCAGCTTTTCGATATATCCCTAGTGGGACCAGACCGCGGGGGGCCATTGGAACTGGCTGCGTCGGTTTCGCAGCAAGCCCAATAGGAGTTATTACGATCCAACAGTTATCGAAACGATATACCCCTGCCTGAGCGAGCGAGCGAGCCGTCTGTACCTTTAGGTGGTTTGACGGAACGAGATGGATGTACTTGGGCGAGAAAACCTTTGTGTTTTTCTTTGTCCTCATACGCTTTTCTTGCATCACTTTTGGAAGAATTTTCGGTCTTTCAGTGTGTCTGATAACTAGTTTGTGTTTTTAAGGGCCAGTTGATATTTGGGAGCGGCGGAGTTTGGCTTACAAGTGGCATTTGTACGTAGCTACGTGAGGTATATAAGACGGCTACATTGCAACTATATTTCTTCACCTATTTCGAGTTTCTTGTGCAGGCTGCAGGTGTTTTACCTCGGAACAGGCGCATGGACTTTGGATATCCACGCATAGAGTATTTTATCTTGCCTATGCTTGGCCATCTACAAGTAAGAACCCTTTTGAAACCTGCCGCCAAAATTGGCAGATTTATTAATAAGATCCCGCCTCTGCGCCGTACCAATCTTGGACGAAAGCGCCATGTCTTTCTCCTTGTCAAAGGCCCTCTTACTAGGGTCGTCCTCCTCATCTTCCCCGCCCTTCCCACCAGCCGCTTTCCGCTTCTGGTCATTGTGCTGCTCATAAAGGCTTTTGCCACGCTGTCCTTCAATCGCTGCTGATATTTTCTTATTCCGCTCCTCTTCTAACTGCTGAGTGGCTGCAGCTGGAGCGCCCTTGGAGCCACCACCCGCGCCAGAAGAAGAATTGGCGTTGTTGGCATCATCGTCGCCGCCGCGGCCGAGGACGGAATCTTGCAGCCGGCGGAGCTTCTCTTCGGGCGTTTCTGTCCAGATGGATGACACGCCTTCGCCGGCGGTGCTGCTTGTTTTGGATGCGAATTTGCGCGCGCGAAGTTTGGTGGAATCGCGCTCCGTGTATCCTGTTGACGTGGGCGGTGCGAGCATCCATTCGTCGCGTGTGGGCGCTTCTTCTGTTGGCGGGAGTGAGGGACCGATGGGACCGCGCCGTGATGCGGCGGCTGCGCTGCCGGGGAGGGCGGGGCCGTAGTCGTCGTCTTCAGAGTCGGAATCTGAATCTTCTGGTGCGGCTGCGGCTGCTGGGTGTGGATTTGTTTGTGGCGCTGCCGCTGCTCCTTGTGATGGTGGTGCTGGGCCGGTTTCTGAGTCGGAGGAGGAGAGGTCTATTTCGTCCGTGTTGTGCGCGGGGAGGGTTGGTCCCGATGTGGGCTTTGGGGGAGATGTAGATGTTGGAGGAGGAGCTGCGGGACCTGGTGCGCGCGGGCCGTAGTGGTCTTCTGAGTCGGAATCTGAGAGGTTGATCTCGTCTGTGTTGCGCGCTGCTGCTGCGTCGCGACGGGCTTGTTTGTTTGGTGAGGAGGGTGGCGGGTTTGTTGTGGGTTGTGAATCGGCTTCGGGGTTTCTTTTGCGCTTGGAAGAGCCCTCTGAAGGCAGCTGGGGACCTATTGAGGACATGATGGGCTGTGGGTATGTGGTGTTTGTTAGATGGTGATGGTGGGAAGTGGTGAAGTTGAGCTTGGACGTTGTGGCCGTTTATGGTCGGGATGTGGGGCCGATTGTTGTTGACTTATAAAGGACGGGTATAAAGAATAGACTCACTCCGCGACTCAAGATGGATTTTCTCTGTTTATATCTCATTCATTTTTTTTTTTGCTTTAGGGTACAACTGCTTCCTGAATGGAATTAATTTGAAAATTGCTCCTGCGCGAGGTCACCCAGTCCTTATGCTCCTTAACCGTAGCCGGTTCGCTCCAAGCATTTGACACCATGAGTATAGTCTCTGGAGGCAATAGCTCTTCTTCCTGGACATACATTCCACGTCGCAGTCTGTCTTTGACACTCAGAAGCCGAGGATGCACAGCCGATACATAGTCATGTATGGCGTTAAAAGCGACCACTCATATGGACCTGATGTTGGTAAGAGGCAAGAGAGTGGTAATGCAGCAGGAGACAACGATTGCGTTTAACCCCACAGGAACACAGCTTCTTCTGTACACCAAGTATTACATCAAATAAAAAAAGCAGTTTATAGTTGTGGTACAGCATTTGAACAGAGCGAGATATCGCGTAGATGATTGAGGCATCATCATCAGTGTCACCGAGGAATCTGTGAAAACTATTTCTAACGAGTCCCATTGCTTCATAGATTCCATCACTTTCCAAGTCAAGGGTATAGGAAGCATTTCCAAAACACAAATAATCAGTCGCCAGATTCCGTGGTAACATTGGTCGCGCTTAAAACTTGGATGCTCCTGTTTTGGAATTTGCGCGTTGAAGGTTCTACAACACTGTGACAAGAGTCGCGGAATTCCCAAAATTTTACTGCCAAAGCTTAGAGACAAAACTTGGAGAGTTTCCTGTCAGTAAGAACAGAAAGTATACCATTTTAGCACAGTCGCATGTTCCCGTCACCGTGCAAGAGTGGCGTGTTGGTGGCTGTACGAGTATTCCTAACTGGTGTTAGCGGAGTATCTCCGGCCGGTGAGCTGCGCAAGATAGACCCAAGCAGCCCGGCTCCCGCTCCAAGGTGGGTATCACCTCGCAACGTCACCAACAAGCTGCAGCTGCCACTGCGACATTGGCTAAGCTCTCTGCGCGCACCGGGCAAGCTTTATGATCAAGGCGTGATCTTTTGCTGTAGCACCGCGCACGAGATAGCAGAGTGCAGCCGTGCCCTTGCTTCAGCTCTACTGCTGTTGCGCCTTTGATTCCTCCCAGCCTCACCCTCGTAGCTCGGTCCCGCCTTGAGCTACTTGGCACACACGAAACCCGACGCGGCCCTCATGACAATATAATGGATACGGCGATATAATGTCTGATTCAGAACACGAACCGGCTCTGTCGGAGCAACGGTCAGACGATGCGCCGAACGATGTACCCGACCTCAACGGAGATGCCGACGTAGCTCAGCTCTCAGCCGAGCCTGCGGACGACGAAGATGCCGCGCAGGCAAACGGAAGTGATGCTGTACGGACACCTGATATGGCGCGAAGGCCCTTGGAGCACCCGGACGAAGGCTCGGAACTTGGATCTCTAGATGTTGACTCGATTGACGGCATCCCCAAACGGGCTGGCAGTCCATTGGACTCGGTGACTTCTGGGCAGAACGTGTCGCCTTCAATACAGGTATGTGACGAGGCCGTCGACGCTACAGCAAATTCTAATACGTTGTAGGACTCCATGATGTCCTCGCCTGGAAGCAGTGTCCTGCCCTCGGTAGCTTCTCGCCAGTATCTAAGTGGCCCGGCTCCGTCATTCCGGCCCTTCGACCGACGATTCTCCTCGCGCATATCCTCAGGCAGCCTGCACGGCTCGAGACCTGGCTCACCGGCCTTCACCCCCGGCCACGGCCGTAATATATCGTTGACCTCCAATTTCCAGCTGGACCCGAGCGATAGCGAGACGACTTCCCCTCCATGGGAGGTTGTGCGGTGGACAAGGCTCAAGAAACTGAATGGCCAGGCTTTTGCAGAGACTGCCAAGCGCAACTTTGGCTCACCCACTTGCATGGCTGTTTCAGCCTTCATTGTGATTGGAACAACAAAGGGAATTATCCTCGTATTTGACTATAACCAAAATCTCAAAATGATAATTGGGCCTGGCACAAAAGGTAAGTAATTAAGGCTTCGAAAACATGGGCTACTTTACTGACGACGTCCCGCAGCCGTCGAATCTGGCCCTATAACCTCGATTGCTATATCTGCAGACCATAGTACGATTGCTGGCGGTCATGCGTGCGGTAATATTTTCACTTGGGACACATCAAGACCTTCACGACCATTCCTCAGCATACCGCATTTGGATACTGGAGACGCACAGCAGCGGACTTCCGATGGCCACGTCCCTGACGTGTCTGTGATTCATCTTGGGTTCCTCGGTACACGACATACAGCCATTGTTTCAGCCGATGATCGAGGGATGGCGTTTTCACACCTCGCCACGCGTGGCACAGGTCCTCTAGGTCGGAGCGTCAAGACAACAAGAATTCTGGGCCGATATCCTGATGCGCCGAGACCGGCAGGAAAAGTTGTCAAGCCAAGTACTGTTCTTGCTTTTGCTTCTTTACCGCTTGGAAATGTCGAGTGCACCACAGATATCATGGGTCTTACAGCTATGCTGACACCATACCTACTGGTCATTGTCTCAACGACACCAGTCGCACAAACTCAACACAAGTCTGCCAGACCAAAAGACGTCCCGGCGCATAGTACGATGACCGGTTGTCTCGCTTGGTTTCCGGCCGTCAAGCTGAAAGTGCCGGATCCTCATACCGGATCTGAAATCTCAAAAGTTAAACTGGTGTACTGCTGGTCTAATGTGCTAACAGTATTGGATGTCACCGAGGTGCCCAGCGAAGATGAAAACCAACCACCGACCCTCAAATTTAAAGCCCGCAGCAGATGGAAGTGTGAAGAGGCCATAGTTGCTGTGCAGTGGCTGAGCCGCTCGGTCCTAACAGTCTTGACTGTTTCACAACGCCTCATTGTGCTCGAGGATCGTACCATGAGAATGACGGAAGCGTTTGATTTGATGCAACGATATATCTATCATAGCGACTTGTTTTCGAAGCAGCTTCACAATCTCGTTGAACAATTAGACGAGGAAGACCCATCAATGCATGGTGTTGTTGCAGATGCCTTTTATATGAGTTTTAAAACCTACAAAGGAAGAATATTCCTATTAGGATTTAATGAGGTGTCACTTGGAGCTTTGTCCAATTGGGCTGATCGCTTAATTGCCATGATGGAGCACGGAGACTACATAAGTGCCATTCAATTGGCGACCTCCTATTATACAGGTGATGCAGACAAGCTTACGATTGGCTTGCCCGAGGATTCGAAACTGCGTCATAATATGGTGCGAGATAAAGTAATGGAAATTGTGGCCGCTTCCCTGAAATACGCCTTCTCTCAGAGACAAAAAGACAAGACCAAGGCAGACGACAATCACTTGAAGCAGCTTGCAGAGACATGTTTTGTCGCATGTATCAATGTCGGTGATACAGACTTTCTTCTCGACGACATGTACGAATGGTATGAAGAGGCAGACGTTACAGGAATCTTTCTCGAGACTCTGGAGCCGTACATTCTAGACGCGTCGATTACTGTTATCCCACCCATTTTGGTCAAAGATTTGGTCAGCCATTACGCCTCACAAGGCCTAGAAAGCAGGCTGGAAGAAATGATATGCCATATGGAGACGGCCACATTGGATATTGATCAAATCACCCTGCTCTGCAAGCAGCATAGCCTTTATGATGCTCTCACATACGTCTGGAACCAGTCGATACACGACTATATTACCCCTATGATTGATCTGCTGAGCCTCTTGGTCCCGATAATGACAAATGGAAACGCGTCTGAAAGCACGACGGACGAATTTTACAGCATCAACGCGGTCAAAATCTTTCCCTACCTCTCATATACCCTCACAGGCCGCATATATCCGAATGGTGAGCTTCTTGACGAAGAGACTGCTAACCAGGCAATGGCGGAGATTTACTGGTTCTTCTTCTCCGGTCAGACTATATCTTGGCCCAAGGGCAGTGGGAAGGAATTCTTGACAAGACCTGATGACGAATCGGAGCCGTCCTTCCCGTATCTCCGATTGATACTGAAGTTTGACGCACCTAGCTTCTTGAGCGCGCTGAATGAGGCATTCGAAGATACATTCTTGAATGACTCTCCGGAGAAGCAGATGAACGGAAGTGCGAGAATGGACATGCCAGAAGAGCAATTTTTCGGACAAACCATCAACAGGCAATACATTGTTTCTACTCTGCTTGACGTCATGAACCCCGAAGAGTTTGCGCCGACAGACACAATATACCTTGACATGTTTATTGCACGAAACTTGCCAAAGTTTCCGCAATATCTTCTTTTCTCGGGAACTACTCTTTTCAAGGTGTTGACCGGTCTCTGCAATTACCCTGGCCAAGATCTTGCCGAAGATGCTCAGTTGAGTGCCGAGTACCTGCTGTCCGTCTATCATCCGACAGATATGCCAGCGCTGATGCCACTTTTCAAGAAGGCCGGATTCTATAGAATCTTGAAGCGCATTTTTAGGCTTGATAGGCAGTACGGCAAACTTATCTACACGTATTTCGAAGATCCTGTGGAACAAGACCAAGTTTTCGAGTGTATCGAAGAATGCTTCCGTCCTCATACTGGACTGGATGAGCAGCAGTTGAGCGAGGTCCTTGCTGCTATTGCTGACCACGCCAGAGATCTTCTGGTACTCAGCCCGGAGAAGTCGGCAAAAGCACTCGCGGAACAAAGTACGGAGATGCACCAAAAGATTCTACAAAACGCCACAGATGCACCCAACCTCCAATACGAATATCTTAAGACGCTACTTGAATCGACTCGTGACAGGCAAGCAGAAGAAGCACCACCAAGGGACCTCATCGAGCACTATGTTCGCCTCATGTGTAGCTACGACCCCGCTCGGGTATCCGATTACGCCAATGCCATTCAGTCGACGGACCTAAGGCTCGATCAAGTTCTTCCGACAATGGAAGAAACCGGAGCAGTTGACGCAGCCGTTACTCTGATGGCACGTGACGGATTGATTGAAGAAGCTATGCAGCGTCTCATCAAACACTTTGGGACCCTCGAATCTACGCTGCGTGGCATGCTCAGCAGCGCTGATGACGACCAGGAGGAAACCGGGTACCTTCAATCGTCTATCGAAGAGCAATTGGAAAGCCTTCAGAAATACGTGTATGTGGGCATTTGGCTTTGCCAAGGACAAAGCAAGTCCACAAAACGCAGCACACAAGCGCAGAAAAAGGCAAAGTCTGATGCAGGCAAATTGACAAGCGACGAATCTTTGTGGCTGCAGCTAATCGAAGCATGTGTGGGATTGACGCGACAACTGTCGCCGGATGTTCAATCTGCCATCCTTCAAGCGGATTTAGACGGCGACAAGCTTCTGAGTCTGCTACGATCCCTAGTGCAGCATACTTTTACGGCGCTGCTCACTGCTACATCGGGTCAGAATAGCGGACAGGCTGGCTCGCGGGCGATTGCCAATACGGGAGCCAACTTGTCATTCTTGCGAGTTCTGAGGGCGTTTTTAGCGAACGCAGCCGCTTCTTCGCCAAACTTGGCCGACTTGCGGGGCGTTCTTGGGTCAATATTTGCAGCGTATGCGTATGAGGAGTCTATTCTACGCCTTTCCAACCGCCTCCTCGAGCGAAACCTGTTTGTCAACGTGAAGCAGTCTGTGGAGCTTCGACAAAGAGGTTGGCGCCCCCGTGGGTCTACCTGCGAAGCATGCGGGCGACGGGCCTGGGGTCCGGGAGTTGCAGGAGGAGCAGTACTCGAAGCTTGGGAAGACAAACAGGCCATTGAGGAAGCCAAGAGAGCAGACAAGAAGAGCCAGACTGCTGTACGACTACGCGGCTCTGGCGCCGAGTCCGAGAGTCGAGGCAAAGGCAAGGGGCTGGATACACGACCATCTAGCATGCTGATGGAGCCAGATCAGGATATGACAGTGAAGAACCCGCCGCTTGGGCCCCTGGTTGTGCTTGCATGTAGGCACATATATCACCAAAGCTGCTTGGATTCGTTGCAGGAGAAGCAGGAACCTCGAAGAGATGGAGAGTACACATGTCCGATTGACGGATAAGGATATGCGACATTACGAAAGACGGGGTTGTAAATACATATAGGAAAAACTGTACTCTATAAAGTATAATGTAAATTTTACGAAACCTTGCGTCGAACAGTACCTTGGCTGATGCTGTGCTTTGGGAAAGGCTGATTGATTAATGCATGGGAGCAGGAAAGCTAAAGTGGGTCTGCTGGGCATCTGTCGTGTGTGTGTATCGCAAAGATGCATCTTCAACCACAGCTTCACCCCGAACAACCTTCTGCGACAGCAGGCAACAAGAGCATCTGAGGTCGTTTGAGGCGGCTCACGGCGCGCAAACATGTCAAATACGTCCGATGAAGACGACGACTACCACTCTGAGAACCAATCGTCGGATTCAGAAGGCCACGACTCGCCCCCTCGCCCCGTCCCATCCAACTTCTTTGCGCCGCCCTTCTACGGCCGCCCACCGACCCCCCTACCGCCCTCTCCATCGCTCACGTCTCTGCTGCGACCGTCTCGACCAACTACCCCAGACGCGTCCGAAGATGAAAACATTGCGCCGTTACCGCGGGCCGCGCCCAAGGTGCCAACGTACGAGTACTACGGCTTCGTGCTGTACCTGCTCAGCAGCCTGACGTTCCTCACATACCTCCTCTGGAGCTACCTGCCGTCGCCCTTTTTGCACGCGCTGGGCATCTATTACTACCCCGATAGATGGTGGGCGCTGGCGACGCCGGCGTTTTTGGTCATGACGCTGTGCTACATATACGTTGCTCTGGCCTCGTATAACCTCGAGATCATGACGCTGCCGCCAAACAGCGTGGAGACGATTGTAGACGACGCGGGTGCACTGGCGGTTATCGATAGCAAGGGACGATTAAAGGGCAGCAAAAATCGGGAGAGAAAGTGTGATGCGAGCGGGAGGCTGAAGTGGAGGGAGGTTTGGAGCGAGGGGACCGATGCGGTGTTGGATATCCCGCTTGGTGGAGTTTGTGAGGTGCTTTATGGCGAGGGGAGAGACGAAGAAAGGGATGATGGGGTGGTTTGGACAACGCATTGACTTTATTCAAGAGGATAATGTATCGCATATTTGGCAATTTGGAGTCTGGAGTCTTTGCTGATGTAAACGGTATGGGCCTGTATAGTGTTATATAATACCCTGAGCTCCCAGGTTATCTGGATAAATACAATTAAGACATGAATACATAATATTCGAGCTTACTATTATCCCATTGCTATTTTTCTAGAATTGTCTTGTATTTTCTCGTCGAGTTGGTAACCGTTCCAATAACCGGCTCTCCGTCGCAAGCGCGGGCCGTCGTCGCGGGAAACCCCACCGCATAGCCGGACCCAGTAAAAAGTTCAACTTTGGCACCTCCAAAATTTCACCTTTGACGACATTCACCTCTACTTTACAGTCTGCAGCCGCATTTACCACGGAGGAGCGACATTTCGTTCAAGATGGACATTCTCAAAGTCCTGTCGCGCGGAACGAAAAAGTCGGCCAAGGGCCAGCAGGCCAGCGGTAGCAGCAGGAGCGCACTCAACGGTCTGCCGTCTGCGGGCATCAAGACGAATCCGCAGCTCTACCACGATGAAGTACGCGGCCAAAAGAGGAAGCGCGTTGCTGCTGAATCAGCGGAAGCTACCGACGAGGACTTACCCGTCGTCGACTTCTTCGCGCCCCAGAACGAGACACCCGTGAACAAACCGACAGCCGGCTTGGGCAAGGCGAAGCGAGCGCCGAGTCCTGCGCCCAAGCCTGCGAAGAAGCTCTCTGAGGAGGAATGCCGCCAGCTACTGCGATCGCATCGATTAAAAATGACCTTGCTTTCTAAAAAGGAGGAAAAGAAGACGGAGAAGAAGAAGAGCAAGAAGAAGAAGAAGGCGGAAGAGGAAAAGAAAAAGGATGATAAGAAGCAGAAGCAGCTCTTCCCACAGCCGTTGGAGTCGTTTGGCGAGCTTCGCAGCACATATGGTATTTCGAGACGGGTAGCGGAGAATCTGGTCGCGCAAAGCTACAGGGTGCCTACTGAGGTGCAAATGGGCAGTCTGCCGCTGCTTCTGCGGCCGGAACTGGCGCTTCCTGACGATGCCATGGATGCTACGGACGGCGTGGACTTTTTAGCTGTTGCACCTACCGGTAGCGGCAAGACGATAAGTTTTCTGATTCCAGCGGTGAATAAGATTATGAGGCGGCGGGCGAAAGAGGACGAGGAACACAAGGCCCACGGATTGGAAGCGGTTATTCTTGTGCCTACGAGAGAACTCTGCCATCAGATTGTCAATGAGGGAATGAAGGTGCTGCAGGGTACTGGTATTAAGATTGTGGGTATGAAGAAGGGTATGAACCTTGAGGGTGAGGAGCAAGCCGACGATGCATCTGAAGATGAGAACAATGATAGCGACGACGAAGAGGAAGAGTCTGAATCCGAGGATGAAAAGCCTGCAAGCAAGAAACGATCAACCTCGAAAGCGGATATTCTCGTTACAACACCTGTGCTTCTATTGAACCACCTGACAGCCGGTGATGAAGATACTCACAAAGTCCTGCCCAGCGTGCGGGATCTAATTCTCGACGAGGCCGACGTGCTCCTCGATCCTCTATTCCGTGAGCAGACGATGGCGGTGTGGACTACTTGCACCAATCCTGAGCTCCGAGTCTCGTTTTGGTCTGCCACCATGGGCTCCAATATCGAGTCACTCGTGACGGAGAAATTACAATCAAGAGCAGAGAGTCTGGGAATCTCACCTGGAACCTTTGTGCGTCTGGTTGTTGGCTTAAAGGATACAGCTGTGCCAAACATTGTGCACAAGCTCACGTATACCGCCAGCGAGCAGGGTAAGCTCCTGGCTCTTCGACAACTACTCCACCCAACAGCGGCAGATGACTCTGGCCCGCCGCTGCGGCCGCCGTTTATCGTGTTTGTACAGACGATTGACCGAGCATCTGCTCTGCACGAAGAACTCAAGTACGATATCCCTCTCGAGGCCGGCGGTGCCGCTCGAGTGGCTGCCCTGCATAGCAGCCTCACCGAGTCAGCGCGAGCATCCATCATGCGCAAGTTCCGCGCCGGCGAGGTCTGGGTCCTCATCACCACCGACGTGCTGGCACGAGGAATCGACTTTGCCGGTGTAAACGGCGTGGTAAACTACGACGTGCCCGGTTCCAGCGCAGCCTACGTCCACCGCGCGGGACGAACGGGACGAGCTGGTCGCGAGGGCGGCGTGGCGGTGACATTCTACACCAAGGAGGACATTCCATTCGTCAAGACGGTCGCCAACGTGATTGCAGCGAGCGAGAAGCAGGCGGGCAAGACCGGCGACCAGGCAAGCGTGCAAAAGTGGCTGCTGGACGCGCTGCCAAACGTCACCAAGGCGGACCGCAAGAAGCTGCGGGAGCGCGGCGTGGAGTCGCGGCGCAGTGGGAATAAGGCCAAGATTACGTCTACTAGTGGCTATGAGAGGCAAAAGGAGCATAATAAACGCGGAGCTATTGAGGGGAGTAAGAGGCGAAAATTGCGCGAAGGGGCTGGGGAGAGTGATGGCGAGGATGGTGGTGGTGGTGGTGGTGGTGGTGAATGGGGAGGTATTGATGATTAGATTTTTCAATTTTAAAGCGAAATTAATTTGTATATATTTACATGACATAGATGGAATAACTGATACCACAAGATTTAAATGCTGAGTTGTACTTTGTTGTTATTGTTGTTGTATGTCAACGGAGAAGAAGGTCACAACGCCTCAGAGACTTGCGTGACAGAGGCTCATCAAACAACACACGAGTATGCAATAAATACAATTGAACGCGTGGCAGGTAATTATACCAAGCTTTCTGAGTAATTTAGAGAGCGGGCTTGGTATAGTCTTGGCCGTGGGCGGTGGGATCCTGGGCGGAAACAAAGCCAAGATATTGCCAAAGCTTGGCTAATTAAGTCAGCTGAACCTGGGTGGTGAGCTGTGCAATTTCTTCAGGCAGCCAGTTAAGATATCCGTCGATTTTTATTACTGTAAACAATCTTTATTCTTGAAGATCAACGGTAACCTCTGCCGGGTTCTAGTAATATTAAGCGCCGTTGGGAGCTTTATGTAAGTCGTCTTGTTTCATGGCCGCTCAGGACGGCTTGTTGGTGGGGGAAGGGGAGGACAAGGATATACGGCCCATTCTACCAATTATAGCTCTCCATTGTCTCGACAACCTTGGCAGAATTACAAAACGAAACAGCGAGAAGAAGGGGGAAATTATCCCAGTAAACACGTGCAGTGCTCATGTTTGCTTCACGTTGATGCCAGCCGTTAATTATGAGACAGCACCGTTAATAGTAAACCTAACCAACGACTGGAATGCGGCGGTTGGCAACCAACCACCGCACCACCCAAGCTATTCTTGGTATTGCTGTGCGAACATCCAGCGAGTGGTAGTATTTTCGTATAGGCAAAACATACGAGCAGTTGCTCGATTTCACAACTTGGAGGCCTTTTGCGTGTCTTGACGTGGTCGGGAGAGTTTCGTGATACGTGCGGCATACGGTCCATTAAGCGCCAAAAGCTTAAACATGCTGTAAAGATTCGCGGAAAAAGTCACAGGAATGAATTCCCTCAGCCGTATGTACAGCTCCAGTCGACCCTCTCAATAGTCTTTACCAGCCCCAAATTCGGCCAAAGAGCAGAGCAGCGCACCGACTGGACAGATCCGAAACAATCTCATACAGTAGAGTTCAGCGGCACAATAGGTACTGTTGGAATGCGGGACTGTGATTGGAGGCTGGGCTGGAGAGGACCCCTAATCTGGTAAAGACCCGTGAGCCCGCTGGCAAAAGGAGGTGGGGGGTTTGGGGTTTCCATTCGTAAAGAGCGCAACGCCTTTGTGGTGTACTCCGTCCATGGCGTTAAAATTACTCGTGCTGGTGAGTTCTTGGCTCTGAATTCTCAAGACTTATGAGTCGTCGTATGGTTCTTTTTCGCATTCCCTAGAGCGGCTTCGTTGGTTTTGCTTAAAGACTAGAGCGCCAACGATTGTGAGTGAGGCTGTATCCGGTAGCGTTGCTTTTTACGGCGTTGAAGGACGCAACAGGCTTCCTAAGAATAGAAACAAAGTTTAGGCTTGTCTGGAGGCAGCTGACTTGTTTCGAGTCGCTGCACCTGCTTCTCCGCGGCCAAGGCCATCTCCCCTGCCAAGGAACTGGGCAGACTGATGGCTCAGCCATTCTCGTAGGCGAACGACTGCAACCCAAAGCTTACTACTCCAGAGCACTCTGTAGAAGGAATTTGCCCCTGATTGCGCGGGACTGCGCCCGATAGTCATACTATGTACCAGAGAAATCCTGCCCACGCTTGGCGCATCTTAAAACTTGGCGTATACCCTGCTCATATCCACAAAGGGCGACCACCAAGACTGCCCCAAGAGTTAGCCTTCCGCTTTGTATGCAGATGCGGCTACGGCTAGAGAGGAGAGTCTTTCCTTTAATCTCAAGCCGACGACCTATGGGGTCCCTTTTTTTTTTTTGTCTCTCCAGGGGTTTGGGTTGAGCAGGAGTGTGGCGGCTAAAAAGTTAGTTTGTAAAAGACACTGTAGTTAGTTAGTAGACGCTCTTATCCCAGCGAGCATCTTGGTTTCTGTACCAGAACTAACTAAATGAGACCCATATAAGACAAAAAGAATAGACAGCGCTAATTCTTTGTAACCCTTTTGACCCTGGAGAACCCCTGGCGCGTGTTGCCGGATCTGGTTGCTTGGTTGTGGGTTGCTGGTGCAAGCTAGTGCTCTGGGCTGGACCGGGTGGTTGAGGGCGGGCGGCGCATGTAAAATACCATACAAGGGCTGGGACGCCTCACCACCATCACCACCAAACTCTTACACTCTTTCTCTCTTCGTTCCATCGAATCGTGTTTTTTTTTTTTTTTTTTACATCTGCCAATAAACTCTTCTGGTGAGAGACCTTCACCTGCCACTCCTTTTAGTCTTTTTTATATATTTCCTGCGGAGAACCAAGGAAGATTCAACTGTGTCTTTCCTCTCGTCATCGCAAGCCAACAATAGCGAATACCTTTCCAGTTTCGATCGGCAGAACAAGATGAAGCACTCTGCTATTGTTCTGCTCGCTTCGGCGGGTATGGCCTCGGCCTTGACCCAGCAGTGCACCGGAACTGCCGTGAATGAAGGCGGAAACTACTTCTGCGGCGCCGTCAGCCATATCCTGTACCAGGGCCTCAACACCAAGGGCTCGTTCTCGGCCGTTACTCAGATGCTTTCGACTGGAGAGTGCCAGAAGAATGACGAGTCTTATGGAGGTCCTTTGGCTCCTCTTGACCAGGATGTAAGTCCCTGTTCTTCCTTTCTCTCGGATATTTTGTCTTGCCTTCATGTTCGTTGCATAGTTTCTGTGTATCAACTTACACGGCAACCAAACTTACACCAATCCGTAATCACCGCCACAACTCCCCAACAAACCCAACATTAAAAGAAGAAAAAGAAAGAAAAAAAAAACTCACCAAAAACTCAATACATAGCTCTCTCTCCACATTCGCGGTCCCATCTACGTCGACGAAGTAGCCGTCTACAACCTCGCGCCCAAGAACAAGAAGAAGCGCGACGTCGCCGCCGCTCTGAAAAAGGCTCACCCGCGCGGCCACCAGCACTTCCACCAGCTTGTCAAGGAGAAGCGCGCCGAGTGGGTTACCGCCACCATCAACGGCGATGTAGTCTCCTGGGAAAAGGTCTACTATGGTCCCAAGACAGATGCCCCTGCTCCCGCTGTTGCCGCTCCCACCGAGGCCCCTGCTGCTCCCATCGAGGGCTTCGCCAACTCTCTCATCGACGACATCGACGACATTATCGGAGGAGGCAGTTCCAAGGACCACTCCTCTGGCAAGGACTGGGACCGTATTGCCTACTACAATGCCGAGATGCAGGAGGTGGACAACATGGTCTTCATGGCCAACTATGGTGGCCAGGGATCTGGCAAGTTTGATACGTAAGTTTGGATCCTTAGATAGCAAGTCCTGCAGTGTATGCAAGTCAACTTTTGCTAACATTTCTCGCAAATTAGCGTCTGGGGCAACTCCATCTCTTACCTCAATGCCGACGGCAACGGCGGCTCTAGCAGCCCCCAGACTCTGAAGCGCGTCTTTATCCCCTCCAACAAGGAATTTTCCATCTTTAGCGGCGAAAAGTGCGACGAGTCTTGCGGCTACTCTCGCGTTCCCGACATTGCCTACAGTAAGCTTCTCCTTTCCCCAATTAGCTCACTAACGAGTCTCTGGCAAAATATAAAATCAGACCACTAACACGCGAATGCAGAGGGCTTTGCCGGTGGCCACAAAATCTTCCTCTTCAACTTCAAGATGCCCCTCGATGGCGACCGCGGCTTCAACGGCGACATGCCCGCCATCTGGGCCCTCAACGGCAAGATCCCCCGCACCGCCCAGTACAACGCCTGCAGCTGCTGGCCCAAGTGCGGCGAGTTTGACATGTTTGAGGTCCTCGCCAAGGGCGACACCAAGTGCAAGAGCACTCTGCACCTGGCCAACGGCGGCGGCAGCTCCGACTACTTTACCCGCCCGGTCGACAAGTTCATCAAGGCTGCCGTCGTCTTTGACGAGGATTCGAGCAGCATGTCCATCAGGGTCCTCCCGGACAATGTTGACTTTTCCAAGGGCCTGGATGATGAGACTGTTACTTCTTGGATCACCGGTCAGAGCAGTCTCGGTGAGAAGATTGCTAGCAGCTTGTTCCAGCTTGCGCAGTAAAAGGGAACAAAAAAAAAGTAAAGAAACGTGGAGGTTGAAGGTTTGCTGCTTGGAAAACCTTGCGTGGTCAAATATCTGTTGGAAATATCATGTGTGTGTATGTCCGCGGTTGCTGTTCTTTTCTTGTATACACTTGGTTTTTTATTCGCCAAATGTTGGCTCTGTACGAAACCAATCCCTTCGATTTTTTGTATAAATATTACCCCACCTTTAGGATACTGGAAATTGGAGTTGGAGTTCTTCGTATCCTCACTGACTCGGTCCCTTGAAAGCTGAAAGTGTTTGCTGTTTGCTGTAATGGTGTGATATTATAAAACGAGTTATTTGGTATATGCGACGCTGACCTTGAAAGTCCTATATAAATTACATTTGTAGTGTTGGTACACGCCCCATCGAATATAGGACAATGATTATATCCGCTTTTATACATCTGTATGCTCACACAGACTTGTTGGAGCTCTTCTCGTCGGAAGATAGCCCAACAACGTTCCTCAATGTTCCGAAGCTCAGGCAGTCACTGATCCGGTTTGCTCCTGAAAAGAGCATCACAAGCCGCTCAACGCCGCATCCCCATCCGCCCGTCGGTGGCAGGCCATAGTCCAGAGCTTTTATGTAGCTCTGATCCAGCGGAGACGCCTCCCATTCGTCCTCTTCGCGAGGAGATTCCTCCGCAGCTTGCAAACCCTCTTCACCGCGTTGCTCTTCCTCTGACGTCTCCTGGATACCAATTTCGCCATTGGGCTGGTTCACCAAGTTGCGGTGCGCAGCCAGCTTTCGCTTTTGCTCCTCTGGATTGTTCTCCTCTTCATACATGTTGGCCAGTTCACGCCCGCCCATGAAGAGCTCCGCACGCGCCGACACAAGCTGGTATGTCTTGGGGCACAGAAAGCTCTTAGCAAGCGGCGACATGCATGCCGGGTGATTCGTAATGAAGAGCGGCTCTGTAAATGACTTGGGCTCTATATATATGGCAGCAAGTCTGTCGAGAAGTTTTGGAAGTGTTGACGGCACTTCGCCAGGAATTTGAATACCAGAAAGTTTCAGGACAGCCAGCAATTCGGGGAGAGCATTCTCCGCGGATAACTTTGGAAGTCGAACTCCGATAGCTTCTTCCAATGCTGGTACAAACTCAACTTGCTTGAACGGTCGGACAAAGCGACTCAGGTCTATGGGAGGTAGTGACGTGAGCTGCGTCGAGACCAGATCCTGTGTATGCTGGGCCAGGCTGTATAGTAGTTCCTCAGTCTCGTTTATGAGATCGGGCAAGTTTGTGTATGCGCTGTAGAACTCGCACATTGTAAACTCGGGGTTGTGTGTGCCGTCGACTCCTTCATTTCTGAAGGCTGGGCCAATCTCAAACACCCGATCGACACCTCCGACAACAAGTCGCTTGAGCCACAGTTCTGGGGCAACGCGTAGAGCCAAGTCCTTATCGCGGAACTCCGCTGCCTTTGTAACAAAGGACCGGGCAATCGCACCTCCTGCATTCTCTGCGAGGATTGGCGTCTGGAACTCCAAGAATCGTTTCGAGTGAAAGTGGTCGCGCATGTGTTTGGTAATTTCGGATCGTAATCTCAGGACATCCATCGCTTCCTTATTAACAAGCATGTCCACATGGCGGTCTTGCATTCGAGTCTTGCCGTCCGTAAGCTTCTCTGGGATCTGCTCCATGGATGGAGACAAGAGTTCCGGGAGACCCCTTGCATCAAGTGTCAACTCGCCCGCATCTGTACGCGTCGAAATACCAGTGACGGCTGCACGAGGAGTCAGCTGCAATGCACCGAATAAACATGGGAGGGTACAGGATTCGCCTACATATGTGGTCACCGACTTGTATGAGGGATTTGAACATTTTAAACTTCTGCTTGCCATGCCTCGCTGTGTCACAGTTCTTCTTGTTGACCATGATTTGTACTTTTTGGAACTCGTTTACGATGTCAAGAAACATGAGGGACTTGCCAGCCACTCTCTTAGACCTGACACGGCCGGTCAGAGTGACTGGCTCCGTTGACAGCTCATTTTTACACTCTTCCACGAATTCAGGAACTGGAATCTTGTCATCGGTCGACTGTAGTCGTGGATAAGACTCGGAATATAGAGGCTCTTCGCTCTCTTGGTCCTTACGCAGGTCGTTTTGCCGCTGTCGCTTGAACGGCGAGACATCTTCCGTCTCGTCGACAGCTTCAGCAAACCGAGACACTTTGGAATTCTTATCGTGGGCACTAGAGAGCGCCTGCGTCTGTTGCCTTGAAAGAAGGGGGCGAGCGCATCGGATAGGAACGGGCCAGGCCTGCTGGGTTACGGTCCGGCAGGCCAGCCGGAGGCAATTACGGGGTATCATCATGTCTGAAATAGAGGTCAGCCTTTGTTTCCAAACAGGCAGAAGCAAGTGATTGGAAAAATAGTGCGTGTATGAAAATCAGACATTGGCATTTTGTAATCATGCACAGCAAGCTGTGTCAATCGCAGCGGTTCTGAAGCGAGAAATGCGAATTCATCATGAAAGAGGAAGGTGCAATAGAAAAGCAAACTATTACTTACACTCATATCTGCATTGAAATAATATAAGAGGCACCAGTGGTGCACAACGAGGTTTCTTCGACGCCCTCGTTCAAAACAAAGATGCTAAAGAAGAAAAAAGGTTCGAGCTTGTCAATGGAGCTTTTTTTTTCGTGCGGTTATGGTGATATAATGTGCTTAGTCATGAGGCCCCGCCAGCGATCGCGAACTGGAGCTCTGCCAACAGCATGCTCCTGGCCGAATTTTGTTCCGGTGCGACGACCAGCGCAACGACAACGCGACACCACCAAACGCCGCCTCGATCAATTGGCGTCACGACAACACATCGCGCATCAATATAAAACACAACTATGGCGCAACAACCCTTGCCACCGTCGGCGCAGCCCACGGATATCTATGGCGGAGGTATGGATCCTCCCTTGTGACAAGAGCGCGAACACCACAGCTCTGGCTAACTAATTTCCTCCCAGATGAGGTATCTGCCCTCGTGCTCGACCCAGGATACTGCAGTACACGCGCAGGATTCGCTGGCGAAGATGTGCCCAAATCAGTATTGCCGTCATTCTACGGACACGTCAACAGCGACCCGCCCAAGGATGTGTTTGGCGACGAATGCATCGTACCACGCGCCGATTTTGAGATTCGCAACTACATGAACCGCGATAGCGTCGTCGAGGAGTGGGACACGGCGTCAAAGATGTGGGAGCACATGCTTATCAAGCGCCTGCAGCCTGAGCGCGCGACGCCGCCGTCAAAGAACGGTCTGAACGACGAGCCCAAGGAGGGCGACAACGAGGGCGACGTCGCGATGGAAGAGGTCGAATCGCAAGAAAAGCCGTTGCAAGAGAACCCCCTCCTGATTACTGAGGCTCCGTGGAATACACCCAAGGCGCGAGAGAAGTCTATTGAGATGGTAATGGAGAACTGGGGATGCCCGGCGTTCTGGCTGAGCAAGACGCCAGTTCTGGCGGCTTTTGCTGCTGGCAAGGCCACTGCTCTGGTTGTTGACATTGGTGGCGCCAACACCTCTGTCACAGCCATTCACGACGGCATGGTGCTCAAGCGCTCCGTCCAACGGTCTCCAGTTGGTGGCTTGTGGCTGTCCTCGCAGATCCGCAACCTATGGGAGTCTTCAGAGCCCAAGGTGAACCTCACACCAACCTATATGGTCGAGAACAAGTCGGCGGTCGATGCTCTCACGCCTGCTCAATTCCGCCAGCGCCAGTTCCCCTTTGAGATTACCGACTCGTTCCGCTCCTACGAAGAGGAGCGCGTCCTGACTGAGTTCAAGGAGTCTGTCGTCGAGGTCTGGCGAGGCCCCGGCCGATACAACACGCCGGGTAACGAAGACTACGTCAAGACACAGCCCGGCCGCGTGTTTGAAATGCCTGACGGCTACAACCAAATGTGGCGCGAGCAGCGTTTCAAGGTCACCGAGGGCATGTGGGATGAAAACGCCGGCATGCCAGTCCCCGAATCCGAGCGCCTCGGCAAGGGCCAGACCATCCCCGAACTTATCAAGTCTTCCCTCGGCGCTATTGACGTCGATCTGCGCGGTAACTTGCTTGCCAATGTCGTTGTTACTGGCAGCACCAGCTTGATCAACGGCTTCAACGACCGCCTGAATAACGAGCTGACGGCCATGTACCCTGGCTTGAAGATCAAGATTCACGCCGCTGGCTTGACGAGCGAGCGCCGCTTCGGATCCTGGATTGGTGGCAGTATCCTGGCCAGCTTGGGAACTTTCCACCAAATGTGGATCTCGAGGAAGGAATATGAGGAGAATGGTGCCGGCATTGTTGAGAAGCGGTGCAAGTAAAAAGCAGCTGCGAAAGGAGACGATTAGGACTGCAAAACAAGAGAAAACTTTATGGCGTAATGGAGTTGGTCTGAGGGATGGAACGCTTTTGTTCGTATATCAAGGAAACTGGACAAGAGAGGGAGGTCTTTGGTCTGGATCATTTCTTGAGATTTTATAAAATAGAAAGGTCGCAACTGCTAAATACAGAATATGTTTCCAGTCATGACGCCATTAAAGTATCCAAAAAAGACCAAGTGGTCGTCGCTAATTTGCCATCGCTGCAATATACTATACTGCCAGGCTATTGCTCAGCCTCTGCTTGAGCTTCTCTCTCAGCTCTCCTCGTTTTCACCCAAGCCCCAAGCTCACTCCAAATAGCCTGTTTCTCAGCCGGCGACAAGGTAGCAGCGAGGCCACTGGTACTACTCGCCACAAAGACTCTAGCACCAGCCCATTCCCCGTCTATAACGCCCATATTCTCCGAGTCGTCCTGCCATCCATACTTGAAGTCCTTGCCCACGGGCCGCCCATGCCTGACACGCCATATGCTCTCCCAAATACTCTTGCCCACAACACACATGCTCTCCGGCCGCCACCTGCGCGCCTTTTCCTCCAGAGCCGCAACGCCCTCGTCCATCTCCTGCTTGCTCAGCTCTGACCCGTTGCGACTCGGCCGGGCGACAATGTTGGTGAAGCCCAGCGAGTACAGCTGCGGCATATCCACGTCCTCCTCGGCACGGCATGGTCTCGGCGTGACGCCGCTCGAGTAGAGCAGCTTCCAGAAGAGGTTGGATGGGTGTGCGTAGGCGTGTCCCGTGCGAGCGGTCTCGATGCCCGGGTTGAGCCCGATGAAGAAGACGAGCAAATTCTCCCGCACGCGGTCTGGTAGGAGGGGGAGGTGTGCGTAGGTAGACGGCGGCGCGTACCCGGCGCTCGGGCGCTTGCGCTTGGTTATGCGGCCGCCTGGGGAGCGAGTTGAGGGTGACTGCGCTGCTGAGGAGGATCGGGAGCGACGTGAGGGCTGTGGCGAGGGTGATGCCACGGGACTGAGGGCAGCCCCTCCGGAAGCGTGTCGTGCGCTGCGGCGGGGGCTGCTTTTGGATGGCGAGCCTTTGTACATGAAGTCTTGAAGCTGTAGTCTGCCCTCAAAGGTTGTCGTCTTTGGGGAGGTGGCTGTACGGGTGTCCTGATAAGTGTCTGAGCCGGTATCTGTGGCGTCTGATGTCATGATGAGGGATTCAGTTTCGGGCAGAGCTCTGAGAGGCTGGGACTTGTAGAAGAATGCAAACGAGACAAGGAATGCTTATTTGTTGGATTTTGAGACCGCCATTGGATTTAGATGCCGGGGGCCAGCTTCAATCGTTGATGGATGGGTTGTTGCATGGACGTTGGCTGATGTGAGTTGATAGTGGTCGAGAGTTTAGCGTAGAATTGTGCATACGTAGACAGAGAATGTGCAACCTGCAACAGACGAGTAGCTGCATGCTGCGAAAAAAGATACGCTCACTGTTGAGGTGAATGAGAATCTAGTCAGCCATTGCAATCTACTAGATAAAGTTGTTAAATTGATTCCCTTGATTTGGCCTCTTGAGCGATGCCGAGTTGGGCTGATGCAGTAGGAGGATGGTGGCATTAGCTCTCTACAGAACGAAATGCACGCTGACGAGCGACAACAGCGCTGCAAGTAAAGGGAAAGAAAATTCTGTCAAAATATCATGTCATTCAAGACATGACTTCCTTTACGATCTGTGAGATTGGGCCGGGAAAAAATGCACTTTTCGTTTCTTGCAACGGCAAATGCAAGCAAGATACACAGTACAGTACGTCAATATCTTGAAATGGCAGCAAAATGTAGCCCGCAGCAGAGTACATAGTCTCGTGAATGACGTAAATCCGGCACTATTTCCCGCTGTACAGATCTAAAATTCGCTGGACCCTTATTTTTCATTTTCAGGCAGCTCCACGGGTAAGCATGCCGAAAATCTACAGTTACATAATTCGTGATCGCGACATGCACTGTACACTGCAGTGAGGCGCGGTGGTGGGATTAATTGGGGCAGAGAAACGAGCGGGCTAGTCGGGTGCTGAAAATAGCAACGTGGGTGGTTTGTGGGCGTTTTTTGTGCGCGCAGCGAGGCGCAGCAGCGCATCTTTCCAAAACGGGGGGTTTCAACCTTGGCAGGGTTATGTACAACTTCAACAGGCCAATACATGGCATCGTTTAGATGGCTTGGGAACCGCTTGGTTATTGGTTTTCCGTTTGGCGGTAATTGGAGGATGAGGCTGAGAGAGGCTTTTCAACTATGCGATATTTGGTGCTTACTTTCAGACGGAGGGGTGATGTGGGTGAACAGTCATCCAAGGCTGAAGCCAGCCAAGCAGCCAGCCAACATGATGGAGAGAGGTAGTCGATCAGTGAGTGACATGAAACACGTGCTCGTACGATGGGACGGATTAGTACCCGTGGTACAAGAAATATATGCGTGTGTACATAGGGCCAAGCGGTTTTCATGGAACAATGTTTCTCGAGCTTGATCTCATCTGTTGCTTCTGTTGGTGTATGTCTGCAAACGATGTCCAATGAGCGCCAAGTATCTGCAGATCTACGCAGGCCTTGACGCATGGACAGCGCAACACGAGACACGTCTAATTATACGAGCGTAGTTGTTGATGCAGAGACCAGATGAAAAGGAGCACTATGCCTTTGTCGCCAAGTCGGGTTCTGGTCAGTGGCACCAACACGACTGCTCCGTATGTACATGCGAATAGGAAAAGATAAGAGTGGACAGTATGTATTGGCAGACTGGCGCAAGGTGGACGTGGCAACCGTGACGTACGGAACAAGACGGGTGGACACGGTCAACACGGCAACAAAAGCCATTACACGGAGCCCAAGATCCGACAGTGTGTATGGTGGTCTTTTTTAAAGAAAAAAAAAATACAAATAAAATTAAAGAGTAAAGATGAAACGACAAATGAGTAAAGAGAAAGAAGAAAAAATGCAAAATTTCCCCTTGGAATGAATCCTATTAAACCATGGTGACACTTTTTCCTCGACCATGTCTCGCATGTCCAAAGTCCCGGTAATAAGAGAGGTACATTCGGTGCAAGGGTCAGCCAATCAATCACTCAAAAACGCCGGCGCCTTGCCCGTTTGCGCCTAATACCTAGTAGTTATTGTCTTGACCTGGAGCTAATTAAGCGTACGAGTAAATACTAGTCGTAGTCGTACGAAGTACAGCACCGTCAAAGGCCCTCGGAGCCGCAAAACGCCACATCTTTCTTTGTTTACAAACTCTCCGAGGAGAACGTCTTAGCAGAGTACCTCGAGTACTCGGTATCTGGTAGCTGTTGATTAAAATTATATAGAATACAGTACTAATATATTCGTCAAATTCAGATATTCTCTGGCATCCATCTGCCCCTCTTCATATCCCCAGTGTCGTCCTGTCGCTCCGTCAATCAATCCGTCACTTCACTCACACATGGAAGCAAAGCCGGTTGCCCCTCCATCCCACCCTTGGTACTCCACCCCTCGTGTATTATCCACCTCTCCAACAAAAAAAAGAAGAAAGCGACGTCTTGCAGCACAGCGCTTTGCGCCGCACACGCGGTGACACGACCCCTGAAAGCTTGTGTCGGCTCAGGGCCATTTCCGCCTCGCACAGGGGGCTCATTGCAGGGGCCGCCACAGGAGGCACAGCGCTGCTCCACCGCCCACCTCCCCTGTACGATTTGCCCCATCAGCGACGTCAGCCATGGCCTAGAGCTATTCCTGGAACCGCAAGTGGTGGCGCACACTCTCGTTTCTGCTCCTCTGCTGGCCGTTTGCCGCTGCTTGGCGTTGCTTGGGAGCCTCTGCTGCTGATGTTTACTCGTACTTTGTTGAACACTGTCTGTCGTCTTTAAGTGGTTCCAACCACGGTACTTATACGCTCGCGAATCCCCCTCTACCCCTTGCGAAAGGAGAGATCTACATATTACTGCGCTGTTTTCCTTTTTACTCTGTCCATCCGTCTTTCTCCTTCTCTTCTCGAAACCAGCCTATATTTACTTGTTATTAAAAAAAAAGAGACCCCTATTCAAACACACCTCGCTTGTAATACCCGCTGCCATCTCCCCATCTTGGCACCTTGCTTCTAGCCGTGACCTCATTGGGCCGCCTCCGCTAATACCGCGTTACCCTCACGTCACCGCCTTCCGCACCGCCTCAGCTCTACCTTTTGTCTCTCCGCTTCCTTTTACCGACCCTCTCGACCTAATACACCTCTCGAGCGTCAATTCACGCACCACATGCCCTCTGGAACCGTCACAATGGAAACCATCAAGCAAAAGCTGCACATTGGCTCCAACGGAGTCAATGGTGCCCCGCCAAAGGAACCCTCTGCTGAACAGCTTGCTGAGCTCAAGGAAAAGTACACCAACGCCGGCCAAGATCACGTCTTCACATTCTACGACTCTCTGAGTAGCTCAGAAAAGGCTGAGCTCTACGACCAGCTCTCGGGCTTCAACGTCGAGCGCATCAATCAGTGTGCCGAGCGTGCCCTCAAGCCCGCAGACGATAACAGCGAGGCCGCCGCTCTCGAGCCCCTCCCCTCCTCCGCCACCGCCAGCATCCTCGACTCCAGCACCGACGACATCAACAAGTGGTACGACTCTGGCCTGGACCTCATTGGCAAGAACCAGGTTGCCGTTGTCCTCATGGCCGGTGGTCAGGGCACCCGTCTGGGCAGCTCTGCCCCCAAGGGTTGCTACGACATTGGCCTCCCCTCCCACAAGACGCTCTTCCAGATCCAGGCCGAGCGAGTCCGCAAGATTCAGGAGCTGGCAGCCAAGAAGACTGGCGCCGCGAACGTGGTCGTGCCCTGGTACGTCATGACCAGCGGTCCTACCCGCGAGCCCACCGAGGCCTTTTTCGAAAAGAACAACTACTTTGGCCTCGACCGCGCCAATGTCAAAATCTTTGAGCAGGGTGTCTTGCCTTGCATCTCCAACGATGGCAAGATGCTTCTCCAAGACAAGGGCAAGGTTGCAGTCGCCCCCGATGGCAACGGCGGCATCTATGAGGCCCTCGTCCTCTGGGGCGTCATTGAAGACATGCGCAAGCGCGGCATCCAGCACATTCACGCCTACTGCGTCGACAACTGCCTCGTCAAGGTTGCCGACCCCGTCTTTATCGGCTTCTCGGCACAGCTTGACGTCGACATTGCCACCAAGGTCGTCCGCAAGCGCAACGCCACCGAGTCTGTTGGCCTGATTCTCTCCCGCAATGGCAAGCCCGACGTTGTCGAGTATTCGGAAATTGACAAGGCCACCGCCGAGGCCGAGGACCCCAAGCAGCCCGGTGTGCTCAAGTTCCGTGCCGCCAACATTGTCAACCACTACTACTCGTTCCGATTCCTCGACACCATCCCGCAGTGGGCTCACTCACTGCCACACCACGTCGCCCGCAAGAAGATTCCCACAGTCGACCTCTCGAGCGGCGAGGCCTTCAAGCCAGAGAAGCCCAACGGCATCAAGCTGGAACAATTCGTCTTTGACGTCTTCCCCATGCTGAACCTGGACAAGTTTGCCTGCATGGAGGTCCGTCGTGAGGAGGAATTCTCTCCTCTCAAGAATGCTCCTGGCACCGGCCAAGATGATCCTGATACAAGCAAGGCTTCCATCATGGAACAGGGCTTGAAGTGGGCTCAGGATGCTGGTGCCACGGTGGTTGCCGACGGCGGTATTGAGATCTCGCCGTTGATGAGCTACGTAAGTCTTCTTGTTATCAATCTTTTGTCAACCAACAGCTGCTAACAGGCACTACAGGGTGGAGAAGGCTTGGAGCCGTTGAAGGGCAAGACGATTACCGCGCCGGCGGTATTGGAGATGGAGTAGATGCATTTTCAACAACCGAGGCAGCACGATTGGATTTTTTTAACAGTGGATTTTTTGCGAGGCGTTTTTGACTTGGTACATGTGATGCCATCCTAACGGACTGGCCAGAAGGAGTACTATTCAGGGCTTTAGAGCAGGAATCTCGGCGCCATGTACAGATATGCGTGGCGCGCAGGTCACGGATCGGATATAGAGCGACTGGTACATTGCGTATTTAGTATAGTATAGCGTTTGGTATTAATCGCACTAATGAAGAGCTTTGGCAATTGATGTATCCGCAATCTAACATGCAACGTGTCCTAACATAAAAGCTGCACACTATCATGACCCAAACCGGCCAAGGAGTCAAAAGAGCTCTAAGAAACATAGTTGACAGTCAACTCGCCATTGTTAACATTGTTGCCATCATCCGTAGGGACGCTACCGCAAACACGGCATCCATGGTCCATGAGATAACCAAGATACGTAAGCGACTGGCCCTTGGTAAACGTACGCGAGCCAATATTCTGGTAAAACGCGCACAGACGACCGGTAACATGCGGCACACAAGCAACATGCTGCCCATTAGACCATACGCCCTCCGGCCCAGCAGCAACCTTGTCGCGAACTTGCTGCAGCGTGCCAGCAGGCGTGTGGCCGACACCGCCGACGCTGCAAGTCGAGCTGCCTCTGCAGTTGATGCCGAGCGCACGCTCAAGCAGCGTCTTTGCATCCCTCGCCTCCACAGGTGAAGAAGCAGGAGATTCTTCAGAAGCAGCAGCAACGTTTTGAACAAGGTCCACGCCGCGGCGGGCATTCGTAACCATGTTGGCCGTCAGCTCGCCATTGTTCACATTGTTGCCCGGGTCGGTGGGCACGCTGCCGCAGGCGCTGCAGCCATGGTCGAGCAGGTTCTGGACGTAGTTGACCGTCTGCGCGACGGTCCAGCTGCGGCCGTTTGTCTTTTGGTAAAAGATGCACAGCGACGGGTTGCCGATTGTCACCGAGGACTGCACGCAGGTGACGTGCTGGCCGTCGGTGAAGCGCCTGTTTTGGTCCATGCCGCGCAGCTGGGCTTGGGCCTCGCCTAGGAGGCCCTTGTTGCCCGTGCAGAGGCCTGAGCCGCGGCAGTTTATGCCCAGCGCTGCTGCGGTGCTGGCGAGGGCCGTGGTGATGAGAACAAGGGGGGTGTTGGCTAGCATTTTTGGGTGTAAGTTGGAAAGAACGGTTTTGGAATTGGTGAGACTCAAGAGGTTGGGGTTTGGCAAAGAAGAACTAGGCTGGGGTACTTGGAGCGGAGGGGAATTCGTCTAAATATATAGATTTCTTTTACGAGGAACTTGCGATTGCGTCTATGGGATGGTATATCTCGTAGTAGACGTCACCAAGGCTAGTCGTAGAGGTGCCACAACGATACAATAAACCTACGTAATAAGCCATGCGGCAGAAACTGCCGAACCAAGCCGGGGAAAAAAGGGACATCTAGAAAGGCGAAAGGAGGAAACCGATCCATCCAATAATTTTCCACAAATCAACCCGTCTACATAGCTATCCAAGGGTAGCAATAAGAAGAAGCCTGCATCACCGCATCCAGAAACTGACTGCCGGCGCCGGCACATCTCGGATCCATCGGCCCAGCCGGTGGTGAGATCCCCCCTACTTTGTAGATTTCAGACGCCAAAATCCCACTAATCACAGCGCTGGATGGGTGCACTCTGGGGTTCTTAGTGCTGAGCTCAGCTTGGCGCTCAACCCACCATCACCACCTTTGCCTGCCGAAGAGAGTGCAATGCGGCCCTATGTTGTTTGCCGACAGAAGTGGTGACGCGCTGCGTTTAGCGCTTATTTTTTGACTGCTGCCTAAATCTAATGGAAGGCTGTTAGTGCAAGTCATGGGGCGGCCGATTCGTGGGAAAGTTTTCAATCGTGGCGTACATCATCTTTATTAGTGGTCAGATCTCATTCAGACCAACCTAACCTTGTCGTACATGGCTCGGAAGGGCCACTATCAATCAAGAATACATACTCCACGCTCATTTGTACTTTAACATCCATGTACACGACGGGCAGTAAACCTTGATGGACTGGCTCTCAACTAATAGACGGAATATTTCCTTTATATTTCGTTTTTGTCTAGACCGTTCTAATCTCTTTCTTTTTTAATGCCTCTCAACTCTTCTCCTCTCCTTCAGCTCCGTCAATCCTCTAGTCCTGAGCCTCCATCTCAGTAATAAAGTGCTCTGCCTCCAACGCAGCCATGCAGCCGGTGCCCGCGCTGGTGATAGCCTGGCGGTATCGCTTGTCCTGCACATCACCAGCAGCAAACACACCAGGGACGCTGGTAAAGGTCGTGCCAGGCTTGGTAAGAATGTATCCCTCGTCGTCCATGTCGACCTGGCCGGCGACGAGCTTCGTAGCCGGGTCGTGACCAATGGCGTAAAAGAGACCATTGGCCTCAATCGTCTCCTCCTTGCCCGAGCTGACATCCTTGACGACAATGTGCGACATGAGGCCATCGTCGCCGCCGCGCACCTCGGTAGCCACCGAGTTGAACTTGACCGTCACCTTGGGGTGCGCGAGCAGGCGCTTGGCCATGGTCTTGCTGGCGCGCAGGTGATCCTTGCGCACAAGCACGGTAACATGGCTGCCGTACTTGGTCAGGAACGTCGCCTCCTCGGCGGCAGAGTCACCGCCGCCAATGACAAAGAGGGGCTTGTTGCGGAAGATGGGCACGGCGCCGTCGCACACGGCGCACGCCGAGATGCCGTTTTGCCAGTACTTGTCCTCGCCGGGCAGAGCCAGGCGGCGCGCAGAGGCACCCGTGGCAATGATGACGGCGTCGGCAGTGTGTGTCTCGTCGGGGCTGAACTCGGTGCTGTACTTGAATGGGCGCTGCGAGACGTCGAGCTTGGTGACGGTGTCGGTGATGATTTCGGTGCCGAAGCGCTCGGACTGGGCGCGCATGTTGTCCTGGAGGGAGCAAGCTCGTTAGTATGCTTGGGATTGGCCACTGTAGACTTGTCGTATGCAGTACAACGTACCATCAGTTCCTGGCCCATGATTGCCTTGGGGAAACCAGGGTAGTTTTCAACCTCGGTGGTGGTGGTGAGCTGGCCACCGGCAGCGGTGCCATTGGCCATGAAGCCTTCATACAGAACAGCTATTCTCCAACGTCAGTAAACTCGTCCGCTTCGTGTGCATTTCTGTCCCACTACGGGACAGGCAGAGCGCAACACTTACGCTTCAATTCGGCTCTGGACAGGTAGACGGCGGCAGTGTGGGCGGCCGGGCCCGAGCCGATGACTAGGGAGAAGAAAAGAAGCAGGGTCAGCAAAGGCTCAAAGAAATACCAAGCAGCAGTGGACCGTAAAGAAAGGACAAATATTGAACCCATTCTCTCTTCATTCTGCCCCTCCAGCTGGTTGAATCGCATATAGAACAGGCAGACAATACGTACTAACAACCTTGCTGTGCATCTTTCTCGCTCCAAATTCCGCGCTCGGCGACGTGACTGTAGGGTTCTTCTTGGCGGTGGCAGAGGTAGCGGCGACAATCGAGAGGCCTGCGCTGGAGCGAAGCGTCCTTCGAAACGTTGAGGCGAACAGTTTGGCGGTATTGAGACCGTGGGACTTTTTGGAAGTAAGAAGAGGGTTCGGGGAAGAAAGCGAGCAGGCGGCGCGTGTTTTGCGGTGCGGTGTCGGGTGGGTGTGGACAGAAGTTGCTAGCCCAGCGCCGTGCGAAAAAGGATGGGCGAGCGAAGGAGGGGCCGGCGGCGCTATTGGTGGGGGGTTTCTACGTCTGTCGGCGGGTATCCAGGGTACTTATTCGTGTGCCTGACAAAAGGTTCAAGACGACATATCGTTGGGAAGGGCGGGTGTATGTCCTTCTTATAAAACGCCCGGAAACCCATTAAAATTTGGCTACGTGATTGCGAAATCCTCTTCATTATTCAGCCTAGCATTGCATTAAATCCAAATCATGCCTCGCGCAAACATCTGGTCCAGTCAGGCCTGGCCAAATGCTCGGCTGCTGTGGCGACTAGTTATGTCGTGCTTGAGCTGCCCTACAAAGTATTTCTAATATCGATTCCCCGCCATGCTCCTTTAGGAAACTGTCCACCACCAAACTGTCGTCACTGGCCCGATCCATCACGCACCTCGAGAACATCAGGTCAAATCAGTCGTTCCGTGAATAGGTTTGCTGAACGGGCTTTGTGGCATGCATCAATACGGGCCGTCCGGCATTTCGGCACCCGTTTCTATTAGTAGTCTATGAATAGTATAGGTAGCATTGCCTCTGATATGCAGTGGCTTCCAGTAAACGCTCAAGACACGGCCTGTCGTTTCGGGTCATCGGCACCACAGTGCAACCCTCAAATGCATCATCTTGCAAAGTCCGCTTTACCGCTGACCTTCCTCAGCTCCTACGCTACCGTCTCTTTTGCCAAATCTAGCCCCGAGTCCACCAATATCCCTCCTAAAGAACTTGCCAAAATTGCGCAAATTCTCATTTATCGTCGCCTTTTCTGTTCCAGTTGGCACCGTGGTGCTGGCCGTGCCGATGTCTCTCGCCGCACTCAGCAGCTTCTCGCCAAGCGATCCCGTGTCAAACCGCGCTGCCGATGATCCTGTGAGTGCGGCTGTGGGGTTCATCGAGCCGATGCCAGAGCTGCTGCCCAGGTTTGACGAAGCCAGCAGCGGCGTGAGGAGTGGTGAATTGGGCAAGAGCTTTTCGTTGCTGGCACTCTCGCGGTGAATACCAAAAAGCTCTACCAAGTGAGCGAAATCTTGCTTCCGGACGCCCTTGAGCTCCAGGATCTTCTTGAAATTGGTGTCGGATCTGTCGCCAATGTGAATCAGGTACGCTTGCACGAGTCCCTCTGGCGGCGATGACCGAACTTGTAGCGTCTTGAGCAGGGGGTCCATGCGGTTCATCGACTGTTCTACCCGTCTCACAAAGCCTGACGATGGCGTTTGCGGAGCTGGCGACGTGCTATGATATGATAGCAACGTTCCAAATGCTTTGGTCAGCGCATATTTGTCAACCAGCATCTACTCGATTGTCAGCCAAACTCATCCTGCACATATCCCATGGCCATTTCTGTAAACACGTACCTGCTGTGCCCCAACCTCTGATATCGGGCGACATTGCACAATGCTATTGATATAGTTGGTAGCCATGTGCTCTACAAGATTGTCACAGAATGCTCTTGCATACTGCTGCTTGGCAACCAGAGCGAGAATCTCTTGCGTTTTTGCAGTAACATGCTTGACAAGCTCGCCCACATACGAGCTCTGGTCTCCGGCAGTCTCCATTGTGCTCCAATTGGTATTTCGCATTTCTCGCCATACGCCTTCACAATCCAATTCGACGACGTGCACGAGCGCAATTACCGACGCACTGGCAACACCCAAGAATGCGTCCGACTGCGACGAGAGATCAACCTTGCCCACCAAGTCGTTATCTATGCGCTTCTTTATATTTTCTTCCAGCTGGTTTGTATTGGCGTGCCAAAAGTCGGCAGTATTCAGCACCAGAATAGCGTCTTGTATTGAAGGCCCATTCTGGCTCGCCGTTTGTAGTACATTGAGGAGAACTTGCTGCGCGTACTCGTCTAGATACTTCGCCAGCGTCTTGGACAGGTCCAGCAATCGTTCGCTCGTAGACAACTTGGCGCACTGAGACAGTGTGAGCTTGTAAAAATGAAACAGCTCAATCGCGGACGGAATAACGGCCTGCGGCGAGAACTCGTCATCTTCGGAAATTAGAGGAGCATTTCTGTATTTGGGAATCATGGACGCAAGCTGCTTGTCCTGGGACTCGACCCAAAGGCTCAAGTACGGCTCAAAAGCAACCGAAATGAGTCCGTTGAAGCTGTGAGGTCTCTCATCCGCAGAGCTGAGAGTGTCAGTACTCGCTCGGGGTTCGTTGGAGAAGCGCTTCTCTAGGCTCTGCTCAAAGTCCAGCGTTTCTTGCAAGCAGTTCAGCAGCAAGTTGACGTCAAGCTTATTTCCGTCTACTCGCCGCATGCTTCGCTCAAGGATGCCCTTGAAATCGTCGCGCGTGCCGTCACAAAACGCCGTAGCCAGTACCTCGTTGACTCGCCAATGCGGCGGGAAGATAGCCGCATGTTCATCCTCGTGTGTCTTCATCATTCTCTTGAACCACGCATATCTTCGTCCGATATTGTCGAGGCTACCAGCCTCGTCGTTTCCGCGAAACACTTGTCGGTACTCTCGTAGCTCGGTGTTGACGTACCACGTCACAAGACGTGACTTTGCCGACTCGCCAAGAGCATCCATGACAAGACACGCTTCAATGAGCATGCCACGCTTAGCCGTAACCTCGCCTTTGGCAAACGCCATTTCAAAGTCCTCACAGACTTGTTCCAGGAGCTCTCGCTGTAGCTCAGAGACTTCTCGGCTGAGCGTGGCAATCTGCTCGATGCTCCTGTAGCTGTTAAAATGCTTCATCAACTGCAGTACAGCCTGCAACAGTCCCGCGCAGTCACGATACTGTCGCGTCTTGGACAGGCCGCGAAGCTGCTCGTATGCCGTCGTCAGCATCTGCAGCCGCTTCAGCGCCGTCATGCTCAGCGTCAGGTTCTTCTTTGTGCCGTCGAGCCGCTTTATGTCCGCCGTCATGGATGTAATGTTCTGCTCCGTCTCTATCGCGCGCGACCGGACCGTTTCGATCTTGCGGAAGAGCTCCGCAAGCTCCGTCTGCGCATCCTGCATACGCTCGAGGCTCGAGTCGGGCTGGTATGCTTGCGCTGCCTCCAGGGCACTGATTTCGTTTGCCAGCTCATTCTGCTGTGACTTGAGCGTTTGCGATACGCGGCTTATCGAGGATACTGCGGATGGGTGCGAGAAGAGCAGGTTCAAGTGCGCAATCGGATCGTAGTCCGCTGTGGTCGATGTTAGCTTGCGTCCATTGCAGTCAACCTCACTTGGTAGGACTCTATCATACCTGCGTCAAGAGACGATGGCTCACCAAGGCTGCCGCTCATCTTGGCCTCCAGCTCCGCGAATCGTTGGTTCACAAATGAGCCCTCTGCTTCTCAACTTGCGACTTTGTCGGCACGTGGCGGTATTGGCTCTCTTGGATGCCGCACTGAATGCCACGCTAACCTAGTACTCACACTTTATTAGCAGCCGCCCCTGTGCTGCTAGAGCCGCAGCTTGGAGAAAATATGGGGCCGCCCGTTTCGACCTTTGATTCAGGCACCTCTCTCCTACCCTACGGATGAAATTGATGCTTCATTTCTTGCGTCAGCAATTTTTTTGGGACAAATAGTGGATTGGCATATCATCTCAGACGGTTAAGATAGCACCAGATTACCATGTACTTGAGAAAGCTAGCCAACGACCTATCTTATCGGAGATGCTTGGTTATTTCGTGTCACTTCAATGACAACATTACAAAAACTCAGTGTGACGCTACTTACGAAAAGCAAGACTTGGCGACAAAATAATAAATGCATCATATTCACACCAACTTTATCTATTCTACGCTGTAGAGTCATGACTTCGGACATCTCCCCTCGTCCCTCAGTCATCATCCGTCGCTCTTTCAAGGTCAAGACTTTCCTTTTCCTTGTTGGCTGAATCCTTGCCCTTCTTCTTCATGAACCGCCAAGAACCCATCCTGGATTGGCTGCTATCCTTAGACTTCACAGGGCCCATGAATGTGCTGCTAGCCATGCTGTCGTAGCTATGCCCAAACTGAGCATCCTCTCCGAGATCATCAGCATCGCCAATGCTCGAACGTTGGTCGGCAGACGTATTCTTGTCAGAGTTGGCAGTGCTGCCCGGTCCCTTCTTAAAGAGCATAGAATCTTTGCCCAGCCGCGAAGACAAGCTAAACTTACTGGAGCTTCCCTTGCGAAACAGCTTCCTAACAACATTGTCCTGATCCTTCGAAATAGAGCCAGCATTAGAGTTCATGTCTGACGGCGCATTCGATTGGGCAGAATCCAGCGTCAACGACTCGTGGGACTCGGACACAGAATTCTGCGTATGGACAGAGTAGGCATCACGGGATATTCTCGACTCGGCAGGAGAATCATCCAGGCTAGGAGGCAGCTCGATACTTGGGGTTGTAGCTTCCTTGCCTTTGCCCTTGTCTCTGTGCCTGTCCCTGTCTTTGCTTCTAAACAGTTTGTCCCTTTCTCCGGCGTCCTTGTCCCTGTCTTTTCGGAATAAACTACCCATAAAGGTCGGTGCGTTGGGGTTAAGACCTGGATTCACAGCACCAGACGGGCCGGGAGGGCGCGATCCGATGACACCGACTTGACTAGGCAGCGACTGTGGGTTGAGTAAATCATTTTCATCCAAGATTTCATCTTCTGCCGACGCAAGTGTTGTAGTCATGACACTACTGGCGCCATGAAGCGACGGTCTTCTGGAACCATTTCTGGACGGCCATCGTCCGTCACCGGCAGGCCATGGACGGTTCTTACCCATTACCCCATCGCCGGGAGCTCCCCAAATTGAACCGCTGTCCGTTGAAGGCCGCGGCATATCGCTCGAAGCAATGGACGCCGGGCGAGATCCTTCGGCATCTCTGTTTGCATAGATACCACCACTGGCGCCTTTCAACGGATTCAGCCGCCTACCAGAAAACGAAAATGAGGAACTGTCTTGGCCAGTCGAGCCTCGAGACCACGGAAAATTTAATTTGCGACGCCCCTCCAAAACTTCGTTCTCTTCGGTGGCGCGAGGGAAAGATTGGCTCTGTCCAGACTTGAGGCTACCAATTGGAGGACCATCATCTCCGACGTCGGATTGCCTAGGCCCTTTATGACGCTGGAAACTAGACAGCAGATTGGTCAGGCGATGAGTCGTACCAGAGCCAGTATTTGGCGGTCGACTCCGGTCCACATTATTATCAGAGTACTGGCGGTATGGCAGATTATGGGCTGAGCCGTGTGGACTGGAAAATACGTTGAAGGAGCGGTTTGATGAGGCTGGAGACTGCGCGTCTTCGTCGCTAGCTGGAATGGCCTCGGGCAATAGCTGATGACCAGCTTCACGAGCATCGGATTCTTCGCCTTCATCAAATATGTTTGATGGTAGGAGCGTTTGAGCGGATGGGCTCAGAGGGCCACTGGCTGCTCTAAGCTCTGCCAATGTTTGAGGCTCAGCTTCCTCTTCTTCATCCACGAATAGCGCAGGCGGGAATGGTGCGAAGCCTGACGGGGCGGCAGCGATATAGCTAGGCTCAGCAGGTGGCGGCTGGGAGGGCGACGTGGTAGCCTGCGGAGACCTAGAAATGCCGTGGTTGCTTAGACGCTTAGGTTGGGCTTGTGTAGCGCCGTCAAAGTCGCCAACAGGAGAGCCAGTCGGTTGATAGTATGAAGGCCCAGCCTGCTCCGGCTGCAAAGCCGCCTGTTCGCAGAGTATCCGTATCTGCTGATCGAGTTGGTGCGACTTCTTAAGCTCGGATACAAGACGAGAGTGGATGTCTCTTCTCTTAGATTCCCAATCCTGGTTAAGGCGGGCTTCCTCCTCTTTCCATTGTTCGTCATTTGCGCCGGGAAGTTGCTCGCGCGTAGCTTTTAGATCCTGCAGCTGCTTCCCCTTGTCCTTCAATTCCGACTCAAGTTCGGCACACTTCTGCTGAAGATCCACGTTGAACTTATCCAGCGATCGAACTTCCTTGTCTCGCTTCTGAACCAGCTCAGCCTTTTGCTTTTGAAAGCTTTCTCGCTCCTTCTTCATGCGGGTAATTTCTTGTTCGAGTTTACTGATGCTGTCGCCGATTTTTGTCTTCTTAGATTCTTTATCCCGCAACAGCTGCTCCTTTTTCGCCTTTTCCTTCTCGGCAGCCCGCATCTGCTCCATGGTGGTTCTTATCATGGCCTTGAGCTGAGCCGTCTGCTCCTCCTTTTCTTTGAGCATCTGCCTTTTACGCTCCTTTTCCTTTTTCAAGTCTTCTTCTTGAGCTTGACTTTCAGCAGCCTCCTTTGTATATTGCGTTTGCGTGTCGTCAATCTCCTTCCTGATCTTCTCAAACTTCTTCGTAAGCTCTTCGAGGGACAGTGCTGGCTCATCAGAAGACTGATGCTTAAACTGGGGTTTATCTGAGCCGACGACGGAAGGCGAGTGACGTCGGTTGACCGTGTTTCGCCTCTGCGAAGAGGCCGTGCCATTTACATCGCGAAGCACGGCAGCTGCTCCATCGAGAACAGCTGCAGCTTCGACAGACGGAACCGGGTGGACTTGATTGTCAGATTCACTGCCATCTTCAGCCGAGCCGCGTCGAGATTGGTCATGGGCAGAAAAATTGGTAGGCAGGCGAGCGTTGCCCAGCTGTGGTTTCCCATCTTTGCCGAATGTCCGCAGGCGTATTACGGCGCTAGCCGATTGAAAATTATTGGCAGCGACAGCGACGACTCGAATATTATAGAAGTGATTCGGCTTCAGGCCGGTAACGGTAATAGCTGTTTCCTGACCGGGAGAGTCGCCGACTTTTTGGCCGTCAGTCACGGAACAGACGCATTGGCAAATGTGCCAGTGAGGCTAGGGGAGCGCGATAACGTACCGTGAACACCATTGACTTGAATCAAATATTTTTGTACAGCTTTATTGTTGTTGGGTCGGCTCCAGCTGAGAGTGGCAGCATCAGAGCGAATGCCAGCCAGACAGACATCCGGCGCCTCGGGGATATCGACGCCGAGGATATCGACAAGCTCGGGGACGGGTTTCCATAGGGTCAGTAGCGATCGGTGAAAGAGCCTGGAGAGATGAGTGTGTCAGCAAAAGGCGATTTCCCAAGAAAAACTGTCGCTTTTGGAGGACAAGAGCTGGCAAGCCGGGAGTCGGTGAGGGCAAGATAGGCAGGCGGCTGGAGGCACGAGACGTACCAGACGATGGCGCTGAGAGTCAACACAGTTCTAAAATGCTGAGCTACCAATTCATGGATGCGATATTTCAGAACGGTATCATATGTGCCTATTATCATTCGAATCATGGGCTCGGTCGGGTCGTAAAAGTATGCAATGACGCTAAAGATTGCGTAGATGATCCTCTGGGCATGGTTACGCGGAGCAAGCAGCAAGTAGCCAAAAATGACGAGGATGAGATCGGTCCATGACGGAGAATCCCATGACATGGTCTCGGGGCGCTCTCGTCATATGGGCGAGAGCCTTGGGTACCGGATAGCTTGTAAGGTGCAGACAGCTGGGTTGTGCCGTGGAGGACGAGCTGTGAAAAAGCATCAGAACCGCGGGCGACTGACGAAGCCCAGCCAAACCCAGCCAGGCTATTGGCGGGCAGATCGGGGGGGCGCAGGCGGGACCGTAATGTGCGGCTAGGTAGATGCTGCACTGTATTTGCTGCGTGATTGGTGGGGGAAGCACAGTGTGAAATCTGCAACCTCGCTGCTTTATTTTTTTTACCGCCACAAGCACTAAGCAATTTAGCACATCAGCAGGGGCTTATCCACCACCAGGCTGGGTCTCAGTTCCCAGGCCTCCGCACTGTTTCTGGAACCGGCTCTTCAATTTGCAGGCGGGAGGAGGCACCAGCGAGGAACACAACCATCACGTGCCTGTTGCTTGCGTCGATGTAAGTAGTGCGAATGGGGGTTTTTATCTTGAACTATGTAGGGCCGCAGGTGAATTATTGACATTTCTGTGTACTATGCAGATTAACATTGCGTCCGAGCTCGAATTATCAGCAAGGCGTATGAAAACGCGGGCTTTGTTGAGGGTAGGGACAATGCGAGCCCTCTGACGCTTACTTTCGTAACAGTACCAACACGTATAGGCAGCATCGTGACTTCGCTTCAGGTTTCAGGAAAGGCTAATCGCTGGAATAAGAGGATACTGGCTTATTACGGCCTCATGTATGTAGAGCCAGAGGCTTTGGCTGAACGCCGCCGATCCTGGTCGAATATGGAATTGGATGAGCCCACGTCTAGAGGATGGCATGGACTCCAATCACAGACAGCGGTGGACGCTTTCCTACGCTTACTCCGCTCAGTCAGATGCAAAACGTCGCTTATACCTGTTGCAATTCCTTTTGGCGTGTACGGGGTACGACTTCTAAATTCCATAATATGTGGAAGAGCAATATGCAAACAGAATCCTTGTCTGCTTGTGACACTCAGAACCATAGAATACTGAATAGAAGCAGTCAGGCTTCTATTAATTTGCGGAACCCAAAGCTTGCTTTTACCGGCGGAGCGCCATCTCCCAGTTCGGCAAGGGCGCCGGAAGCGCCCCGTAACAGTGCGGCGCCATTCGGTGGCAGCCCTGGGTTGGTGCATTTTCCTAGTTCTGTTGGAGTTATTACGACCGAGATCTGTATGGGTGTTCGGGTTTATTAGGCGTTGCAACAGTGGAAGAAGCCGAGGCCTGACAAGACGGAGAGATTTGTACCATACACGCTGCAGCCATGCAACCAGGACTTGCCAAGTATGAATCTGGTTCTTTACTTAGTGAGGCGCGTATCGCAGACATGTACATACTTGTATGACTCTTGATGATTAGCCATTACTTGCGCCGGCTGCGAAGAAAGGAAAGACACAGTATTCAGCTATGCTAGCTCTCAAGTATATTATAAAGCGTCCTCAACCAGTCAAAGATAATGACACACTCTTCATCCCATCGGCTCGTCCGTCAGACATTCAGTCCCGATAAAGACGGGCTAATAATTAGAAGGACGACTCGGCCAATTTTGCTTAATCCAGACGACATCGCGTCCAGCCACATGAAGGACCAGCAGGACCGCGGTACGGAGCAGGGGTGCATAAAGTCCGTGTCGCAGGGTACTGGGTACTTGCGGATTCTCCGGCCTACGAGTAAGTTGCAGCTGCTGGATAGGCGGTCATGGTGGCTCCCAACCACTGGAAATTTTTGGGGCTAGGTAGCACCTACAGGCCGGCAAGAGGCCCAGCGACTCCGTCCTCGTACCACTTTCGCGGCCGTGTCCGTGTTCTGGTGCTTCCATGTGCCTGTCATCGGCGGGGACTGGCAGCGGCGATGACGAGCAGAGCGGCTATTAATATCATGTGCTTTTGCTTGTGCACCACTGTAAGAGTGCCCAAGATCTGACATGAGACTGCCCGCCGCCCGCCAAGCCGGACCCTCAACAACCTGGACAGCAACTCGTAGGCGCAAACTAATAGCGGCCCAACCCCCAAACCAAAAAAGTCTTCCCTTTGACGCTCTTCCGAAACGGCCCCCTTCACCAGATTCACACTCTTTCTAGGCCCTGTCCGTCTTGCGTCCTTTTCATTTAAATAGCGACATTGTACAGAGACATCGCCTGTCCTTGAGTTCCAGGCTGTCTCGCCCGAACCCACTTCCCCGCCACTACTGCGAGCACCGTTTGCCCTGCTAATTCCTTTGCCTGCGACTATACCACGACCGGCGAGCTGCCCAACAACCTCGGGTCCTCAACGCATCATCCGCCTCTGCTTCGCCTCTATCAAGTCGCCCCAGCATCCATTTTGCACACTCTTTTACCTACCGCAGGGTCGTTCTCCTGGCGTTCTGCCTCGACAACATTACCTGGCGGCTTAATCAACTACCAAACGCCGAAGCCCGAGTCGCTGCCACTCGTGTCGGAGCGCACACATCACGCCAACCTCATAAACGCCTATCATGCAGTACGTGCGCAACATCAGCGACTCCGTCTCGACGGCATGGAACTCCATAAACCCCGCTACGCTTAGCGGTGCTATTGATGTCATTGTTGTCGAGCACGAGGATGGCTCTCTAAACTGCTCGCCCTTTCATGTCCGTTTCGGCAAGTTCTCGCTCTTGCGTCCGTACGAGAAAAAGGTCGAGTTCAGGGTCAACGGCTCAAAGCAGGAGTATTCCATGAAGTTGGGCGAAGGTGGCGAGGCTTTCTTTGTCTTCGAAACTACTGAAAATATCCCCGAATCCCTGCAAACCTCCCCCCTCGTCTCTCCCGTCAGCAGCCCGCCTCTTGGGCCGGAACAGTCCGACCTGCAGTTGCAAGATCCCGACCAGTTTGATCTCGACGCCGACCCAAAACGGCACTTCCAGCAACACCCGGATCCAGATGGTAAGCCCTTATGCTAATAGACCTTTGCTGCACAGGCCACTAATCCAGTCATGCAGGCTATCCAACTCCGGCCGCATCTTCACCCAACCTGTCGAACCCACGGCCAGCCTCGGGAGACTGGTCCGCTACTCTGGCGCGACCACGCAGTGATGATGTTCTTCGTCACTCCGCGCGATCCGCAGAACAAGCCGAAAGCGAACCGCGCGATCATACATCGGAGAGATCCCAGAGCCCGCCCCCAGTCAACACGCAGGAAGCCATCGAACGAGCCATGACGCTCTCACGGGGCCTTTCCGCTGTCAACATCCCCAGCCATGTCACTGAAGCTGGTGACCTCATGTTGGACATGAGCGGCTTTCGAAGCAGCGAAGAAGAAATGATCAAGGCAGAGGTGCAGGCACGCAAGATTCTGTCCGAGGAAATGGACGGCAACTACGACATTGGTGCTTTGTTTGGTTTCGACGAGGAGGGAAACCTGTGGATATACAGCAGTGAGAGCGCCAAGCAGGCTGCCATGAACAAGACCATCGAATCGACCTTGCATGCACATCGCCACAGCGTGGCGGCGGATGCTATTTCGGACCCGGGCTATCAGAGCGATGGCAGCGATGTGACCACCTCGCATCGACTTCCGACCCACAGACGCTCTGAGTCTGATGCTGGCCCTGTTGGTCTGCAGACTCCTCCGCGAACACCAGCTGATTCTGGCCATGGCGACCCGAACAGGAACTACGCAAAGACCCTCCGTCTGACTAGCGATCAGCTCAAGAGTCTAGACCTGAAGCCCGGAGAGAATCCCATGAGTTTTACCGTCAACCGCGCCACTTGCTCTGCTAATATGTATCTCTGGAAACACGATACGCCTGTCGTCATCTCAGATATTGACGGAACCATTACCAAGTCTGACGCCCTCGGTCATGTGCTGAACATGATTGGTCGCGATTGGACTCATGCTGGCATTGCCAAGCTCTATAGTGATATCGCCCTAAACGGCTTCAACATCATGTATTTGACCAGTCGATCCGTCGGACAGGCTGATACAACCAGAGCGTATCTGAACAACATTGTTCAAGAGGGATGCAGAATGCCCCACGGCCCAACCATCCTGTCTCCTGACCGAACCATGGCTGCACTGCGTCGAGAGGTCTATCTGCGAAAGCCGCACGTTTTCAAGATGGCTACCCTTCGCGATATTGCCAACCTCTATGGCCCGGAAAATACGCCATTCTACGCCGGATTCGGCAACCGACTTACTGATCAAATATCATACAGAACTGTTGATGTGCCTCGGAACCGCATTTTCACCATCAACTCCAATTCGGAAGTGTCCCTTGATTTGCTGAGCTTGAACAAGATGAAGATGAGCTACGTCCACATTAACGAAGTCGTCGATCACTACTTCCCGCCAGTGTCTACTCTGATCAAGGGCGGCGGCGAGGATTATACAGATTTTAAATACTGGAGAAATCCCCCTCTGGACCTCGACGAGTTTTCCGCCAGCGAAAGCGAAGACTCTGAAGAGCCGGAGCCAGACCAAAACAGCGTCTACACCGACGAAGAGGAAGAAGAAGACGCCGACGACCGTCTGGGCGATAGTTACATATCGCACGGGTCTCTCGACGAAGGCGATACCCGCCTCGGCGAGTCGATGGCCGAAAGCTACGCAGACGACCAAGAAGAGCTCGAAGAGGCGATCGAAGACGAAGAAGAGGGCAACGCAGACGTGGCCGACGATGAGGCCGAGCACACGCAAACCGCCAACGGCAAGCTGGCCCAGCGAAGCAAGTCAGAGCAGCACCTAATCAAGGACGTGGCTGCAGAAATGATTACTGGGGTTGGTCATTTATCCCTTGACAAAGTACAATGAGTGGCCAGGACAAAAAGAAACGCTAAGCGGTGATGATTTACAGGAGCCAGATTACGTGGAACCCGTAGAGATTCGCAAGCCAGGTGCATAAAATCGAAACAAAGAACCATAAAAAGAGAAGCATCTGAAGAGGGAATAACACGTTTAATTCGACGGACAAGAGGCGTATTTCAAAGGGAAGAGGTTGAGGAGTTCATAATATTTCATGAGGCATTGGGCGTTGAAGCATAGCGCGGCGCATCTATTTTGTGTTTTTTGTTTTTTTTGCTGCGGATTTATCTGTCAACATTTTTATTAGTTGAAATCTTCATGGTGGGTCGTATGTATGAGTAGAGATTGAAGCAAGAACTGAAGAGCATTTTTCAAGTAATTTTACTTTAATTTCAAGTTCATTCATATCTTGGCCTACACAATAAATAGAGTACGTCCACTATGACTTTTTTGGTATATTCAAATAACCACCATTCGAATCGTTTTTTCACGCTCTCCAAGTAACCTAAAAGAAAACTCCCTATATGTCATGCCCGCCCCGCCTCTTTTGTAAAAATTACTTTTCTCCCGCTGTTTCTGTTGCCTACTGCTTTTGCTTATCCATGTGCTGGATACGAATCTCAACCGCCCTCCTGTGCGCCTCGAGCTCTTCCACCTTGGCCAGCTGCATGACGGCTGAGCCTACATTTCGCAGACCGTCGCTCGTTAGGTTGGAGCAGGTGATGTGCTTCATGAAGGAACCGAGGTTGACTCCGGAGTATTGCTTAGCATAGCCGTAGGTGGCTTTGTACAGACAAGTTAGCCTTTTGTTTTGCTACTTCAGAATGGAGAAAAGGGTTGGAACTTACGTAGTGAGTGGTTCACGCCTGCAGAGTAGTCTCCCACGCTTTCAGGAGTCCACTCGCCGATAAACACACTACCGGCGTTCATGACCTGATCAACAACGCTAGGGGCATCCTTGAGCTGCAGGATCAAGTGCTCAGGGGCGTACTCGTTGCTGATGCGCATGGCCTCGTCAATCGTCTTGACGCTGACTGTGACGGAGTGCTTGATGCATCCACGGACAATGTCCACACGAGGCAGAGCCATAGCTTGGTTATGGACCTCTTCCTCGATGGCTTTAAGCTGAGACTCGGAGAGGTCGACAGCGAGGAGAATAACTTGGCTGTCAACGCCGTGCTCGGCCTGAGAAAGCAGGTCAGAGGCGACAAATGCAGGGTTGGCGTCCTTGTCGGCAATGACGAGGACTTCTGAAGGACCAGCCGGCATATCGATGCTCACACCGGCATTGGTATCGTTGCTAACGTGCATCTTGGCAGCGGTGACGAACTGGTTACCGGGCCCAAGAATCTTGTCGACCTTGCTGACGCTCTCGGTACCATAGGCCATGGCAGCAACGGCCTGAGCACCACCAGCAAGAACGATGCTTTCGGCGCCGACCTTGTGGGCGACATAGACAATCTCTGGTGAGATGCTGCCGTCTGCACGCGGGGGTGAAGCGAGGACAATTCTCTGGCAGCCAGCCACCTTGGCCGGAACTCCCAGCATGAGAGCCGTGCTGGGGAGAACGGCGGTACCACCTGGAATGTAGAGACCAACACGCTCAATAGGACGGGAGAAACGGCCGCACACAACGCCAGGCATGGTTTCGACCGAGAGAGGCTTGTCCTCGGCCTGAGCGGCGTGGAAGGTGCGGATGTTGTCAAATGAAGTATCGATGGCCTTGATCGTCTCGGCAGATAGGTTCATGAGCTCTTTGGGGAAAGGAGCTTTGATAACAGGCGAGGTCAATGATGTTGCTTTTTCGAATTTATGGGTGTAGGAGAGCAGAGCCTTGTCACCACCGTTGCGGACCTCGTCAATGATGGGGACAACAATCTTCAAGATGGCGTCTGCAGACTTCTGAGAGGGACGCTGGAGAGCCTTGGAGATATCCGCACCAGATGCCTTGGTGGCATCGACTCTTTGCATGGCAATGCGCTCATCAGCAGGAGGAGCGGGAGCAGGGGTAGGTTTTGAGGTAGCAGGGGCAGAGGTGGCAATGCCCTCCTTCTCTGCCCACTTGCCCTTGGCATCGCCCGTTCTTCTCTTCACTTTGAGGCCCTTGGCATCGAGGTTGGCCTCGACATCGGCCAAGCTAACACCAGCACCGACAACCTTTGTCAGAGCAAAGTAAATCAGATCCGCTGCCTCGAATGCAACATTCTCTTTTGTCTTGGCATCGCACAGCTCCTCGGCTTCTTCCATAATCTTTGCGCGAAGCAGCTTCTCGTCTGAGAAGAGTCTTGCAGTATAGGAACCCTCGGGCGCAGACTGCTTTCTTGACAGCAGAGTCTGCTCGAGGGCGGCAATTCCACTCAAGTTTCCGAAGCATCCAAACTGGTCAAGGTGACAGAAACGGCCCTTTTGCTTGACAACAAACTTGAGAGTATCACTGTCACAGTCCAAGCCGATACGCACAAGCTCCTGTGTATCACCCGAGGTGGCACCCTTCACCCAGAGTCCACGCTTCCTGCTCTGATAGACACCAGTCTGAGTTCGCAGAGCCTCTAGGACACTCTCTTCACTAGAGTAAGCCAGCCCAAGAGAGATGCCAGCTTCGTCGGTGACGACAGTGGGGACCAGGCCATCAGGGCGGTCAGACTTCCACTGACCGGCAATGACCTTGGACAAGAGTAGCTTGCTGCTGTCTGACTTGTCGGTAGTCAGACCGGTAGAGGGCAGCACAGGAATAGCGCTGCATTTCTGAGCAATTTCAATGAATTGCACCAGGTCGGCACCCTCAGCGGGCTTGAGATAGAGCGTCTTGATCTTCGTCTCTTGAGCATCGGAAATGAATTTGTCAACATCCCAAGCCATGGCATCAAAGTCCTTGACCAAAAGACCACTAGCAGTAGCAGCAGAGAGATCTGGCTTGGAAACAACAGGCAGTACTCTAGCACCGAGATCAGCATACTGTGATAGTGACTCGGGAGCGACAAAGACCCGTCTGGCACCACGGTCCAAAAGACCAAGCACGTCATCCTGAGATTCCAGGCTGGTGGCATCCAGGTGAGCCTGGAATTCATAGCTGTGGCGCTTGAAAAATCGGGAGAGCTTGTCAAGCAGCTGCGGCTTTGCTTCCAGAAACGGGCTGCCGAGAAGTGACACTTCCTCACGATTGAGGCCGTCGAGATTGCCCAGTCCAGGCGGGACCGCCACACTGACAAGGAACGGTAGAGGGAGTTCGGTCTCCATGGTGGAATGCAGGGCCAGCGTTGGAGTCAGTTCCCTAGTGAGATTAGTGCACCGAAATACCAGTGTCTTGAAAATTCTTGTGAGAATATCAAGATTGGGCTACGTTACGGCATAGAAAAGAAAAAAGGCCGCGATGACTGAAAGTGTTCCTGGATCGGCCGGCGTGGTGGGGCTTCTTTGCGTGCCCCTCCAAAAAAATTGCAGCTGCTTGCGGCAGCCAGATTGATTGCGGCAGTCCTTATTGGCTGCATGCTCAGCTTACACGGTCTACGAGCTGAGGAACCAGAGCAAACTATTACAAGTTCAATTTTATAAGATGACTTTTATTTTTAGGTCATTCTTAAATTTATAGCCAAACCGCAATACTGCCCTCTCCAAGAGAAGTAGATCCTTTCTCCGCGAGTGCACTCTGTAGTACTCGTACACAGCAAGTGCCGTCCTAAGCACCAGCACTAAACGCGGAGCTGGATTAAGGATATTGCGACCTCACCAACAGAGCCGCACCACCAAGCTACACCATCGGCGCGCAACCAGCTCAACGCCATCAAGACCCATATCACTTTTCCCTCCACAACGCAACAATTCGCCTGTCCTTCAATAGTTTGGCTGCGAAAACACTCAGCCTCAAATACCCTATGGTGTGCGCCATTAAACCACCGAGAAAGAACACCACCTAGCCGCAATCACTTCCTAGCGACACAGCTACCCATCCCTCCCCGGCCTGGCTGCCGGTCCGTTTGCGAAATCCAATCCAGCCATGTCATCAGCCCAACCACAAACCAACGGAGCTCCTGCTTCCTCCGCAACGCCCGCACCCGCAGCTACAACAGCAGCAGGCGCCTCAGGGCAACCAAACGCCGCAGCGAGCGGCCAACCAGCTCCCGGCGCACCACCAGCTGCCTCCGCCGCGCCACGCCCACGCGACGCCCGCCTCATCGAGCTCCTCCTTACATCACAAGGCGTCACAGCATATGAGCAACGCGTTCCGCTCCTCCTCCTCGACTTTGCATACAGACATACCTCCTCCATTCTCAACGATTCGCTACACCTCTCCGGTGATCCCTACGTCACACACGCTGGCTCCAAGCCATCTGCGTCTGCTGGCGCCGCTGCTTCATCGGGCGATGCTAGCGTGAGTGCCAACGCTATTAAGCTGTCCATTGCTGCGAGGCTTGGATTCCAGTTCCGGGGCGGTAGCAGCGGCGGTGGCATTAGCAAAGAGTACATGCAGGAGCTGGCGCGAGAGCGAAACAAGGTCGCTCTGCCAAAGATTGTGCCTAATGAATGGGGTGTGCGTCTCCCTAGTGAGCGCTTTGTGCTGAGCGGGACGAGCTGGGGACTAAAGGATGGATGGGACGAAGATGGCGACGATGACGACGAAGAAATGCAGGGTGGTGATGCTATGGAAGGCGTCGAGGCTCCAGAGCCAGAGGACGTCGGTGGCGACGAGGTAGAAGGTGGCACCGTTGACGATATGTTTGGGGATGACGTTGATCAAGAAATGGGTGAGGACGTTTAAAATTCCGGCTGAAAGTTATAGGATCTTGGTCAAACTGGGTTTGTTTCGCGTGGACGGCGTTTGGGTGTTTTTGTCAACGAGGACTGGCGCAGTGGCATAATTTCTATACAGGTATATGTATCTGCCTCAATAATGAACCATATCGAAAAGTCAAAGAAGGCTTGGCAACAAGCTGTCGAACATACTTACCAATCTGCACAAATGGAATCTCAGTCATCACGACACTGAGTACACGTGAATTGCATGTGTGGGGCCTCGGTATTAGTCTAAAAACATATTTCACATATGGAATAAAAAGACCTAGAATGAACATGGGAGAACTATATGATACAACTAGGCCACTTGTAAAACGGTATCTCATACACTCTATACCCGAGCCTCGCCTGCGCAACCCAGCCAAACGCTTCCTCCTTACATGGAACTAACACAGGAAATGATTTATTCTTTTTTAGTGGAATGGCTTCATGGTGTTTCTCAGACGCTGGTAGTCAAAGAGAGCCTCAATCTGGCCGACGGCTGAGATGGCAATGTCCTTGTCCCACAGCTTGCGGTTGGCAAAGTCCATGACATCCTTGCCGGAAATGGCGTCGATCTTGCGCTCAATCTCGCCGGGTGCCATGCGGCGGCCGGTGGTGATGAGTTGGCGGCCGACATCCTCGGCGACGGCGGTGGTGCCATCGAGTGAGAGGAGGATGGAAGCCTTGAGTTGAGACTTGGCGCGCTCAACCTCAGCCTCGCCAACGTTGGTGCAGAGGCGCATCCATTCCTTGATGGCAAAGTGGACGAGGTCATCGACACGAGTGGCCTTGTCGGTGACGAGGTAGATACCCCAAAGACTAGAGCAGTTGTTAGTTATCGCTAGATACTTTGCTAGGTAGTATTTCGGATGTAATCTTACCCGGTGTCGCTGTAGCTGGTGGAGAAGCTCATGAAGCTATTGGCCAGCTCGTGCTTGTGGACGTAGCCGCTGAGCTTACCACCCTGGTGAGGAGCATTACCCATGGCCTTGTCATAGTTGCCAACGATGGCCTGGGCAACCAGGGCAGTGAAGTAGTCGTCAGAGTTCCAGCTGACACCCTCGACGGCGAGGGCAATGTTGGCAGTGCCCATAGTGTCGTCACGGACACGGACGTCAGAGCCGATGAAGTCAGCCTTCTGCTTGGACAGAACGTAGGCCTCACCCTCAACAGCCTTGGCGGGGACGCCAGCAAAGTGCTTCTCGGCAAGCTCAACGAGCTTCTCGTGGGGGACACCACCAGAACCGACGAGAACCATGCGCTCGGCAGTATAGTTGTTCTTGATGTAGTTTACGAGTTCGGTGCGGCTAATGTCACGGATGTTCTCGCGAGGGCCGAGAATAGTACGTCCAAGGGGCTGGCCTTGGAAAGCAGTGGCGTGGAGGTGGTCAAAGACAACCTCCTCAACCTGCTTCTCGACCTCCTCAGACTCGCGGAGGATCACGTCACGCTCACGCTCGATCGCACTCTCCTCGAGCTTGGAGTTCTGGAGGATATCGGACAGGATGTCGACGCACTGGGGAACATCGGAGTTGAAAGCCTTGGCGAAGTAGACGGTGTTTTCGCGCTGCCATCATGTTAGCCGGGCGCTCCGGTTCGTGTTTACGAAATACTCACGGAGGTGTAGGCGTTGAGGTGAGCACCGAGGTTCTCAATCTCCAGTTCCAATTGCTGCTGTGAGCGCTTGGCAGTGCCCTAAGAATTTGTTAGACCCTGCAACTGTGCTATTCAATGTCATGACAAACCTTGAAGGCCAGATGCTCAAGGAAGTGGGCAGTGCCGTTGGTCTCGTTCGTCTCGGCGCGAGAGCCAGCGTCAATCCACATACCAACAGTGGATGTTTGGGCCCAGGGGGAGTGCTCGGTAGCAACCTAATAGACAATGGTCAGATAATGGCATTTAGAGGCGATTCGCGGTCAATTGGCCGCTCAAGATGGTGCTCACGGTCAAGCCATTCTTCAGGGTTGTCGTCTGGGTTTTTCCAACGGTAGAGGGCGTCGCAAAGCCACGTCGAAGGGGACCGGCGGCAGACAGGCCAGCACGGTTTCGCAGGCCCTGCGAGAGATTCAAAGCTAGCCTGCGGGACGCCATGGGGGACGGTTGTGAGGATTGACGTTCGATTGAGTGGTTTGATGAAATCTTTCCACCTGGCTCGGCTAGAAGCTTTGCTCTACCAGTTTGTGGCCTTAGGTTTGAGGTTTTTGGCTTAGTCATTCCGACCAACCCCGACGCCAGGGTAGACCCGGAACCAATCATATGCCCCCATTTATTAAGGAGAGTGGACAGCCAGCACCAAGTAACTGAGGATCAGCCAGCTTCATCTTACATACAATACTCAATTTTAAAATATTTTAAAGTGCTACTGTATGCCTTTTGAAGTGTGCAGGCGGTCGACAGTTTGGCTTTCAACTCTTTTTTTGTGGTCGAACCTCTTAAAGCCGTGCTCAGATTCAGGGGCGGTACTGCAGCGCCGATTTGGTTCTAGTACGGACGCTTATTATGAGCTGTTATGCCCCTCACCGTAGTAGGTGACCAACGCAATCTATCTATTGACTCATGATCTTTGCCCATATGACTTCAATTTCTCTCACCCGTATAGGGCTTTTAAGAGATCATCCTTTGATCTAAAGTTGCTACCATATTTTTGAAACTATTAAAATGAAAGTCCGCCTCCATAGCTACCCTCGTTTAGACGCCATAACAAGTGTTCATAAAGGTGACCAGCCCATCACCGTGGTCCTAGAAGTTCCTCACTATTTTGCCAAAGAGCAATGGGAAGTGGAAGTGTGGCAATCTTCAGACGAAAATGATTGGAGTTCACTTAACTTGAGACGCCTGCACGACGATGACCAGCCAATTGATCTCCAAGGTGACTCGCCAAATGCCTCGAAGCTCTCATTCCAAGGCACTTTATCATTCGAATCATCCGTTCAATTCACGCTTAAGTTTCGGTACGGAGATGATCAGCCGTGGGCGTGGGCTCGAGATGAATATGGCCTGGACGATGGGTATATTGTTTTGAGTCACATCGCCTCATGCTCAACTGCGTCCGATATTGCGAATCTGATTCCAAACTTGAATAAAGAATGGGCTGTTTCGTCTTTGTTGAGTCAAAGTCCTGGAACAAAGCTGTGGTCACTCAAAGCGGACATTCCATCAAGTAAAGACAACGTTTCTGCGTTTAAAGACTTGGATATTGGGACTCCGTTTGGTTCCTTTCACAGGTAAGACTGGTTTCAAGCTTCGGCAACGAAAATTTGCCCTTGCAATGGTTTTAAGTTGATCAACTATCCAGATGGTTTGCACTGGTTCGAAATTCCTCTCCTTGGCTTGCGCCACGGAAAGGAACTTCGCAGCTGTACCTCGACAAGGAAGCCATGATCTGCGCATTTCAGAGCGCAAGAGGCCAAAACTTGGTCTTTATGGCGGTATCTGGCATAGATGATGTCCAGTCGTTGTTTCGCAGTAGCCGACCGGACTGTATTTCTGTTCACGTAGGTATTCTCCCGGGAGTGATATAGTGCTGAAAGTAACATATTTTCAGGCCCGGAACGACGCGACGACAACAAAAGAGGTATTGATTCTCGTATCAGAAGGCTGCGAATTTGAGCGTGCCCTGGCGGCTGTTGTATACCATGCTAGAAGCTTGATTTGGCATCTATCTCAGCAGGATTCAACAGATAAAGGAGCACCTGAAGTGGAACATAAGGAAGCGGGTGGCGCGACAGGCGTTTGGCGTGAACATTGGTATGACGGCCTCGGATATTGTAAGTCTCGAGCCATGAAAGGTGCATACCACTGATGTCTAACCGTAAAAAGGCACATGGAACTCTCTTGGACCTGACCTCACTGAAGAACGAATATTAGACGCTTTAGCAGACCTGGAAGGAAATGACATCAAAATCTCAAACCTCATCATTGATGATAACTGGCAGTCGATTGATACGTCTGACAAAGGCTCTTCCGGCCATGCTCAACCTAGCTGGCTGGAATTTGAAGCAAACAAGAAAGGATTCCCTGGCGGGCTGCGACAGGCAGTTTCCAAAATTCGTCGTCAGCATAGAAGCATCGAAAACATCGGTGTTTGGCATGCGCTGCTCGGATACTGGGGCGGAATCTCTCCGCGGGGCGAGATTGCGAAAACTTACAGTACGGTCAACGCTGTTCTTGATACTGGAGACCGCATGACTGTCATAGCGAAAGATGACATATCCAAGTTCTACGACGACTTTTACTCATTTCTAGTGCAATCGGGTATAAATTTGGTCAAAGCAGACGCACAGTGTCTTCTCGATGCCTTCGAAGATGCTTCCGCAAGACGTGAGTTGACAAACGCGTACCTGGACAAATGGTCCATCACAGCTCTGCGACACTTTGGCGCCCACGCAATCTCATGCATGTCACAATTCCCCCAGGCAATTTTTCATGCACACCTTCCGCAGCTGAGACCGCCGGTCGTCATGCGCAACTCAGACGACTACTTCCCTGACGTCCCAACTTCGCATCGTTGGCATGTTTGGGCAAATGCACACAACGCCATGCTGACGCAGTATTTAAACGTGATTCCCGACTGGGATATGTTCCAGACAGATCATGAATATGGGCATTATCACGCTGCAGCACGATGCGTGAGCGGTGGCCCTATATACATAACCGATGAGCCAGGCCGGCATGATTTGCAACTGATTGGCGAAATGAGCGCGACTACACCGCTAGGCAAGACGGTCATATTACGACCAAGTGTAATCGGAAGAGCATTGGATCCATACCTCGAGAATGACGGCCGCTTTTTGTTGCAAGTTGGCGGCTATCATGGTACGTGAATATCGGCCTCTCAATGCCCGTCGTCTAACCCACAACTAGGTGCCTCAGAAACCGGAACCTCGATGATTTCCGTATTCCAAACATCAGATACTCGAAATTTTGAGCTGATCCCACTCACCACGTTCCCTGGTATAACAAGGCCGGCAAAATATGTTATTAGAGCCTACACGACGGGATGTGTTGAGCAAGTCAGACTGACTGAGATCGCAATGCCTGTTATTGTAGCACGCGCCAGTCAAAAGGGATACGAAATTTACAGCGTATTTCCCTCGCAAGAATTCCTTGGCAATACATACAGCATGATCGAGATTGCGAGCTTCGGATTGGTGGATAAAATGACTGGCTGCGCCGCTGTGGTCTCCAGTACGATCAAGTCGTTCCAGAACAAGAGAATTACAGTTGCCACGAACTTGAAAGCGCTTGGAGTCTTGGGTAAGTTGATTCCACTTGTAGCAAGTAGACTGACCAAGGGGACTAATGAGGCTGATGTAGGAGTGTACATTTCTACGCTTCCGAGAATGACTATCGATGACGATTTCATGGTAACAATCACGGATGCTCCAGTCCCGCGACACGCGGTAAATATATCGAAACAGAATGCCCACGTGCTGGAAATTGATGTACTTTCAGCTTGGAGGGAGATGGGCTTGGACGCTGGATGGAGCAACGAAGTCGTGGTCAAGGTTTCTTTTAATTCTTGAAGTAAATGATTATATGAGCTATATGAAGATTGATGACATGGTATAAATGTATCTATATTATTTCGATTGTATTGTTCCTTGTTCCTCGCCTAGTAACTGTACCTACAAGGCACAGCCATATGAATCAGGCGCAACGATGTGAGATCGCTTTTCTGCTCTGGAGCCGCATCTAATGATTTTCTCCCAGTTAAATCTGTTGCCTCTGCATCTGCTCCGGCTTCAAGTAGCAATTCAATCATAGGTGCATCTGCCTGCAGCTCCGTAGCCCAATGAAGCGCTGTGCGACCCTTACCGTCAACCGCATCAAGCGCCGCACCGTGCTCTAGAAGTAATCTGACAATGTTGAGATTCGGTCTAGTCACAGCGGCATGAAGCAGCGTGAACTGCTCCGAGGCTTCGTCCTTTGCGGATTTTGGATTGACAATGCGGTAGGTATGTATAGCTCTTACATCTGCACCACGCCGAAGGAACAGCTCAACCAAATTTTGTCGCCCGAGGAGAATAGCTTCATGTAACGCAGTAAGCCCGAAGGAGTGACGAATATTTTGGTCAAGACCCGCATCCAAGAGCATGCCGGCACAGTCGCGCACAAGACTCTTGTTTTCCGACACATCATCGATGACATCGACTAGCTCATGTAGCATGGTGCGGCCGTGGCGATCAACAGCCATGTGGTCGGCACCCCGTGACATGAGCAATATGATGAGATCCTTATGTAGGGATCTGACGGCGACTCGTAACGGCGACATTCCATTTTCGTCGAGCGCAGAGACATCAGCGCCGTCGCCATAGTCTAGAAGCATTTTCGCTGTTCTCGCACTATCCGCAGGCTTTAGTCTTGTCACATTGTGCAACAGTGTCGTGTTGTGCCCTTTCTCATGATGCTCGAATATATTTGATCCAGAGGCAAGGAGGGCTTCTACCGCCCCTGGACTTCTGGCGCTGAAAATTGCCCAATACACGGCAGACTTACCACCGGGTGACTTTGCCGAGGGGCTTGCGCCGTGCTGAAGCAACAGTTTTACAGCTTCGACAAAGCTTCCCGGTGGCCCTTGGATAGTTCCTCTCTCCAACAACTGTATAAGGGGTGTTTCGCCATTGGTATCCAAGACGTCAGTGCGATGTCCACGTTCAAGCAGAAACCGTGTAACTTCAATGTGGCGGCTGAGATGCAGAAGCTTGTCATATGGCTCAACTGGTCGGTGCGATTCGACAGGCAGCTCGTAGAACATCTTGAGCATTTCAATATTGCCATACATGGCGGCAAAATGAGATGGCGTCCAGCCATCAGCATCAGCAGTGATTCGAGCCCCATTCCTTAAAAGTAGCTCACATATCTCTAGTGAGCCCCGTCGCACAGCACCCGCCAACGGTGTATCTGTGCCCTGATGTGCTGCCTCCACGTTTGCGCCATGATGAATCAGCATCTCAACAAATTCAACCGGACAAGATTTCGCAGCTACATGCAAAGATGTACCGAGAGACGGGTCTCTCTCCAAAGGAGATGCTCCGTTTTCCAGAAGCAACTCGACGAGTTCTAAATGCTCAATCTTGAGGGCTTCAATGAGCGGCACAGACGGATGGCTGCCAATAATGTTGGGATCTGCGCCGGCCCCGAGGAGTATCTTAGCGACATCAAAATATCCACTACTCGCTGCAATCTGTAGTGGCGTCTGCTGCGTCGCGCGGAACAAATTTGCACTTGCGCCAAAATTGAGCAACAGGGAGACGATATCAGGCCTGTTATTGCTAACCGCGGCGTAGAGAGGTGCTGCGCCATTAGGACCACTCGGCCTGTCGACTTCGATGCCATCCAAAGATAGGAAGAGCTCAACAACTGCACGATGTCCTGCCGCGCACGCAAGGTAAACTGGGCTGAAGGCCCTCCTGATCGAAGGAAAGTTGAGCAAGTCATGGCGCAGAGTCTCGTGAGAAAGCAGTTCAGCAACAATGTCAACGTGGCCATGTTGTGCGGCGCGGTTGAGGGTTTCTATCCCGAGGCCTACAGTGCCAGCATTCAGGGCAAGTCGTAGGGTGTCTAATTTTCCATGCGTGATGGCCCAGGCTAGTGCTGAGTCTCGCCCGACCTCATACAGACGGCTGTGAGCGAGGGAGTGAATCAGGCGACAGCTGGCGGTGAGTCCGTAAAGGCCCGAGACATCGTTGGAGAAGCTTATGATAGAAGTAATGAGTTCAACTGGGAGGATTGCCAAGGACGACATTGTATGTTGCGATATCGATGGCGGGTGTTTGTAGATGCATGAGGATGACGTTGATGGTAAACGGGTGAAGTCGCGTGGGTGGCAGAGTTGCTGCAGGTCGATCATCGTTGTTAGTGTAAGCCAAAGCGTGGGAGCGGAGTTCTGGGCGGGCAATCGACGACAACAGTTCATTAGTCTAGCTCCGGGACTATACTGTACATAACGCGGGCGCGGGTGATACAAATTGCGCAAGTTTCGCTCAAGTCGAGACACTACTGAAAAATGATGATGTTTTTAATTGATTTGGAACAGACATGGGCGTGTTTCTCTGTAGCATGGTGCGTAAGTAGTCGGTGGCGGTTGAGGGCCCAAAATGCAACGGTTGAGCCGACGGACACAGGCCAAGGATTAAATGTTAAATGAACGTTTGAGTGGCTGTTTTCTGATAAAGAAGCCTAGCTGTTGTACATTTATTTTGCATTTTAAGAGTCATAAGTATAGACTAAAGCCGTGTGCTAGTGATGCCAGAGGCCATGGCATCGGTCGGTGTGTTCCAAAAGGCTTCTTTGGGAGGAAGCAGTAAGCTCTCAGAGTTACTATTTATTACTGTTTATCATTATTTATTTATTAATTTTATTTTTGGAACTTCGCAAAGAATATATTATATTTAGAAATAAAAGACTTGAACCGTTTGTCGGTCAGGGCACCGTACAGATATACGTGAGTACGCTGCGGAAACTGATGGTATCGGTGTCATGAAAGCCAATATTTGCTCGTCATTTTCAAACTTAAAATGGTGCTCTTTGTATAAAAAAAAACAGCGGCAATGTTATTAATCACACGGATGGCGCGGTTCGAAAATAGGCATAAACTGTTGGTTTGCAAGTCTGCCTATTGCACCTATCTTATCTTGTGTACGCAATCGTCAGCCGCTAGACACTAATAAAGTAGAAGACATGGGTAGGTACATGTAGATAGTACTCCATTAGTATGAGAGCCTGATGTATTGCATCTGGGTGGGTATGGCCTGACTAGGTCGTCGATTGGCCCAGCTGCGCAGGAAAATCCTAGGCCCCACAGAGACCCCTCGCACTGCAGGAGTGAGGAGGGGAGCTACAAAAAATTTCGGGCGCTCTCGACCTTTTTTTTTTTTTTTTCCTCTTCTCTCCTACGGGAAGAAGCACGATATCAAGTCTCAACGGCCAGTCCAAGCTCTACATTTTGATTCAGCAGACTCAATCGTCTTCGACCTCGCTTGATTGTCTTTGCCACATCTGCATCGACTCATTCTAACCTCTCTTTTCTCCTCCTCGACCTTTATCATCGTCACAACCACACAAAATGGTTGCCACCTCAGGATCCCACATTCTTGACCACAAGAGCGCCCTTGATGTGCTCAAGGAGTACAAGACGCTCGATGGCCTCGATCTCCATGAGCTCATGGACACCACCAAGCATGGCGGTCTGACCTACAATGACTTCCTTTTGATGCCTGGCTACATTGGCTTCCCTGCCTCGGAAGTCGTCCTCGACTCGCCCATCACCAAGCGCATCACCCTCAAGACTCCCTTTGTCTCCTCTCCCATGGACACTGTCACGGAGCACGAGATGGCCATCCACATGGCTCTTCAGGGTGGTCTCGGTGTCATTCACCACAACTGCTCTGCCGAGGCCCAGGCCGACATGGTCCGCAAGGTGAAGCGCTATGAGAATGGCTTCATCCTTGACCCCGTCGTCATTGACTGCAAAACCACTGTTGGTGAGGCCAAGGCCCTCAAAGAGAAATGGGGCTTTGGTGGTTTCCCCGTGACTGGTTAGTGCTGCCTTTGAATTGTTTCTTCGATGCCCTCCATTACATGATTACACAACCTTTTTATTTATAACTTTCGTTCCACCGCATAGACTATTGTCATGGGGACTACCTATACTATGATCTGCACAGCATCTTACAACTTTTCTCTCCTTCACTACTCTGCTGCTTTGCATACAAGATGCTGACACTTGCAAAAAACAACAGAGGATGGAAAGCTTGGCTCAAAGCTGCTTGGTATCGTCACCAACCGTGACATCCAATTCGAGGACGACCCCGAGATGCCCATAACCAGCGTCATGGTTACCGACCTGATCACCGCTTCCTACGGTGTCACTCTTGCCGAGGCGAACAAGATCCTTGCCAAGTCTAAGAAGGGCAAGCTGCCGATTGTTGACCAGGACTTCAACCTCGTCTCCATGATCTCTCGCTCCGACTTGACCAAAAACCAGCACTTCCCCCTGGCCTCCAAGCTGCCCCATAGCAAGCAGCTTCTCTGCGCTGCTGCCATTGGTACCCGCCCCGAGGACAAGATCCGTCTCAAGGGCCTGGTTGACGCTGGCCTTGACGTTGTTATCCTCGACAGCTCCCAGGGTAACAGCATGTACCAGATTGACATGATCAAGTGGTGCAAGAACGAGTTCCCTGAGCTCGATGTTATTGGTGGCAACGTCGTTACCCGTGAGCAGGCTGCTGCTCTCATCGCTGCCGGTGCCGATGGCCTCCGTATCGGCATGGGCAGCGGATCTGCTTGCATTACCCAGGAAGTCATGGCTGTCGGCCGTCCTCAGGCTGCCGCCGTCTACTCTGTCAGTGCTTTTGCCGCTCGCTTCGGCGTTCCTTGTATCGCCGATGGTGGTATCCAAAACGTTGGCCACATCGTCAAGGGCCTTTCCCTGGGTGCTTCCACTATTATGATGGGCGGTCTTTTGGCCGGTACCACCGAGTCGCCTGGTACCTCCTTCGTTTCCCGAGAGGGCAAGCTGGTCAAGGCGTACCGTGGTATGGGCAGCATTGACGCCATGCAGGACAAGAAGGCTGGCAATGGTGGCAAGGAGAGCCAGCAGAGCAACGCGGGCACCGCTCGTTACTTTTCCGAGGGCGACAGCGTCTTGGTTGCCCAGGGTGTCTCTGGAGCCGTCGCTCACCGAGGGTACGTAGAATACCCGCCTCATGCTTTGCGTCTTTTACTAATTGTCGTTGCAGATCTATCAACAAGTTTGTTCCCTACCTCGCTGCCGGTCTCAAGCACTCCATGCAGGACTGCGGCATGCGCAGCCTCGAGGAGCTTCACGAGTGCGGTCAAAACAGCACTCTGCGCTTCGAGCTGCGCACTGCCAGTGCCCAGATGGAGGGTAACGTGAACATGGAGGCCTATGAGAAGAAGCTGTACGCTTAAGTGAGGATGGAGGAGCCTTGTTGAAATGAGGAGAGTGGAATGATGGGGAATTTTTAATAATGCTTTTTTGATGGGAGTTATGGCAACATCTAAAAGGTTTCACTAGATATATAAGTGTTGAAGTATGCTTCACAGCAACGAATACCCCGTACTTGCCAGCGAATAGTACATGAATTTACGCCGTTATGCCGTTATGCTGCTATACTGTCATGCTGTCCTACTGAAGTGCTGCTGGGCGAAATTTGGCGGAGACGCCATGGTGAGCTGTTCTGTTTCTCCCACTACTACTGACAACGACATAATATAAGAAGATTTTTCATCAAGTTTGTAAATTCATTTTGTGTGAGTAGGTTCTGCATCACGTATTTTTTTTACACCGCTGCTGCGTCTTGCGGCTCATAATCATATAATCCGGCACAACGACCTTGCCGCCACGCAGCTTCCTCTCCCCCGGCGACGAATCGTCCATCCCAAAGCCCATCTTTTCGTAAAACGCTCTCGCTTTATCATTGCACAGAAAACATGTAAGCATGACTTTTTCTAGTGTCGGGACATGTTCGGCCACGGTAGTGACGTAGCTCATAAGTTGTTTGCCCAGCCCAGTTCTGCGTTTGGCGTGGCAGAAACATGTTAGCAAGACTCGTTCGATGCAGGCGATTGTGAGGTAAAACGTACCCTTGTAGCTCGTCGGATAAATGTATCTCGTAGCAGTATACCACTGGCTCCCCGTTTTCAAACGTAGGCATCAGCGAAGTGAACCCCTTCACATGCTCGGCATCCTTGACGAGGATATACCGTAAATCGACTGAGCTCATCTCCTTGCGTTTAGCCTCTGGATGCCACCCCGCAGAAGACTGGCGATAATCTTGTCCGCTGGTTGATTCTATTAAACTAAAACATGCATCCATTTCCTTTTGCGAGAGTTTTTCTGCAGAGGTGAGGCTGATGGTGTACTCGTGTTTAGACCTGGGATGGACCCATGATGTCGGCCACGGTGAGCTATGAGCAAAAAAATATATTAGCACAATTTTCTTAAATATGGTCTAGTTATCTGATGTAAAATGGGATACCTTGGCTGTAAATATTCCTCGACAAATTCTTCACTGGGTTTGCGATTCGCCGTCTCAATCGCGGTACTAGCTGCCTTGAGCTGCGCCGCGCGAGCATCTCTATCCACCGCGTTGCGTTTCGAGCGCCGTTGAGGATGTAATGCCGAACCCATTGCCACCTCTTGTATCCCAAGTTTTTATACTCCTCAAAACTAAAGCCACATGAAAGAACAAAAGAAAAAACATTAAAAAAAGGTCCAAATGTTGATGTAAGTGTAACATCTCACCAAGCGCGACTCAGTCTCTATAAAACGCGGCAACCACGCCTTATCCGAAGTTCCACCGACCCTGTATCAAAAAAGTGTCATCCATCAAAGAGCCATCTCACCAATTCTACACCAACTCAATGTTGATGTAACAGAGCATTTCAATCTCCTTTTTTATTTATTTTCTTCTTCCATGTCGAATATAAATGTCTCTCTTAAAGCAATGATACCCAGCGTAAAGCTGCTCCACGCAGCAGCGCGCACGTTTGCAACACACCGGCCAGCAGGCAAAAAGGTCAACGGCGCAATGAGCCTCGACCATGTAAGATCCAGCCAGAAACCACCATGTCATGGCCGAATGCAACCAAATTTGTTTTACTGACAAATAAAATAGTTTATTCAGCGTTCAAAAGTCGTCTCATTTTACAGAACTATCCTCCGCGGCACCCGCCACATTCCTGATGCGCAGACCCGTGGCGAGACTCGACGGTTTGCACGCGAGGAGTTTGAGAGGCATCGTAACGTTACAGACTTGGTACTGTTGCCTTCCCCCCCCCCCCCCAGTCGTCCCTGTTCCTAGTCCATTTACTAATGGTTTTTTTTTAAAATGTTTAGTCACATATTCGATATCTCTTGTCGACTGGCAAGACGGAATGGGAAAGCATGGCGAAGTATATAGGGGGTATGTAACATATAATATAAAGAAAACCCAAATCCCTAGTCTCTGTGTCTTCCCTTTGTTTTTCCATGCTCCTTTTGTTTCAACCACACGGCATGCTAAACGCTAGCCAAATGTACAATGTAGTCCCAGTGTATAATATACATCTCCTCTTCTAATAGCGCGCAAATAAAAAAAAAGACAAGTCGCTCTTTCTACCATGAAAAATGTCTCCCTCCAAGCCCTCAAGCCGGTAAGTCGTATTCGTACAAACACCTCCCCGCCAAGCTGTCTCCAATCCAGTTTCCAATTTATATTCTCTCTCGAGATCGTTATCCTTGTCGCTGCTTGTGCCTCGGGTTCGCTTTGCAAATAATGTACAAGTATCCGTTATGTCTCTTTCCAGCCTTTCGACGAACGACCTAAATTGACACACCAAACGCCGCCAATTAGCCAAAAGCTCTCCTCCAGCTTAATTCCACACGGTAGACGTACCTTGCAGTGCTCGCACCGCTTCTTGATCGAACTGTGCACCTTCATGCCCCGAATCTGCTGCTGCTGCGCCGCCATGGAAAACGAGCCAAAGATGGCTGCGGGCATCGCCGTGCGCGAAAAGACTGCGCTCGCGGCTTGGCGAGGCGAAAAGGCCCTCGCCGTTAGCGAGAATGTGCGGAAAATTGAAGCCATTGCTGGATCTGTGGTGTGGTTTTTGGCCTGCTTGAGCTTTCGTCGGGGGTGGTGACAAACTCGGACGGAACCAAGTTCGCGGCCAGTTTCTGGAAGTTCTGGCGTCGGTGGAAATTTCCGCGTCACGTGGCTCTCTCAAACACCACCACGACTCACAGACTTACACGCTTCAGGATTCGCAGTTATGCATGCTGCCATGGAAGCCCAAATAATGTATTATTATTTATTTTATTAGCTAGTCTAGTACTGCAAAGTCCGTAATTTTCTCAACGTCGATAATCGTACCCCCAAGATAGTCAAGTTCTGAATCCGAAATATAGCCAATCTTCCAAAAAATAGTATGACGAGCCGTCGCTCACCATCCCTTGAGCACCAATGCCTGAAAAATCTTAGCTGCGGCAATAAAAGTGTACATGCCTACTTCTCTTTTATCGCCATGGTGTCTCCAAACCTCTGTCATTGGTCCCGCCGACGGGGTACCAGTAACGCTCAATTCGGCTGCCCCAACGCCTTGCAGCTCGTTTTGCTCGTCGCGAGAACGCCTCTTTGCCCTTGCCAAAACATCTTCCTCATTGCATTTGCAGAAAAATTTCTTCCAGTACTCACCTTGTTCTGGGCCAACTACTAGTTCTTCTAGTGTTGGTAGTCCCCGTACCGAATCAAAGTGAAACTTATTATCGCGTACCAGTGCTTCCGTGTAAGGCCTTGCGGCTAGATTGCCGTGGACGTTTTGTAGAGGATTAACTTCAGGTCTTCTGGATTCTGAAGACCGGAGATTTATAACATTACCACAGCCGAGAGGTAGTGGCGCATCTTTATTGAAATATTCCTTCCTCCATGTTGGAAGAAGCTCGGACAGCGCCCGTTGCTTTTCTTGACGCATACCATGTGGCTCATTGTCTAAAAGAAACTGAAGGGTGCACGCAGCACATATTCTTCGGTGCGGTCTCATACGCCGAGCGCCAGCAGGAAAAAACTCCCGCGGCATTTCATACCCGCAAGACGAGCAAAAGACAAGATGGTCGTCCATAACAGTGGTGTACCATTCCGGCCAGTCGCTTTCTAGGTTTGACTCGATTCCTAGGCGAACTGGCTTCAGAATATCATAAATAGTTTGTTTCTGCTCGTTTTTAGCTTTCTGACTCCCTGGCTGAATGTGAGTGTAGCGCTCGACCGCGTCGAGGAACGAGAGCACAGAGAGCGGGGGGTTTGGAACCTGAAAAAGATAACTTCTGAGAGCTTTCCTCTCATCGAAAAGTACGTCGAGATTCAACTTTTTCGCCTTTAAAAAGGCTTTTAATAGAATTGTAAAGAATCCTCGCTGTGCAACATCAAGCTCGATTGGATCTGTCATGATAGATGCTTGGCTGTTGTCATCCGCACTTTTGGTGTGAGGGTAAAAATCAAGGCCTGCAAATTGAGCTAGCTTTTCTTTTCGTCGCTTTCTATTTATTTCGTGTATCAAATCGAGCACAGTGATCAAGTCTCCGAAGTGAATGAGGGGGCAGTCGTAGACGCCAAGCATCGTAAGCTGTGGGCAGGCGCGAAGAATGATTGATAGAGCTCGACGATCTAGGAAAGGTGTCTTATGAAAGTAGAGAACCTTGATTGCATTTCGTTGCTCAAAAATTTGCAGTACTTAATGCAAACATCGGTTAGTTTTAGCCCGGTAGAGAGAGTTGATATACACTTACACAGTGCTTGAAGGTGCGACGCCGCGTAAATCATCTGCGGCTCAAAGGGAGACAAAGGAGGGTTGGCATTGAATTGACTAGCTCGCCAAATCTCACCGACATTTTGAATTGAGCAAACGGTGTGGATGGTAAGAGGATCAAACACACGAGTGACGAAACTTGATGTTGTATCTCTTTGTGTGGTCTCTTTAGTTAAAGTCTGCGCTTGACTCTCTTGTGGCTTGTTCGACCCTGAAAGGTTCCGTATCATTGAGATTTTATTAAGGATGTCCTCCTCACGGGCAATGGCGGCTGTGTGCCATTTTTCGCAGGGGCCGGTCAAGCCGAGTCCAAAAGGGTCGATGAGGCGAGAAACATTCATCTCATGGATGCTGTATTGGGGAGTTGCAGCTACGAATATTCCTGCCGACGCAATATTTCGAAGCTTCCCGGCGTAAAAGTCCCAGTAGTTCTGCGCCTCGGTTAGTCTGGTACGCAAAGCAATAAGTCGGCATTAGTGACTTACAGTGCCACAGAAGACGGCATGCCAAATCCTTTTCGAGACCAGGGCAATATTTAGAACAGTTATATAGCCATCCGCAAATATTTGTTGTAGTATGAGCGGGCCGATGTCTGGAAAGGTTATGATGCCCTCTAGTGTCCTGGTATCTAAGCTCGGTTGGTAGTTTTTACCTTGCCGCAGAAGAAGTAGTGCCTGGAACAAGTTAGTAAAGAAATGCATACCAGCATATGAGGCCCTTTTTTCTTATTCTTTTTAACAAACCCTGGTCATTGGAATTCGTTGTGTTGAAGCATTCTTTGGGACACCATGCCGCTTAACACGTCGCTGTACCATCGTAATCCAGGATTCGACAATCTCGTCGGGAGACCTGGTCGAAACTGAGGGAACAAAGCCACGGCTCTCAAGACGCTGCCTGGAAATCTTCATGTCGTACTTTTCAATGCACCCATCGTGCGGGCGCGCATTGTTGGTTCTTTTGGCAGCTGGTTTCTTGGCCATGGTAATAACAGTAGACGGCACCGGCACCGGCACGAAGTTGGTTTGTTGTAAACTGATCTGGGTTGCACTTTGCCAATCACACTGTTGTAATGTGCAGTGAGGATTTTTCACGGCGCCAAAATGGGGAGAAGATGTGAGTAATGCCTGCCAGCTGTCAGTCTTGTGCGGCTACACTCGCGATTTGGAAGGGCGAAACTGCAGAACGGACAGCACCCTAAAAGGGCAATAAATCAACTTGACATAAAATAAAATAAAAATAGAATAAAAAAACACTTTGTTAGTTGCAATAGCATGAAGCAAGACAGAACCTGTATGCGCCCAGCAAGAACCACCTTGTGACCGTTCGTGTAAGTCGAATCTCCTACACACAACTGCATACAACACCAAATTCAAGGTTGATGACGTTGAAACTGTGTAGAAATTATATAATCATACCGAATGATGTTTCTTAATAGAAAAGTAACAGCTTTTTTGGGAGGTGTTTGAGTGATTTAGAGGTGTCGAGCATGGAAAGACGAGAATCTATTCAACGCCCTGGTGACGCGCAATTATAGAGAGACGTGGCAGCTGGCACACGCGCTGCAAACAGCTTCTTGCACATCTCAGTTTGACCTTCAAAATCGCAGGCTGTAGTTGAATGAAATCTTGCATTTTCATGATCCCACATAGTATCCCACTAAGCTATTTCGAATATGAGGTACTTGCAATCAGGACTGCTGTCAGAATAGGTGCATTTGAGTAATGCAGTTCTGCAAAGTTCTGCAACTGCAACGTTCAACTTGTACAGTCCACGCAGTCCTACGGGCAATTCGTGCTGCAATTTTACAGTGGCATATTCCTTCGATGTAGCCAAGTAACGTAAATGTTTGGTTATGCTCACTCCATTGCGGTAAGCTCTGTAGAGTTGTCGACGAGTCCCTTGAAGGCCACCGCTGAGAGAAGTCAAAAAAAGAAATGCCCAATTCCTACACTAGTATTTCATCAAGTTACCCTTAAGAGCCAACATCTGCAATCGCAAGTCATGTGAGATGCAAAGAGGTTACCATTAGAGCCGCCAGCAACCAAGTCTCATCGTAGTGCGTCTGAGTCCACCCAAAAGGCGTCTGAACGCACGCATGCTGTGGCTTCCTCGCTCGGAACTTCGGAACACATACGCTAATCCGAGCTTGTTGAGAGCCGCTGAAAGCTTGAGAGTGGGCAAAAAGGTGAGCTGATGCGTTCGCCTGCATTGCGAGTAAGAACGTGACTTGATCCGGAAAAGCCACATCATCTGGCCAGCCAGACCTCTACTGAGTATCAGCCAGGGCATTCTACAGTACTCGTAAATGGATTGGCCAGAGGTCTCCGAAGGGTGTGAGGGTAATTGCGCCACACGAACAGTGGAAGCACATCCTTTCCTTGGGTGGTCATTCTTTTAACGGCCTGGCACGTTGTGGCAATGGGCTCGGCTTGGCGATTTATGAATCGCCATACAAAGCTTGCGCAAAACGCCTGCCGTTACTTGCGGTCGAGACTCTACGCCTTCCAACCTTAAGCAGCGTTTGGCCCTCACCAGCTATTTGTGGGCTGCCACAATACCGAGTATTCTGGGCTCAAACCACCGTATTGCGAGTTGGCTCGCTGTAGCTGTGGCGCGCTCGGGGTCTGAGCCATCTCGAATCGACCGGTGTTATGCGTGTGTTAGGGCGGCGTCAGAATCAGTCACATGGTAGGTCGACTGATATGCAGGCTACAGAAAGTACGCAGATACTTAAGTGGCAAACTTACGGTGTGTTACAATGCGAACACAGTTGCTGGACAAAACAGGACTGTGGATGGGCAGGATGCTCATGGAGGGGAATGAGACAGGTCTTCTGTGTTTGGTTGCAATTGTGGCGATGGCGACATGCCAAATCGTATGGTACTAAGCTCCAGTTTCAGAGTCTTTTTTTTTTTTTTTGCAACTTTATTATTAGTGACTTCTTTGCCAGACGGTCGAGGCACTTGCATGACAGTACCCGATACTTTCAATCCCGAGGCATTTCCGTCCCGGAAGAAGGGCAGCTGGATGCAATGATAGATTGGTGCGCGTGAAAGGCGCCACGACGGCGCTTTGATATGGCGAGTTCACAGCACAGAGAGGCATCAAAAGCCTTGTTTGCACCGGGGCCATAAATTAATGCCCGAGCTTGCAGGGAGGGAGAAGTCTTTTTCGCTGCAGAAGCAGTCTTATTTGGGCTCGAACACATAAAGCTGTTCATAAACCTTTGTGCAAACATGCTGACAAGTTCGCGCCCTGCTCGACATTTGCAACGCCGTACCAAATCCGTCTCGTCTTCAGAAGGCGCTCCTTACCTGACTTGCAGGTCACATTCATCAAGCCGGACCCGCTATAAAGCTGCAGCCACCGTGCCGAGTTGGTGCATCCAACGCGAATGTCGGTACTTGGATTTATTAGGTACCCGTAGCGTGTTGCTGTTGACGGGCCTAGCGCACAACAGGTATCAAATGGTTGCTTCCATTAGAGCCACCGTGCGTGCCAGAGGTAGTGTGGTGGGCCCTGTCGTGCATGCACCATTGACGTCGGGTTGATGAACGATAATAGGGGCTTTAGACTTGACAATGAAACGGGCATGAGCAACGTCTCGTTCCAGATAAGCTTTGCGTAATTGCGAGCTGGCTGACGAGAACAATGCCAGAGAGAATCCGTAATATATGCGCTGTGCGTGCGTGCGTGTTGGCTTTCAGAGTACAGCACTTAAAGTTGATGTTTTGATTGCGGCTCTTAGCACAAGGGCTCTTTTCGGCAGCATTGGCTGCGACGTTTCGGTATACCCGTCAATGTGGCTGGCTCACCACGTACTAATGTCACCATGGCCTGCATATCACTCCTTTTTGCTGGCACAGTACGTAGTTGATAACCACCATCCACATGATTCTCAAGCAAGTCGCTTATAAGCCTGGTAAATAAGAGTCATCACCGCCAGGACCTTGTGACGTTGATGCGCCAAGCTGCAAAATCGACCCTCTTTTCTTTGGGCTGCAGCGTTTGGGGGAAAAGGCGCCGGCCGATCCACTGAAAAGACCATTTTTTCGCTACCAAATAGTTCAGATTCTGCTGCAATGCAGGCGGATGGCGGGAACCAACCGGAGTGGCGTTCCAAGTGGAAACAGCTGTTGGCCTAGGCCAGACAAGAAAAAAATAATAATAATGGGTGTGTTGAGCTGGTGCTACTTCGTAGTGAAGCCGCTGAACCAGCGTGCTCAGACAAGAGTCACGGAGATAGTACAAGACATCGCCCTTTACTTCGTACTGCTGAGACAAGAGAATGGGCACGGGCTCCAGTGGATCTCGCCCCTGTGGTGGCAAGCAGCATGATGCTGGGAGAGTGCGATAATGACGCTGTCTGAGGCGGATGGGGATTGCCTCGCCCATGAACCCGTGTGAGATGCCTGAGAAGGTAGTCCGGGGTACTCGTAGTTAGACCCTTCTGTCGCGGACGACAAGCTCGCCATTTCTCGGCATTGTCGAAGCGCTGAGCATTTTGTTGCGAGGATACCAAATTGCAGCCGTAAATCGGACCAAATCGAGGCATTGGCTGTAACGGTACCAAAATTGGAGTGGGCAATCACCCCATCGACATTTTGGCGCCGGAGCCAAAACCCTACCAGATTGGTGCGAATTGCTCTGGGCCACTTCATTTCCCTCAAACCATGCTCGCAATCTCCGGCAGCGTCGAGGGAGGGGGGGCGCCAAGTTCGCCCTGGTCCTCGCGGGTTCAATGTCCCAGGGGCTGAGGAGGGGGGCTTTTGCCGCACCAATTTTGCGCTGGCTTGTTGGTGTAAGCGCTGGTGGTGTACAGTACAACAAAGTGAGTATGTTTCTTCATTGGATTACAGCACTCCGTACCCCGTGCAGAACGGCAAGCCTTGTATGTGTTGATGGTACATTGTTGGGTTTGTTGACGATGAAGAGAGACCTGTCTCTTGCGAGTGAAAGGTGATATCTGGTGTGCTGTGGCGGGTCTGAGACGGTTTAAACTGAATACTGTGTAATCATTCTTTTGTTCATACATATGTACGTACAAAGTAAGCATGTAATTAACGAGCACGACGGAGCGGTTTTGCTTTTCATAACAGGTATACCAATTGCATTCTATGGTTTGTCGTACCACGGTCGAAGAGCAGCGGCCGAGATAAGGGCGGAAGCTGTGTCGTGCCTGGCAGCTACTCGTACGACAGAAACACTCTGCGTTGTTGAATAGGGGATGTACCTACTACCCCATCTTCGCAGATACATAGGCTAGCCATGCAGATTATTGGCGTGGTAATACTGCGTCTATGGTGTCTTGAGGTGAATGCCAGTAGGTAAGAGGGGCTTCGCTTTGTTCCCACGCAAGGGAGAGCATATCCTGAACATGAGCAAATGGCCCGCCATCATCAACAGGAAACTTACATGGTGCCATGGCTTCTCTTTGTACTCGTACACACTGGGTCTCTCCAGATTCCTGCTCGGAACCGCAAATTACCGTAGAAGACTCCGTTCGTGTACGACGTAATCAAAAGGAGATGGGTGGAATCTGGCTCTGGGGCCAGGTGTTCTCTCTGGCATCAGCGAAATGTGTGCTGGAATACGGAGTAGAGTGCGAGGTGGACGAGATCTTCAGCCATGAGACCTGAGGCCCTTTGCCAGGCCATTAAAAAAAAAGAGTGTTGCAGGTGCATTTCTAGCTCCCGGCTAGCGCAGCGCTGGGCTACGGGTCTGTAATTTCAGGCCCACTCGCTTAATGTAGCACGGACCAGTAAGAGGGCAGCGAGGGGCGGAACCCTTGGCAACCCATGCTCTGGGTCTCAGGCTGGAGTGGACCGGCTCTTTTATTTTCTTTTTTTCCTTTTGCCGCTTTGGGACAGCTGGTCAGAGGGGACCGACCGGGCATGCTTGGCATCGACTTGCACTGCCGCCGGCTGGTGTGCCGTACGAAATAGCGTGTTGTACATACAGAGAGCATGGCGCGTTTGTACATTTTTGCTCGGGAGGGTCCAAGCAAAACAAAGAGGAAGGAGAGAGAAGAAAAAAAGGGAAGAAGCCCATTCTGACACTGGGGAGCAGCTCTGACTGCAAATGAAAGAGAAAATAAAATAAAATAAAACGATACTAATACTAATGGAAAAGATTGGCAGCTTGTGAGCTCATTCGCACCCGACTACATGGCGAAATGGCCAATGAAAGGCTCAGAAAAAGCCCGACAGTTGGCAACAGCTGGCAGACGTGAGAAGTGAGAGAGGTCGCAAACACAATTTTTCTTTGACCTACCAGCTGCCAGCAAACTGCCACATTGACACACACCCCCCATGTCGCCTCATGATTCACACCACACGAATGGCAACACTTTCTGCAGAGCGTCACACAATACAGCGTGTTTGTATCGTTAGATGCCACCATTTGCCACAGAAAGCAAGGTAAAAGGGGGGCTCAAAGACGGTAGGAACAGCTATAGAGGCTTTACGTTGATATGCGTTTACATCATAGTCATGGATCACAAACTGCAAATACACCTAACAAATTCCATCGTTTCTTCACCTCCCACAGCCGCCTTATCGCTCCTCATTCATGTCTAATACCCTAGGTAATAACACCAGTTCTGCTGCCCTTGCACCATCGTATCCAAAACGCACCCCTCGCCATCTTGAACGCACCCTCCCCCCTTTCCCTTCAATACCTACCCTCCCATTTTGAACCCTTACATCGCTACCTACTCGTACTGCTACTTCAGGTGCGAGTACGTACCCGCCCAACTACTACAACACGGTGCACCACCTTGCCATTTCCCCCATCGTTGTACTCGTACCGAGAACCTTGCCCCGGCAGCGATGGGGCTGCCTAGTTGGCGGAAGCTGTGCTTTCTGCCATACGTTTATTACGAGTAGCTGCTGGTCTGTGGTATTGGCCGTCTTCCCTGGCCTCCCGGGTCCTGGGCCCTCCTCCTCGCCCGCCTCCTCGCCCTTGAGCTGCCAAATAAGTACCGCCCAGCTGCCGTCCTGCTCTCACCCTCCTTCTTTTCCTTTCTCTTCTTCCTCACCAAACTCTTTCTCACTGCTCAACTATCCTCCTCGGTATCCAAAGCCGTTTTTCTGGATCCGCCTTTTCTTTTTCATTTATACCATCCGTCTTTCTTTGCTGTTGTGATACCCACTTGAGATACCCATCATCTACTCTTAATCCAGAAAACATGGCCGAGGAACAGAAGCCCGTCGACGTCGCCGCTCAGGCCGCCGAGACCACCCAGAACGAAGCCCCTGCCGCCGTCGGTACGGAGGCTGCTCCCGCTACCGACGCTGCCGCTGAGGACAAGCCTGCCGCTGAGGAGGCTAAGCCTGCTGAGGAGGAGACCAAGACTGAGGAGGCCAAGCCCGTTGAGGAGGGCCATCTCGGATACAAGGCTCAGGGCCTGAGCTTCCCTAAGTAAGTATAACCGACTGAAATGTGCACGCAAACAAAGTGAAAAAGACGAGACGGCTTCTACCGTTTCTGTTATTGGCGACAAGATCCACTGAAACCAGCTGGACTAACACGGTTGAACCCCAGGAACCTGATTCCCAGCAAGGAATTCTTCTTCTTCGGCAACGAGGCCCTCGAGGCCAAGGCTCTTGACACTTACAAGAAGGGCGAGAAGCACGCCGAGACTGCTCTCAACAACATCGCCTGGGCTGCTCATACCGGCAAGGGCCTTCTCTTCGCCGGCGACAAGAAGGCTCCCTCTGGTGTCATCAACCTGGTAAGCTTCACAGATGAGCATAACCAGCCTAACACAATTTGCTAACAGCTGCGCCAGTCCGACGCCAGTGAGCCCGAGGTTGAAGGCTCCAACAAGTTCCACCTTACTGCCAAGGGCAGCAAGCACACTTTCAAGGCCGCCAATGCCACCGAGCGTGACAGCTGGGTTGCTCAGCTCAAGGCTAAGATTGCTGAGGCCAAGGAGCTCGCCACCTCCGTCACCGAGTCTGAGACATACAAGAACACCATTGAGAGCTTGAAGCCCGCTCCTAAGGAGGAGAAGCCTGCTGAGGCTGCCAAGGAGGAGCCCAAGTCTGAGGAGGCCGACAAGACTGAGGCTGCCAAGGAGGAAGGCGAGGCTGCTAAGGAGGAGCCCAAGGCCGAAGAGCCCAAGCGCCGCTCAGCCAGCCGCAAGCGTGCCTCTTTCTTCGGCTTCGGCAAGAAGGACCTCCCCAAGACTGAGGAGTCTGCTGCTACCCCTGAGGCTGCTGCTGAGGACAAGGCCGCTGATACCGAGGCCCCCAAGACTGAGGAGTCTGCTCCCGCCGAGGGTGCTGCCCCTGCTGAGGAGAAGCCTGCCGAGGAGGCTGAGAGCCCCAAGGAGAAGCCTGCTGCCAGCAAGCGCAACAGCATCTTCGGCGGTGTCTTCGGCAAGAAGGAGAAGAAGACTGCCGAGACCAAGCCTGCTGATGCCGCCGAGACTGACGAGACTCCTGCCACCACTGAGGATGCCCCTGTTATCCCTCCTGTCGAGTCTACTACTCCTCTTGCTGATGATGTCAACAACGCTGAGACCACTGACGCCGCTGCCACCAACGGCGAGACTAAGAAGGACGTCAAGGAGAAGCGCAAGTCTTCTCTTCCTTTCGCCTTCGGCAAGCGTGAGAAGTCTCCTGCTCCTGTGAACGGTGAGGAGAAGCCCAAGGGTGGTGCTTTCTCCAAGTTCCGTGCTACCATCAAGGGCAAGGGCGCCGCCAAGGGCGACGAGGCCAAGGAGACTGCTACCAAGACTGAGGAGACTGCCAACGAGGAGGCTACCAAGACCGAGGAGACCGCTAAGGAGGAGACCGACAAGGCTGAAGCCGCTGGCCAGGACGCTCAGGCTGAGAACAAGCCCGAGAACGCCGCTACCACCACTCCTGCTGTCACTGCTGCTGCCTAGAGAGCTGGCCGTACGTGATGAGCCAAGACCCAAGTCATGGGAAGAGCGCTGTAGCATCGAACACCAGTACGATTGTCACAACAGACGAAAAAAAATCATTCAAAAAAAGTATACAATGCATGAGAGGGTTGGGAACGGAAGGAAGGTTCTGCATTTCTTCACAAGATACCAAGATACCCTGTCAAGACTGCTTTCACTGATACCACTTTCCACACTGCTTATACCCGGCACCGCGATGGGCCGTTTTCTTTTTATTTATTGTTGCAACACAAAGCAAGCCTATTGGCATGGCCAGTTTCGGTAACTTGACGGTTGCTAGTCTATGCATTCGGTTTGTTTTGTTCGATACCCGGAGGAGGAAGCTATAGTAATACCTAATAATACAACTGCTGTGTGTTCTCTAGACTTGATGATTCGCATGGAGATGTGTGATCTGCAACATGTAATGTCTGTATCATGTCTGAAGCTCCAAATATAAATTGAACGCTTAAGTCCTTTGCGAAATATTTTGGAAGGAGATGTATCTAATGAGGCGAGTCACATGTAGGGGAATGTTGGTGTCCTGGTAAGTGAATGGAGTGAGCCAGGCACTGTTAACGCCAAACGAGGAAACAAATTGGAGTTGGATGGGTGCGCGTTGTCTGGAGGAAGAAATAACACAGTAAAATGAGTCAAGGCCAGCAATGGTTTGATTCCTGTTTCCAACTTTACGGGGGCTTGAAGCGTATACATATATGATCCCCCATATTATGTGGACCAAAAAAACACTATATACATTGAAGAAGCATGGTATGATGATGACATTTGCCATTTCATTGCTAAAAGAGGGGGTATTTTGGTCTTCGTTTACTAAGCAAATAAATATTCCATCATCATGATTGCAAGAAAAGAAACAAAAGTAGACCAGGAAAAGAAACAAAGGATGATGATGATTGCTCGGTCTGTACGTCTTGCTCTTTTGCGCGTGAAAACGATGAATGCCTCCCTGCTTGCCTGCCTGCCGTGATGAAGCAGAAGATGAGACGGTAGTGATAGAATAAAGAAGAAGGAAAAAAAAAAACAGGGACGCCGACGCTAGTATGCTCTTTTTATGAAGTTTGTAAAAATTATAGGTTTAGTTGATGTTGTTTGCGTGAGGTAATTCAGGCGGCCAGGGCGAGGTTGTTGTACTTTGTGACCAATTCTTCGATCTTGGGTAGTAGTTCTGGGATACGGAATGGCTTAGAGATGACGTCGTCCTGTTTAACGTGGTTAGCTATTTTGCTATCTCAGCGAATAGAAGGCCAGAAACATACAATGCCAGCGGCCTTTGCGCTCTCAATCTGCTCCGGTCTCGCGTATGCCGTCACCGCAATAATGGGGATATGGCGGATAATGGTGCCATCACTCTCAAGCTCCCTGATTCTTCTCGCGCACGTCATGCCATCCATAACAGGCATTTCCAGATCCATGAGAATGACGGAAATGTCGTCCCCGTCGGATTCATGCCCCATCCAGAACCGCGACTTTTGCAGCGCCTGCAGCGCCTCTTGTCCGTGGTTCGCCACAGCGGTGTTGTTGCCGCAGTTGCGGAGCTGCCGCTGCAGAACCTTTTGGTTGACAATATTGTCTTCGACTATGAGCACGTCGTAGAGCGGACCTGCTTGGGCAGTGGATGCCTTTCGCGGCATTGGCTCGCCTGTGAGTCTAGGAATGGTGGTCATGGATGGCGCAGTGGCTGGGCACTTGCGTGGGATCTTGAAGGCGGAGATTTGTTCCACTTCGGCGTTGGAGTCGATGCACTTGCGACACTGGATGTAGAAGCTGAATTTGCTTCCCTGGCCAGTTGTGGATGTGACCCCGATTTGGCCGCCTTGCATCTCCGTGAGTATGCGCGAGATGAATAACCCGAGGCCTGAGCCGCCGTACTGGACGTGTGTTCGCGGTGACGCTTGCTGGAAGCGTTGGAAGAGTATTTTGAGATCTTCTTCTTCGAGACCAGCGCCAGAGTCTTCGACCGAGCAGTGAATATTGAATACCTCACCATCGCCCCAGCTAGCCTTGTTGTTGATGTCGATGCCAGCTAGTAACTGGTTACTGTGTCGGGGAAGGTACGAGATACCTTGGCTTGTAATTTCAGAGATATCTCTTGATGCACTCAGACTGACTGTAATGGTGCGCTTTTCTTGGCCTTGTGTAAACTTGATGGCATTCGTCATCAGGTTAATCAACACTTGGCTGAGCCTTGACGGATCCAGCTTGGCCCACTTGACGTCGTGTCGGACAAAGCTGTCATCAACGCGAAATTCAAACTCAATATCGTGTGCACCAAGCTCTGCTTCAAACATTTTGACTGTTCGCTGAACAACGCGGATGGGCTGCTCTTCCACCGGGGTGACAGTGAGAAGGTTCGAGTCCAGCTTGGACAGCGTCAGAACATCGTCCACGATACGCTTTTGGTGGCTCGCGCACAGGTTGATGGTGTTTGCCGCATCAAGACAACTCTCCAGAAGCGATTCCACTTCTGTCTTTGTGTCGTGCATATTGAAAGCTGTAATGTTGTTGGCGATTTGGTCGGCACACTGCAGAATGGCAGACAAGGGATTGCGCATTTCGTGACTGGTAATGTCGATAAAGTTTTCCTGCTGACGCTTGAGTTCGACCGCCTCTTCACGACGCTCGTTCTGCACCTTTTCTGCCCATTTTGGCGAAGAAATGTCCGTGATACAGCCAAAAATGGATTTGAGGCTGCCGTCTGGGTTCTTCTCAGGGAACGCGCTGAGTAATACCCAAGTGTCTATCGTGCGATCTCCGTTTTGCTGACAGTGCTTGAATCGAAACTCGATAGAAATGGTCACCTTGTCCTCGACCAGTCTCTTCCAGGCCGCTTCAAGATGATCTCTATCCTCCGCGCGGACACTGTTCATCCAGGCAGCCTCTCCCAGAGCCTCGGAACGTACATGACGCGAAATCTGCCACCACATGTCATTGCAGTAGTCAATATTTCCGTTGGAGTCTGCAATAAACATTCCCACTGGTGCATACTCGGCCATTCGTGTAAACCTGCGCTCGATTTCGCTTTGCTCCTGCGTACGGAGGAGGAGCTGCATCGACAACTCTTGGCGATCCAGCGCAGCGAGCTTTGCAGCTCGTTGGCCTCGTTTGATTTCCTCTTCAAATAGCACAACTGACGCCATGGACGTAGCCAGCTGTCTGGAGAGTAGGTGGACAAAAAGCTTGTAGTCCTCATCGTAGGGGCGTCTCGGGTTGACCCCAAGTATTATAAAGTCACTGATGGAATCACCAGCTGTTGTCGGAACAATTGGATGAATGACAATTGTCCTGCAAGGCTCGCCAAAGCCGCGCCATTGAAAACCTTCTATCAATTCCTGGGGGAGGCTGCCATCGTCTTGCGATAGGACTACGGGTGCTCCACCCAGGGCCATGGCCTGTCGCATGTACGGTGCAAAACCAGCCTCAGAGGTACGCAGGTCCAAGGTTGAAGGTGCAGAAGAATGGCCTTCTGGAACACCAGCCGACGCTTCAAGTACCAACTGCATCGGCTGATGCATGCTTCCTGACTGCGTTGAACCAACTTCGCTGGCAACATCATCCTTGATTGAGTAGATGAGGTTAAAAGGAATGTCAAGTTCGTTGTAGTCAAAACCTTTTTGGACGAGCTGCCAGAAAAAGCTCACTGTAGTCGCTGTGGCAGTTCGCTCCCCGATCTCTCTAAGAGTGAGCATACGCCGCTCATTGATTTTCCGGCGTGTGTTTTCAAAAGCAGGACTGTACAGGCCAACCACCTGGCCATCTCCCCCAATGACGGGCACTAACGACCACGAGAAGAATGTTTCCTCGAGATAGCCATTCCTGTTTAGGAAGAGGTGATTATCGTGCTTCATGGTCGCTTGGCCGGATTCCCATGCACTTTTGAACACGGGAGCGATTTCATCGGCAATCTCTGGCCAAGCCTCCATGTTCTTCATGCCCATGATTTTGGGATGTCTCTTTGAGGCAATCTCTGTATAGGCAGCATTATATATGCAAACGTATTCTGGGCCCCAATAGATGGTTGCAGGATGGGGACTGCCCATTACCAGATTAGACAAAACTCGGAGCTCGTACGGCCAATCTTCAATGGGGCCTAACGTAGTGGCCGCCCAGTCGGTCGTTTTGGCGAGCTTGATGTGTTCGGGCAGACTATCACTCATTGGCATTCGGGTCCAGTCAAAGAATGGCCTAGTTTCCTTTGACTGCAACACTTGATTCGTAAACTCGTCGGGATGGCCCGGGCCTGCTTGGCTGCTAAGGGCCTGTTCGAAGCGAAGTTGTTCCTCGCTTGTCCGCGGTCTCGTCCCCGCAGGAGTGGCATCCCCAAAGTAGTCAACAGGGTCTAGCGAATCTGCCAAGGGGTCGGCCGGAATGGGCAGGTTGGTGGCTGCCAAGTCAGTCTCCAAGCTCTCGGGCTCTTCGACGAGTGATGTTTTGGGGCTGGAATATTCCGAGCCGGATGACGAGCTCAGGTTGATGTTTCCAGAGACAAAACGAAAACGCTGCCGGACAGTCGATCTGGTCCATGTAATGTTGCCATATTCGCAAGACGGAAAGGTGAGCTCCGGTTGCTGCGGGTCGTTTGTAGTCGATAGAACCCAAGCCTTGAAGCTTTGATATTCCGTAGTTGCAGGCGGCGTATTGTCGGGACCCCCGCATACGAAGAGATGATGGATATCTTGAAAAGCACGCAAGGAGGCATTATAGTATAGTATAGGTAGGTGAGGCTGAGTTGAGTTTGCGGGGTTGTTAAGATCAACCATGAACGTAGGGCGATCGTCGTCTTCAAGGAGCTCCAAAACGCCAATGGAGCGAAGAACCTGTAGGTTGCTTGGTAAGGTGACGCTATCCGGGCTCACTGATGAGGCAGATACATCTATTGACGAGCTTAGGCTGCCAGGGGTGCTGCCTGATAGAGCAGGGCTGGCGGAACTGACGCTGGCTCTGGGAAGCTTGAGGGTGGTTACCGAATCATAAGCCGAATCGTGGCCCCGGGACAGCATGGTGGCAGCAATATCTGACGTTGAATCTAGAGACGGTCTGCTGAGATGCCTGGCCGGCGTATTGGAAAAGAAGAGAGGCGAAAAGGCAGTCTCTCGAGCGTGCCGCATGCCGGCGGCTGTAAGAGGAGCCGTGGCAGATGCAGGCATGTCAAACCTCCGCGGAGGGGGGGAGGCACCAGTACGGGCCTTTTTCACAGGAGCAGAAGACATGGCTCTTTCGAGCTTTCCAGGCCGCGCTGGTCTCTTGCCGGTGCTGCCAGAACGAAACAGGGGAGCAGCTGCGTAGTTGTACGACAGCTGGTGAGAGGCATGAGAAGTACCTTGGAGAGAGTTGCACGATGGCAAGGGAGGGCCGAGGTGGCCGGCGATATTTCTAACGGGGCGAGCCCATGATCCTGAAAGACGACTTGTAGAGTGACGCCGTGAATGTGTATAGGCGGCGTTGGCTGCGTTGGTGTTGGGCGGTTTATCTACAGCTGCGGCGAGACCGGGTAGCGTGGCGGCAAAGCCGGAAGTGATGGTCACTGGCCCGTCTGGCGTAGTGGGAATGGTGACACCAGGTAGGTTTGCGTGGGGATGGTGCTGGAGAATCGCTGGAGAGGGATGAGGTGATGTCGAGTCAGCCGGGAGAGGGAAAGGAGACTCGAGGTCCTCCTTCATCAAGGTGAAGGCAAAGAGTGAGGGTCGGAGCGCGTGAGAGAGTTGCAGGCGGTAGTAGAAATCAAGACGAGTCGTAGTAATGGGCCATGACTTGAGAGAGTTGTCTCCTCTGTGCGGGCCCGAGGAAAATACGTTTGGATGTATGCAGCACAGCACAGCAAGGGACTAGCATTAGACAGCAGGCTCAGGGTTAAAGGCGCTCAAAGGCGCAGGCAAAACCGCAGCGTCCAGCATTGCACAGGGAAAAATGGCCGACGGGCCTCGACTCTGTCGCCTTTTGTTGCGCAGAGTGTGGCTTGCGGTCTGGGCCTTGGGATCCAAGCAAATATCAGGCAAGCAAGACTAGATCGAGATGGGTGCCGTGTTTGGTGTGGGTAAGGTACCTAGTACTGGGGTGCCAAGGTAGGTACTAGGTAGCGATGCGGCCAGGATGCTGCAAAGCGGTACTCCGTACTTTGCTCGCCTTGTGCCGTGTGCTGTGCATCGTTGTGCACCCTGTTGTGCACCCTGTTGTGCACCCGGTTGTGCCTCGGATGCACAAGGTTGAGTTTGAGTTTCTTAGCTGCATCAGTGCTAAGTTTGAGCCCGTTTCAGGCGAAAAAGATACCGGCATTCTAGCAGAAAAGCCCGCTGCACCAACCAACGTCTATCGGTTCTAGCCGTTCTAGCGGCTTTACTAGCGGCGGTACTACCAATGCACATGTCCCCAATAGGTCTACGGACGTGCTCTTTGCATGCCACCCAGCGCCACGCTCTCGCAGGATTTGGCGCTAGCGAGAAAACTACGCCGAAGTTTCCAGAGAGCTCTTTTTGCTTTGGTGATGGTGCTGCTGAAAGCCGCGGCGGGGTGGCACAACAACTAGTGATGAATTAAGCTTCTTGCCCTAGTGGATTCGGCCAACCGTTGATCGTCATTGTCGGCAGATGCTAGGTTGAGTGATGATGATGCCAAGCGAGCATGCGAGAGGGAATGAGGGTATGAATTGCAAGGCGAGTCAAACAGGTCGGCTCCGGACTGGAGTGTCCGGTGGCCTGGGGGGAGTGTGATCCGGTTCAAGGCCATTGGCGGTGGTGGCGTTGTCGGGGGAGGCGTAGAGTGATTTGAGTCGTTGATTCTGTGATGGAAAGCATATGTCATAGCATTGTTTACTCTTGATACTTACTCGTACACATGTCGCAGTAGGGAGTACAGTGCAGTAGGGAGTACACGCCACTCAAGGAGCTGGAGAGAGAGTTGTGAGTATTTCGCAAAGCTGTTTCGACAGCGATTACTGAAGCACACAAAAACGAGAGTCCAGAGTGTCGATGTTGAAGCGCATGTCTCAGACCTGCCTACCGAGTCTTGCACTCATGTACGAAGTAAATAACAACGGCATCTTGGCGTGGACGGCGCTGCGAGATGAAGAGTATAAAAACGACGGATATTTTTTATGCGCATTTATTCTGCCTCCCCGGGGAGAAGCAGCAGATTACACAAAGTACATACATACTACGGTCGCTGCGGCTGCGTCTTGTCACATTTTCCAGCAATTGATCAGATTCGTACTCGTATGTACATACATGCACAAAGACGGGAGACACAGAATTCTCAAGCGCTGATCCTTGGCATGATGCATGGTACAAAATGCATTGGCCTTGGCCCAATTCTCTTCTATGATTTTCTATATAAATTCCTCTGATCAATCATGAACAAAGTATTACGAGTATTTCTTGTCGCAAATAAAGAAAACCAGGTCGCAGCAAGGTACGCGGCACCATATCCACCCGGCGGCCCCCGAGTTGCCCAACAAAGTAACCGGGACAAGCCCCGAAGGACCCCCACCAACCGTTGAAAGGCTGGCAAATTTCATCGCTGCCCTCCTGTGACCAGGGTAGCAATGGGCCCGCCTCACAGCTTGCCTTTCATGGACCAGTCTAGACCAAACTCTGCAGTTTTCTGTCTCGCCTTTTTTTTTTCTTTTTTTTTTCTTTTTTTTTTTTTTTTGCCCTCTGCTGGCCTTCTGTACTGTGCCATCGGGTTGTCCTGAATCCGAGCTACTATGTACCTGGTGATACAGTGATAATATTATGTAGGGAAATTTTTTTAATTTTTTTCTTCTCATTCTATTTTCCGCCTTGCTGACCTCGCTTATCTTATCCAGTAATAATATCGTTTCTTGGATTGGACCCTGCCACTGGCTCATGCGCTTCTACTATTGATTGTGGCGTCTGCTAGAGCGGGTAACATGCCATTAAAGACATTTTCTTGAATCGGTGAAAAGTGATGCTAAAATACTTCTTGATCCCCTTGCTTTTTTCAAGGCACTGGAGATCGAGATCTCGGTGAGCATCTCCGGCACGCTTCCTGTTGTTCTCTTTCTTCGCCCCATCACGACCCATCAGATTGGTAAGCCAATATGAGTTGAGGGTCGGGTGAAATCAGCCGGCTGATTTCTGTTTATTACGGCAAATTCATGTAATCTCGCCGGCTAAATAGCCACGTGTATGCCCTGGTAACCTGAATACTTTTATAAAACGCCGCCTGCACCACATATCGTAATCCGCAGGTGCTGTGGTGGTGCAGGGTACGCCACCTTGGGTAAATGCTGGGTTCGACGATACCAATATATGGCACAGAAAAGACATGATCGCTTAACAGCAATACATTGTAACGTGTATTCGTGTGTTTTTAGGTTGAAGAGCTGCCTTGTTTAAGATCCAGATATTTATCAAGGCTGCCACTATAACGGATTAACAGACGGTGGCTGCAGTCATACAGCGTTGAACCAAAGTACGATAAATTACCATAAAACTCATCTTTCCCTTCCCGGTCAAAATCTTCTCAATTTCAAACATACTAGCTTCCGAACAATTGTTCTGATTTTTACTATATTTCTCAGTTGCCTTCCATCATCAAACACCCGTGTTAGCCGCTCATCACTACCCCGACCCCACCCCTCTTCGACGTTGCATCTTTAGCACACCAGCCAGCGGCTACCCGTCTCCTCATTGGCCACTTCCAGCAACCTTTACCAGCACCACAGCCAATCGCCCTTCAACTCCGATCCGGGCGCTTAGAGACCATCACCAACGCCTTCCCATTGGCCATCCCCATCATGGCGTCGTGCAACCATATGCACCCCTCCCGGTGCTAGCATCCCATCACACAGAGGCCGTTTCTGCCATGGCAAGCTTTAAACCCCAACCCCCTCTTCCGTGAGGCGCTCCCGGAGCTCATCGTCTTCAGAGCTTCATACACTCAAACACAAACGACTGGCGGACAAGGTGATAGCGGCAGCTGGCTTGCCCTATAAAGTATTGCGCGACCAAGAGTGTGTTTGCACCCATAATCAACCTCCCCGATTCGAGCTGATACATTCGATTTTACGGCATCAGCGCCAAACAATCACCGCATAAAACTATATAAACCCTGCTCCTCAATACCAGGCCTCGCCAGCCATCATGGGTCTCTTTCAGAACCGATCATACCGCATTCTGCACCGCAAATGGCCCAAAGTTGCTCGAAAAGCAACGCTATGGCTGATGCCCGTCGAGCTGGCCGGCCTCATTACGGTCCTTGTCATCTTTGGCATCGCGCAGCCCGACCTATATCGCTCCAGAATGTGGCATATTGGCTTTGAACACGGCCTGAATTCCAACCCTAGCATGGTTCTTTACGCCCATGTCAACAACACACCCTTGCCCAAGGTGCCTCTCGTCTGGTCCAGAACGTAAGTTGCGGTTGTTCCAGGAAGCATCAGCAAGCTTATAGACGCTAACACGCCGCAGGTTAACCGATTTCAACGTTGCCATCTCCGTCATCTCGCTGTTCTTCCTCCTATCAAAGATGATTGCGTTCATCATGAAGCTGTGGTTCCCTATTATTGCGACATTCATAAACATCTCCCTTTTGGCTCTGTATGCAGTCAGTGTATACGGACAGATTGGACCAGACTATGCCGACCCTCGATATCCCGCTCCAGCAGCCTGGTACTTTAGGTTCGGGTGCGACTTGGCCAAGCCCTACGGCGCTTACAAGGGATGCCGCATCGCTCAGGGCTCTCTTGCTGCTACGCTGTACATGCTGTAAGTTGCCCGCTGTTTGGCTGCACTATAAACCATGAGTGCTAATCTTTGGCTTAGAGTCACGTACATCTTAAACGTAGCATTCGCCATCTACGCCATGTGGCCAAGAAAGACGGATCTAGTCGACGACGACGACGAAGACGGGCTTGATGGTGCATCGACTATGAGCAACAATCTCAAGGAGGGATCTGTGTCGGTTACAGAGATGCAGGGTCTTCCACCAGTATCGTCGCCGTTTACACCGAGAACGCAGGCGTTTCACACTCTTGATCGAGGGCTTCCGCTGCGGGAGCAGCAGGAGAGACATGCATAAAGTGGCATTGGAGGCGTGGTGCAATATGGACAGTGCGTCTAGCTACTTGACTATTTACTATGAGTCTATAATATAAATCATCTATTGAAGCGTCTGGTAAAGGATGAGTAAGGGTCCGTAGAATGTCAGGTTCCCCAATGTTTGATCTCCATGTACGAGAAAAGAAATCGGAGTGGGTCGTGTGGTGAGTGTCCCGCGGGTGCCGTTGTGGCATGCTCCGGTGCGCAGCCGAGGGCATCGTGAGAGAGCTAAACTGTCATGAGGTACTTGCCACGTCTTATGCATGTAATTCATTCAAAAATAAAAATAAAAATAATAAAAAATAATGTAAAAGTATCTAGCACCGGATATATGCCTAGCATGCAAGTATATATACTCGTACGCAGCTCTGTGCTTCGTAAAAAGTGATTCGAGAAGAACATTCATACACCATATCCGGACGCCCCTGCACTTTCCGAGTCGTTCCCCCGCTTCCTCCGCATAGAAGGAAGGTCGGCGCGCCAAACACGCCCAACCCGCGAAGATTCCAGCGAAAACCACAGAATAACTGGTCCTCCCCACCGCCGCGCCCCAGGCGAGACTGCCATTGACATAGTACGGTGGCCATACGGCCTGTGGAGGGCTTTTCAGTGCGGCGCTACTGGTCCCCTCACCCCACGAACTTGCGGGTACCAGCGGCCGGCTGCCCCTACCGTTTACCCCTCCGATCCCGCCATGGAAAAGCACCCAATTGGTCAGGTCACCTCACTTCTGCGCATCCGCCTTCTTTACCTGGATGGGCTACTCGGTTTCTTTTCTACTTTTCGACCTTGCAACTACATAGCCGTCTTCTCCGCAATCTGTGACTCCAAAAACTCTCGCGGCTGCAATCCATCGCGGGCTTTGAAAAACATCACAGACGGACGCACCCTTCTACGAGTAGCAATCTGTCGAGTGCGTCATACTACGCTACAAGCTATCGTGATTGCATCATTGCGTCATCCGAAGCTTTCAGAAAGTAGCTGTTTCTAAGCAAACTCGCCCTAGTGAGAGCGCAAAAACACTTGCAGCTTTCACGAAGCGTGACAAACAAGTTCAACGTCCATCGTAACATGGCATTGCTCCATCGACTTGCAAACCAGACTACTTTTCGATTCGTACCTGCTGCATCCGTTGCCCTCGTCCGAAACGCTTCCACAATGGCTCCCAAGGTACGTTCTGTCCGCGCGATGAAGCACAAAATCCCGAGTTCTCGCTAATCATACTCTGCTGCAGCTCAACGATCCCTCCCTCTTCAAGCAGGATGTCAACTACATCAACGGCGAATGGGTCCCCGCAAAGTCGGGCAAGACCTTCAAGGTGAATGGTAAGCACAGAGCTGTGACCGCATCATACACACTCATTGGTGTCCCGAGCTAACACTACTAGACCCTGCTTCTGGAGAATTCATTGGCTCCAGCTCGGAATCCTCTGCCGACGACGCCCATTCCGCTATCCAAGCCGCTGCCGATGCCTTCAAGACTTTCCGTACCAAGACTGGCCGTGAGCGCTCCAAGCTCCTCCGCAAGTGGTACGATCTCATGATGGAGAACCACGAAGATATCGCCAAGCTCATTACTTGGGAGAACGGTAAGCCCCTTGCTGATGCCAAGGGTGAGACTACATATGCCGCCAACTTTTTCGAATGGTTTAGCGAGGAGGCTCCCCGCACGTACGGTGACACCATCCCTAGCTCTCTAGCCCAGAACCGCGTCTGGACCATCAAGGAGCCTGTCGGTGTCTGCGGTCTGATTACACCGTAAGCCTCATATACATCTTACCATGATGTTGCTCCCACTAACCAACAACAGTTGGAACTTCCCTGCCGCTATGATTACGAGAAAGATTGCGCCCGCTTTGGCTGCTGGTTGCACTGTTGTCTGCAAAGCCCCTGGAGAGACCCCGTTCACAGCTTTGGCTCTCGCGGAGCTTGCACACCGTGCTGGTATCCCCAAGGGAGTCGTCAACATTGTTAATGCTCTCGACAACACCCCCGAAGTCGGTGAGGTCCTCACAACCCACCCCAATGTCAAGAAGGTCTCTTTCACTGGTTCCACTGGCGTCGGTAAGCTGCTCATGAAGCAGTCCTCCAGCACTCTGAAGAAACTTTCTCTGGAGCTCGGTGGCAATGCTCCTTTTGTTGTCTTTGATGACGCCGACGTTGACGCTGCCGTTGCCGGCGCCATTGCGTCCAAATTCCGCTCCTCTGGTCAGACATGCGTGTGTGCCAACCGAATCTATGTCCAGGAAGGAATCTACGACGAGTTTGTCAAGAAGTTTGCCGAAAAGGTCAAGAGCTTCAAGGTTGGCAACGGTTTCGAGAATGGCGTTACCCACGGTCCCCTCATCCACGACCGTGCTGTATCCAAGGTTGAGGCTCACGTCAACGACGCCGTCTCCAAGGGCGCCTCTCTCCTGATTGGTGGCCAGAAGCTTCCCGACCTTGGCTCCAACTTCTTCCAGCCCACTGTCCTCCGTGACATGACTGTCGATATGGCCATTGCCACTGAGGAGACTTTTGGCCCCGTTGCTGGTCTCTTCCCTTTCAAGACTGAGTCGGATGTCGTCGCCATGGCCAACAAGTCTGATGTTGGTCTGGCTGGTTACTTCTTTGCTCGCGACCTGCAACGTGTGTACCGTGTTGCCGAGAGCCTCGAGGTTGGCATGGTTGGTGTCAACACTGGCATTATTTCTGACGTCGCTTCGCCATTTGGTGGTGTCAAGGAGAGTGGATTTGGCCGTGAAGGATCCAAATATGGTATTGCTGAGTACCAGATTACCAAGATGGTCACTTTCGGTGGCATGGGTGAGCCATTGCAGAGCTAGATGAATGGTGAAAAGTAGCAAATTGCGTATTTAATATAGAAATGATTTGAATCGTCTTTTGCGTGTTGCCAGTCATTTTGGTCGTTGGTGCTGTTTTAGGTGTTATACAGACTCAATTACCCTCTTTCAGGTCGCCATTTGCACAATACAGTTGCGCCAGCATTGCACTGGGCGAGACTTGCCGTCATTGAAGCAACCACAAGTGCTGCGCACTTCAAAAATAAAAACAAGGTGAAAGAGAAGCATCCACTATAGTTAATAATTCTCCCACAAGCCACGGCTATCATGGGTACAGTGCCATGGTGACAATGGCCAAAAAAAAAATGATCGTGGCAGGGATCGAACCTGCGACCTTCTGTGTCCTACAAGAGTAATCTTGATTGTAAGACAGACGCGATAATACCGCTACGCCACACGACCATCAACAAAAATTTCACTATTTCCTACTATTACTTGTATTCCTTCACGCAAAAACAATTTGGTCAAGACTTACTGTAAGCTGGTGCCTCTTCCAGCTACTAAGCATCGCGGGTTCCTTGCTCCAACAACGGAACAGCTGGCAAACAATTCCCGATTTGGCATTTTCACACCCCGCATACTTTATAGGCTACAGGATTTCTCCAAAGCAGCTTCTTCACCCGGCCATTCTCGTCTTTTGCACAAGTTCAAAATGTCCTTGTCGCGGGCCGTCGGCGTCGCAGGACGCAGCCTGCGAGCTGCCACCCGTCTCGAACGGTATGCTCTACGAAAGGCACCAAACAGTCAATTGGGGCTAACAATGACCTATGCAGAGCTACACTAAGCGTTGTCCGACCCTCCATCACATCCCAGCGCCCATTCAGCACCTCGTCGCCGCTCCTCAAGAAGCGCAAGCAAGAAGACAACCACTCATCAGCAACCAAGTCGAAAAACAACAAGACCGCACCCATCACCTCCTCCGAAGCCACAGCCGAAGCAAGCGGCGACCCGCTCGACTTTTCCGCCGTCACAGAAGCCTACGCCTCGTTTGACAGCCACTTCAAGACGCAGATCCAAACCGTCGTGCACGGCGGCCGCTTCAACCAGGCGCAACTCGGCGCTCTGCCCGTAACAATGACCATCAAGCCCGAAGACGGCGGCGACGGGAGCACACCGCACACGTTTCCGCTGCGGGAGCTGGCGCAGGTGGTGCCTCGCTCCGGTAGGACGATTTCGCTGCTGGTAAACGACAAGAGCTACATCAAGCCCATCATGTCGGCGGTGCAGAGCAACCCAGACTTTAACCAGCAGCCGCAGCGGTCCGAGGACAATGAGCTCGAGCTGCTGCTGCGCGTGGAGCTGGAGCGGCGCGAGGAGCTGGTCAAGCGCATCAAGGAGGCGTCGCAAGGGTGGAGGGAGCGCGTGAGGCAGGCGAGGACAAAGCATGAAAAGCTGCTCAAGGATGGCAAGAAAAAGGGCACCGTGCTGCCGGATGTGCTGCGCATGGCGGACAAGGAGCTGCAAAAGATGCAGGATAAGAAGATGAAGGAGATTGATGGGGAGGAGGCGGCTGCTGTGAAGCAGCTGGAGAGGAATTAAGAGAGTGTCGATACATGTCACGTTGTAGAGACTGCGATAATGTTTGCAAGATATTTTGTATACTATATTACACTGTACATATACTAGGCGTAAGGCCTTGCGTTTTTCCCGCTCTAAATGCAACTCATACACATCCACCACCAATAGTTTACGCTTCGGCAGCCTTTGCAGCCTTCTTGGTTGCTTTCTTCGCCTTTGGCTCGGCCTTCTTAGCGGCAGGTCGTTCTGGAGCTGCTGGTTTAGGAGGTCCAGCAAGCTTCTCTAGCTTGGCCATAAAGGCAGCCATGTCCTTGGCCTTGTACGAGCCAGAGCGCAGCTGTAGCGAGCGCACAATAGAGTGCATATCCGTCGCAAAAGCCGGCGCCTCATGCTTACCAGCAACAGCCGCATCGACAATAGCCTTGCGAACCGACTCTTCCGCCGACGTAATGATGGGCTCAACCGGTGTATCCGCCTTTGCCGCTCCCTCTCCTTCTGTCTGCGCTGCGCTCTCGCCTTCAGCAGCCTCTGCGCCTTCTGGCTGCTGCTTAGCCAGCTCCTCTTGTCTCTTCTTCTCCTGCAAATACGCCTCTACAACCTCCTTTTCAGCTGGCGACGCAAAGAATCGCACGCCCTGCTGCTCGAGTCCTTCGGCATTGCTCCTGGGAACCAGTCCCATCGGCGCACCGACGTGCTCGCCCGCACCAAGCATGCTGAGTTGCTGCATTACAGCTGCCCTTTGGCCAGCAGCATTGACGCCCGAAGCGGGCGCAAACTCCAGCACCGAGTTGACGTCCATCTTGGGCTCGTATTTATCCGTCACGCCAAAGCGCATCGCATTGTCGAGTTCCAGCTCCGCAGAGTCCAATCTGTCGAATGGGTCCGCACCCTTGGGGCCTTGTGCATTTCTCTTGTCATCTTTTCCTTCTTCGCCCTTTTCCCTGCCGCGGCCACGGCCGCCGCGACCTCCTCCTCCTCCACCTCTTCCACGACCACCGCGCATGGCGCCCCTGCCGCCGCGGCCTCGCGAGGCACCAGGAACAGAAGGTCTTCCAGTCTGTCCTCCTCCGCGTGCAGTGCCAGCGCCACCTCCGCGAGGAGTGAAGCGGTTTCCGCGGCCAATGCCCCTGGGCAGGCTCTTGACGTCGAGAACCTTGGGCTGTTGTTGCTGCTGCTGTTGCTGCTGTTGGTTTTGTTGTAAACCAACTCGCCGTACTGGTTGTATACCCAACTGAGCTCCCTTACTTCGGAGGGAATTTATCACTGAAGCGGCCTCGCGGCCTCGCTCTCGGACAGAAGGGGGCTTGCCGTTACCGTCGTCTCGGCCATTGTTTGCCTCGTCAAAGTGCGATTGTGTCGTGGAAAACGTCCGGAAATAGTTTTGAAGAGGTCGTCCAATCTGCGCCACCTCTGGCCTTGCTCGTGAGCAGACTGAGCGGAAAGTATGGCTGCTCATGGTTGTGGTTTCGTGGTCTCGTTGACCATGAATGTCGACCTGTCGTGGTTGCAAAGGCTACATTAATTTTCGACAGGTCCAGCCCAAAGAATCATGACTAAGCACGCCACCACCTACACCACGCCATCACCGCGACACCAAAACTTCAAACAATAGATAGTCAAGCATTTACGTCAAGAAATAATTTTTGTGAATTAGTACCCTCAGTCGAATGAGGAGTGAATATGCAGTGCGTGTACTATATGTATTTTTCCAACTATCATGAAACAAAACACAGCGACCGTCTCTATCGGTCCGACAAGTGGCCAACAGGCGCATGTTCAAAAAATACCCCTATATTATACATCACTCCATTCAGTCATGTCCGCTACTTTTACTTATTCCGCCAAGACTGAATGACAAACGCCTCTCAATGTCCCAAGTCAATTGCAAAAACGCCAGGTATTGCCATCGATCTCATTTGCGTAAAGGCTGACCCTACCGTGGGTCGGGTTGAATGTTGTCGTTTGGGGCCAACATTGTATTCTAAAAGATCAATGCGAGCATGCCTACTGCATAGACAAGTAGCTCCGTGTGCATGCCGCCGTCGGGTATTCAGTTTTGCCGCACAGAGTTTACTCCATTGGTATCATGTGCCGGTAGTTATTATTGGAGAGGAACACTATTCGGCATCTCTCTCATACTATACACTCTGTGGGTAGACATTCGCCGGCTGGGAAACGTTAGTGTGTGCAATTGTCGATGCGAAAGATATACGCACCGGACTGTTCAGCATGTGCTGTCGCTTGTTGCGGCCCTTTTTGATGTGACTCTTTAGCGCGCTGGAATCAAGGGGTTTCAAGAGCTCAAAGCTACACAATAGCTCCGCATTGACAGACATGACAGCGCCCCAATTATCAAACTCGCCACAGTACTAGATTGTGTTAGCTGACGTCTTACAAGTCTTGGACCAATACTTTGCTCACATTTGGCGCACTAAAGACGGTGACAAGTACGCGATCGCTGAAAAATTCATAGCCATCTTCGACAACCATGTGCGCACGACAGATGAGATCAAAATCGTGGACGGCGAGGAAATCGGTAATGACTCGTTTTCCAAAGCAGTAACTCACGCCCCGCTCGTTGGCTTCCCAATCTTGCTCCATGTCAGCTGGATCGGACCAGAGCAAGTCGTTCAAGAGGCCATAGTCAGGAACATCGGTTGGTCGAGCAATGTTTCGAATGTCGTCCATGTGGCTGAGCGCTGGTGATAGACCGCCGTGAACACAGAAAATCTTGCCTGCCACAATAGCGGCAATGGGAAGCGTGTTGAAGCAATCAATAAAAGTCTTCCATATCTTGACGTTGCATCGTCTCTTGCACTCGTCATAAAATCCGTACACTCGGGTTACGTTTGCACATTCGTGGTTGCCGCGCAGTAAGAAAAAGTTCTCCGGAAACTTAATCTTGTAGCACAGGAGCAGGAGAATCGTCTCAAGCGATTGCTTACCACGGTCGACATAGTCGCCTAAAAATAGATAGTTGGATGTGGGCGGAAAGCCGCACATTTCAAACATTCGGATCAAGTCGGTATACTGCCCGTGGACGTCGCCAACAATCTTGACGGGCGCATCCAGCTCCAGGAGAGCGGGTTGTGATAGGAAAGCCTCTCGGGCCTGCTGGCAGATGGCCACAATTTCAGCATTCTTGAGGCATACGCTCTTGGTGACTTTGCCGGCATAGCCCGCGTCGAGCAGGCGTTTAATGTAGTCGTCAATGTCCATTTCTTTAATGTCAGCAATGTGGGGGTTCTCTTTGTTGGAATCAGTAGATTGCGTGGACTGCGTTAGCTGCACAGGGTGCACGTTGCTGTCGCGCCTGACGAGAATGGATTGACCGGGAGACATGAGGTGCGTGTTGGCGCTGGCTGCGGCAGCTGATGGCGGCTGATCAGAGACGTGGTCGACTTCGCCTGAAGCCTGCGCAGCACTGACATCGTGACTACCGCTGGTTGGCTTGGCGCTAGGCTGTACAGGAGAAGGTGGTGGAACATCGGCGTCGGTCACTGAGTCGCCCAGGGACATGTCGGTTGAGCTCTGCTTGAGGATGGGTGTATCGTTGCGGCTTGTACGAGAGGCGCTGGAGCGTCCGCTTTTACCAGAGCGAACCGAGGCGCCATCGAGCGTCTTATCGGGTGTAGAATCGCCATTGCTGAGGACAGCCGAGCTGCGAGGGCTGTCCGTCTTGGAGTTGCCAGGTATCTTGGACCTCAGCGAGCGAAACGATTTGGACGAGTCCTTGGTATCAGACCTGCTCATGGATGGGTAGGATTGGAGAGAACCGTCTCCTGAGGCAGACTTTGACAGCGAAGCGCCATCGGGCTTAGAGCTCTGGTTTCCCATGGCGGGAGATGTAAAGTCTTGGCCGCGGCTTGCGCAAAGTCTGTCTCAGATGTCCGCGCAGCGCGCAGGGCTATAGAATTTTTGCCAGGTTGAAGCAGCGTTTGGAAGTGACGCCAAGCGATGTTGCCAATTTGTTGCGATTCTCGTGAACCAAAATTTGGCGGATGCTTAGCAAAGTCCAGAAGTTGGAAGAAGCGCTGAGGATGGTTTCGCCTGCTGTCGGGCGGTGTAGTCTGCGTGAAACTCGTCAAAGGCAGCAAACGACGCCCGATCAGCAGTTTGGTCGGGAAGAACGTCGTGTACGTTTTGCTGGGGAGGATTTAAACGCGAGGGTCGGGGAGAAAAAATCGGTATCGGTGGAATCGGCGTTAGGAAATACAATCGACAAAGCCCGGAGACAACGGGGAGGCACTGAAGGGGGCGTAGGCTCCGGTTAGCGCAAATGCGTCATACGCGGCATAGGATACGAGACGGCGGAAAAGAAACACCAAAGGCGTTGAAAGCTGGGGTTATATGCAGTGACCGGGGCAATCAAAACAGGCCATTCGTTTGCAAGACAGGCGCGAGCAATGCTTCAAGGGCACAGACAGTGTTGGCCCAGTGCAGAAATGGACTCGAGCGACTCGGCTAGGTGAATGTGGGTGCAGGATCAGAGACACAGCAGCAAAGCTTGAGTAGTTTGCCAAGGCGTCATGGAGCGTCAAGGAGCCGTGCCAAAGTCGTCTTGTGTCTCGAAGAGAATTTGCGAGACGTCAAAAGGCAATGTCGCGAGTCGGGGCCGGGGCAGCGGTGCACCGATGTCGCCGCAATGCAGTTCCGCGACGAGCAATGCAAGCAAGGAAGCCAAAGAAACGAATGTGGCAGTGCAAGGGAGCCAAGTGCGGGCAGGTAACGAATGAAGCTGGCAGACTCCGCGCGACGGGAGAAAGCTAGGCGGAGAGGACGCGAGGGGTAGGTAGGATTGGAGAAAAGAGGTAGATGGACAGTTTGGATAGAGGTAGAGGAGAGGGTACTCACCGAATCGATGGTTGGAAGGATAAAAAGCCAGGAAAGGAGTGAGATTCGAGTAGCAGAGACAATTGTTGTCAGGCAAGGCGAGATGTGTGAGATGTGTGACGGAGATGGGCCAGGCTGGGGGGCGAAAAGCGGCGCTGGACGATTAAGGTTTCGAGGACGGCGAGCGCTGTGGTAGGACTTGGTTTGGCGCACAGAGATGGGGCCGTGGAGGACGATGAAGGGGCGATTGCAAGCAGAGCACTATCTAGCACGAGCACTACCAGCAGTGGGCTCTAGGCGACGCCAGTCTCGACGGCGATAGGCTCTAGTGCAGTGGCGGCGGAGGGGTCTGTTGTCTGGAAACAGTGGTCGGCACACCACGAGGGCTTGGCTGAGTCAACAATAAGTTGGTGATTGATTGATGGATGGGGGTAAGAAATGGGAGACTCGGGATGGATATGGTGGTGACGTGGGATATTGTCCGAGACTACAGGAGAGAATGCTCTTGTCTGTGCGAGTTGAGCAGCAGAGGTGCAGCAGTGGTGACGAAGCGCAAAAGTATCTCGTGGCAAGACTATGCGGGCAAGGTACTTGTTTTGGTGCCGTTGGCGTCTGCCAGCTGCGCGCAGGTGTAGCCTATCTGCTACCTAAGATCCTTCGCACTAACCATGTATCTACTACTCCGTATAGTGAGCAGAAGGCCACAAACGATTTCACCCGGAATCTACCTCGACCTTTCCAGTCTGTCCTTAATAATTAATCCCATAAAAGCCTTGGTATGCAACAAGTCTGAGCGTGTCACTCCTCCAAACCGCAACGGTCTGGAACCTCCCCTCGACGCCCGCATGCTGATCTCCCCCTGGTCAGACGAATGCAGTTGCATGCACCACCTGCGCCCCAAAGCCTGCTTGGTGGTGTTCCGGCCGACCACTGACGGGCGCCCTTTCGCCGGACACGGCACCCAAGCGCGGTTCCAGAGCTGCGGCTCCCACACCGAACTACCACCCGTTCCCCACCAGGCTGTCTTTGTTCCAGGCTGTCTTGCAAGGTCGTACGAGCTGTATTACTCGTAGGCGTCATCGTTGGGCTGATGATTTACTCCAGAGTTGTTGTGCATGGGTGTTGTGCAACACAACGCCCTGTTACGCTCGTTTCTGCTGGTATTGTCGCGGCAGAGAGCCGGCTGGACCAGACTGGGTTAGGCTGGCCAACAAGCTGTCTCTGTCCATGCCGCTTCCCGGCCGCTGGGTCCGGCGTTGGTGGTCTGCTGGCCAGCGGCCGTCGACGGAGCTTCGATCGGTGGGCGATGGCGGATGTCGGGCCTGGCATCTTTAGCCATTTCCGGTGCATCTCCGCGGACTTGTGCTCTGTCGTGCTGGTGGTTAACAGTTGATGGCTTGATATGTGTTTTATTTGTGCAAAGGTTTGCCAGGTTGATGCTTGGCCAACGTAATGCTGCGAATTGTTGCTTGGTGCAGTGCATACCTAGCAATATTTACTCGAAATTTGTCGTGGTGCGAAAAACGTGAGACGAGGTGCATACGGTTGGGCATCGTTGCGACACCCAACGTCGCAGAGTAATATCGGTAAGGCCTCGACGCCGGAGCCGCCATGCGGCTCACAGCAGACGTGTGACATTGTTTTATAAATTGCAGCTCTATTCAAGGGCCTGTCCCACGTCGTCCTCTGCAGCAAATAAAGTCGCCGCTTCCTAGCCCGCATAACTACGAGCAGAGGGCGGTGTGAATTTCTGGTAAACACTTTTCTTGCAGAGACTATTGTTGAAAACTGGTAGGAGGCGTAACGCCCGCTTAGCTCGCTCTTCAAGGCAATAAAGGCAGAATTACAACGTACGTGTATGCCGCGGTGCAGCGACGCGTGCTACAATGGTGGCTTGGGTCGCGTGTTAGGGCGCACGACACCACCGCTATTGAGCACGACATACTGAAAGCAAGGCACACTGGAGATGTTGGCTTCGATTACAGAGGCTATAGATATATGTGTTTTGGGGGTATTTGTGAGGCAGTATTTGAGAACCTTAGTCTGAGTGAACTCGTCTTTGACAGGAGTGTACATGTTTCGAGCATAATTGGGTTCAACATTATGTATGAAACAGAGTACGATGGGCAAGCAATATTAGTCTTATAACCTTTTAAGACACGTAGTGCATTGCATTGCTACATTATACATTATATACAATGAAAATAATCACCAAGATGAAGCATACTCGGATATCTCAGATCACTCAATTGCCAATTTTCATATATAGGGTAGCGCAGTGTATTCCGTGAAGCAGAACGTGGCAAAGCTTCTATATTTAGAGTGGCTGGTGCCGAGTCCGCCTAGGCTGGCTGGTGCCGCATGGCTCCACCCCCAGCTGGGCAGGCAGTGCACGTCAAAATAGCGGAGCATCAGGGGCAGAAGTACAGACGACAAATCAAGGGGCCGAGCAAAGGAGATTCAGGGTTTTTACGCAGTAAAATAGGATGGCAAAGGTAAATCCACTGATCTGACCCAGGCCCGCCAATCTTAACTAGAGAAATCTGCTCTCTTTGAGGCGTTTTGCGCTGTGCAGTTGTGCATTACTACGCCGATCTGCAGCCAACCTCGTGAAATAGCAAGGAGTGATGGGGGAGACCCAGCCAAAGCGTCGTCATCGGTGGCAGCAGTCCTGTAGCAGGTAAATGGAGGATGGATGGTTCCATGTCGATCCTTGAGAGAGCCTGCACTCTAAACGAGACCTGAGGTGAGTTGTATAACGCAGTACGGAGTACATACTCGTGTATATCCGTATGTATGGTGGTCAGGCTGCTACGCAAGGATATGTAGCCAGTCTGAAAAGGCAAAATCTTATCAAGGCTCCTGTCCAGATTGAACTTGTCACAGCGGTTACGGCAGTGTAACTAGCAGCGCCATCACGCAGGCTTATACTCCGTAGCTGAGGCTCAATTCTCGTCCCAAAAATGCCCAGGTGGCCCCGGGAACCGGCCGCGCGGTTTTGCCTGTTCTGGCTACATTCCAAAAATAAGCACAGCGGCAGACCCATTTGGCGGCGACACAGTAAAACAGCTAAAACCGGGGAGGCAGTGCCCGTGGGGCCCAATCGTCAGCAAAACCCGTTCCCTCGCCTGGTGCAGTGCCTCGCTGCGCCACCACCCCAAAAGGGTGCAGAGAGGCTGTAGTGTGTGGGTGGGTGGTTGCGCAGCTTGCAACGGCTGTTGCTGGGCTTACGAGCCACGCTTATAAACCTGCCTATGCCACACCACACCCCCCAAATGTCAAAGAGGCATTTTGTTTTGTGATCTTTGGCTGCTTCATTTCGGCTCTTGCGATTATTGGGCCATTTTTGCCCTACAGACCATCATCTCAATCCATACTCGACTCCTATACTGGCGAATCTGCTACTACTACCTGAGCTGATAACTCGACGACCATTCCAGACAAACGAGGCCAGTGCAATAGGCACAACGTTCAGCTCCAAAGAACAGCCTCGTATTCCCACAGCGAACTTCACACCGAATCGAATCGTTTTGTTTCTATATTTCAACGCATAAACCGCCCGCAATCATGGGCGTTGGGCGCTTCGTCTGCGTCGGAATGCCGCTGGCGTTGACGATTGCTTCCATTATTGCCTTCCTCTACGCTACGCTCGCCGGCGTCGCCCACAACAACCTCTACATGTTCAGCGTGGACGTGAGCGAAATGTCCATCGACCCGGCCAGTGTAAAAGGCATCGCTCAAGACCTCGGTGTCCCCGTGCGAGTCCGCGACCTTCCCAAGACTGACAACATTACTGCTGCCGACCTAGACCTCTCCGACGTATACGAAGTCAACCTCTGGGGATACTGCACCAAGCGCAATGGGGAGCGCGAGTGCATCGGGGCTAGCTTTGACTGGGCCTCTAAGCGTCTTAATACCAGCTATCTCGACGACTTTGGCGCTGTCGCCGGTGTCAAGATTGAGCTGCCCGAAGAGGTGGAGGGCGCCCTAAAGACTTTCCGAACCGTCACCAAGTTTACCGAGATTGCATTCATCGCCGCACTTGCTGGACTGGGTCTGGAGCTCATTATTGGAATCTTTTCCAACTTTTCTCGCGGCATCTCTTGCCTGACTTGGCTGGAAGCCTGCATCACGCTTATCCTCGTATTTGCGGCCGCTGGTCTGTCTACTGGTATGGCAGCCATTGTCGTGGGCACCGTCAAGTCGACTGCCAAAATCTACGGCGTCGATGGCAGCATCAATACGCAGTGGCTAGTCACGGTTTGGATTGGTGCGGGCTTCGCCTTGGCTTCTACCCTGTTCTGGATCTTTACCATCTGCTGCTGCAAGCCCAGCCGCAAGGAAAAGGTTCGCTTCCGCGACAGCACGTATCACAACGATGGCGAGAAGCTGCTTCCTCAGCGCGGCTATGCTCCTCTCGACGACAACCACGAAATGGCTGGCTACCACAGCACCCCGAGCCAGGCTCACACCATCCCGCCATACGAGCAAACGTCACAATACTATCAGCCGTCGGGATACCATCAGCCTCAAGAATATGGCCACGACTACTTTGGTGGCCAGCAGCAGCAGCGTTATCCCGCCAACACTGGACGCTCGGATCTCGGCTACGAGCCATATTCTCACAGGGTGTAGAGGAAACTCCTCTTTCGATGGTGGGAGACCAATCGACAGGCATGAATTAGACTTACGTTTGCATTTTGGGTATTGGAAACGGGGCTTAGCGGCGTTTTTATGCGATTTTTTTTTATTGGCAGGCACTGAATTTGCGTTTCTTCTCATTAGCAGAGGGTAACGAGACATGATACCACGAATAGGCTCAGTACAGGTTATGAAAGAATTAGTTAGGAAGCATGACTATGCAAAAATAAAAATAGTAATAAAACAATTTAAAACATTTAAATATTTTGGACCTATCAAATGTGTGGTGTAGTGTTGTAAAGTTAGAGGAGTCGCCATTATCAATCATACTGCAGTTGACGGTATCCGCACTTGTCGCTAGTGGAGCAAATTTTGAAGTTGAACGTCGGTCGACTCAACCATAGCGTACAACCACATCTCACGAGCGAGGGAAAATATACGACACGAGGGGATGACTATCATATATTAAAATTTATACAAACGAGACCCTTGCATTCACATTGTATGCAACCAATCTGACTGAACCGACGAATTGGGGCAGCAATGCCACCACACTCATCCGTACGCTCATCCAGAAATCTCATCCTGCGAAACTTTTACAAAACTCAGCTAACAGCGCGCCAATCCAGAGAGGCATGCGTCTCACGCGAGACACAGCACAAGTGCCCATCACTGGACTCGCATTCTACCACCATGCCGCCACAAAAGCACAGCACATCCTCGCCGGCGAGGACGGCAACCTAGTCATCTGCGCCGGGGACAGCACCGCCCAACCGAAGCCTCTATGTCGCGTGCGCATCTTTTCCGCTCAGCCTATCCACGGCATCTCAGTCGGGAACCCTGTCGTTGGTGAAGGTACTTGCAGCGTGGTGCTTCTCTGGGGCGGCTCGTCGGTCGCTGTGGTGAGCGGCGCGCATATCGACTCGCTGCTTGATGACGCAGGGTATGATATGCGCGGCAAGGTAGCCCGGCTCCAGGCCCCGGATTGGATTTATGACGGCATTTTCTCCCCGGTTGACACTTCTGATGCTGTGTTGGCCACCGCGCATAATGAGACGGTACGGCTGACGTTTGACCCTGCGACAAACACGGCGCAGCTCTCGAAACAGGTTGTCTCGCCCTCGCGACCGATGCTGTATGTTGCGAATGTTCAGTGGACAAATGCCGGTGCAGAGGTTCTGGTTGCTGCTGGAACGGTGTTTGGCGATGTTCTTGTGTGGAAGCATGCTGCGGATAAGGCCACCAAGCAGCAGCCGCAGATGCTGTTTTCGCTATCGGGTCATGAAGGGTCCATCTTCGGGGTGTGTATATCTCCGCTTCTCATGCTGCAGAGCGGTCAAAAGGTGAGGCTGCTTGCAAGCTGTAGTGATGATAGGACCATTCGCATCTGGAATATTACGGAACAGTCGCCCGAAGGAGAGAATGTCCGTGTGCTTCCGCAGGTAAAGACCCAAACGACGGTTTCAGATACTGGGTTCCGATGTGCGCCGATATACGAAGGTGATGCGACGCCGGATCAAGGCCGTGAAGATGTCAGTGCTATTGCGATGACAATGGGCCACGCCTCGAGAATCTGGGGCGTCAAGTTTGGCGTGCAGTATGCCGGCGCAGACACGATAGTACCAGACAGCGGCATTGTCCCCATCTACTCCTTTGGCGAGGACACGACAGTACAAAAATGGAACCTGAATCTCCCAGCTGCGCTGGAAAAGCAGGACAAATTGAAGCACACGAGAACATGGGCACTGCACGACGGAAAGCACCTCTGGTCCCGGGCCGTGCTGTTCAAAGGTGAAAAGATGCATATTATTACAGGCGGAGCAGACAGCAAAATCACATATATCCAAGACGACGAGGCAGAAAGCACAAAGAGTGGCATGGTTACGCTGGATATAGAAGACCTTGGGCCGCCGGGAACATCTGAGCAGCTCGGCGGAAGTAAGCGGTCGTCGCGCGAGATGATTTCTCGATACGACTTTATTGGCCACGATAAGCTTCTGGCGGGTACCAACTTCGGGCGACTGTTTATTTGCAACTTTCTAGGTGGTCAAGTTACCTGCAGTGAAATTCCGATAGGGGAGCCTGTCTGCGAGGACATGAAGAATGTGTACGTTATCCGTACCATTGCGCATGGAGCTTGTCTGCTTGGAACGACAACAGGCAAGATATACGTTTTTCATCCTCTCAAGGGCCTCTCGCTTTTGACGACGGTTCCTGGACGGGTTATTGAAATGAATGCGCTGACTAGCGTGGCGGAAGACTACATGGGTGTTACAGAGGCAATTGTGCATCTTCACGGTACTTCGTCGTCGTGGTTCCTTACCTTTGACAATGAACGAGGTGAACTTGTGAGCAAAGAGGAGATTCACGGCCTTGATGCCCGATTTGTGGCCATTTCAGCCTCGCGGATTGGTGACTTACTCGCCGTTGGTTCACGGCATGGCTGGCTTACACTGATGAGGAGAGATTCTGAAGACAAGTTTCAGCCTGTACTTGATCTGCCTCCGCACAGCAAGGATGCAGTCACTTCCATCACGCCCTTGCCCGCAAGCAGCGAGCCTTCAACAAATAGCCCAGCCTACGTGCTCGTCACGAGCCGCGAAGGCAAGTACAGAATATACGAAATGCACATCAACGACCAAGGAAATCCATCACTGGAGCTGATTCACGAGACGACACCGCCATTCGGGCCCTGGATCGAGGGAGCGTGGTTCACCAAGGGACAAGACGGCGCACCGGAACTCATTCTCTACGGCTTCCGCAGCAAGGACTTTGTCATGTGGAACGAGACGCGCCGCGAAGAGCTGGCTACAATGGACTGCGGCGGCGCCCACCGCACATTCAGGCTGAGCTACGACGCAGATGATGCAAGCCGGTGCCGGTTTGCGTTTACCCGCACGTCCAAGCTATCAATATACTCGCAGCAGGGTATAGCCCATCGACCCGTCAAGCTTGGTATTCACGGGCGAGAAATCAGAACCGTCAGCACAAGCGGCCGCTACGTAGCCACCGGAGCCGAGGATGCGTCCATCCGGCTATGGGAGTATCAGCCTGACAAGAAGAAGACGGGATTGCAGAACCAGATGCGGTACATGGCGTGCATAAAGGCGCACGTCAGCGGGCTGCAGCGGGTACAATGGCTGGATGACGAGCACCTCTTTTCAAGCGCGGGCAACGAAGAAATGTACGTCTGGCGCATGCGCAGGCTTGACTCGACGTATTCCGCCATTGCCGTCATGTGCGAAGGCGTGTTCAAGGACAAGAGCCCCGTAGGCGACCTGCGGATCATGGACTTTGACGTATCGAGGCGAGACGATGGTGTTGTGCTTGCGACGCTGGCGTTTTCCAACTCGGCGCTCAAGACGTATGAATACCACGAGGGCCGCTTTACGCTTATATGCGAGGGTGTGTATACGGGTGCTTGCCTTACGCAGGCGCGACATTTATTAGTGGACGCGGCAAATGGCGAGATGAGGGTGCTTACTGCGGCTACAGATGGGCATATCACGCTGTGGGAGAGCAAGGCAGAGTCTGATGGCGGTAGTACTGTACAGAGATATGAGCTTGTTGAGGCTATCAAGGTGCACCAGAATAGCATCAAGAGCCTGGATATGACGAGGCTGCCGGGATCCGGACGGTACGGGGTCATGACAGGAGGTGATGACGGCGGGCTGGGGTACACTGTTGTGACGAGTGAGGAATCAATGAGAGCTCTGCCACAGGGAATGGTGAGGAGGGCGCACGCGGCGGCGGTGACGGGCGTGGTGATGTTGCCTGACGAGAAGGGTTGTGGTTCGATCAAGGCGATTAGTGTGAGTAATGACCAATGGGTCAAGGTGTGGCAGATGCCGGTTCATCACAGTCGAGAAGAAGGAGACAAGAAAGCTCGTGCGGAAAAGATGGCGTTGCCGGTAGAGGAATATAGTGGCGTTGCCGACGCTGGCGATGTGGCCGCCCTGAACTTGGGTCAAGATGGGGAGGGTAGCCTAGTGCAGAATAGAGAGAGGGTGGTGGTCGCTGGAGTTGGAATCGAGGTGTGGAGTTTGGAGAGGTAGCGAGCATGGCATTTACACGGAAAAGCATGGATATGAATAATAAAATCGACGTTTTCACACCTTGAGTTTCGTGGACAATTACGTTGGTTGGTGACTTATTCCGTCCGTGACGCCACGGTGGGCTTCTTGGCCAGGAACGTGCAACGTGCGAGAAGGTGACGGGCTCAGCGTGCCTGAGGAATTGCGGGGGAAGAGACGGAAGGCTAGGCTACCGAGCAAAGGAAGAAGCTACTGATGAAGCTAGTTGGGTGAGTTGCATCACTAGCGCAGGGGGGTGGAAGACGGAATGAGTGAGAGGTCGAAAGTTGAGTTGATCGAGATGTGAAGGGGGATTACATTGTACGGAGTAGTATTTACGAATGCGGAATTTATTGTGTATGAGTTGTATTGATTGAAATTCTACAGATTTCTTTTTTCAATCTTCTTCTTATTAAACTGAATATATTGATCTTTTAAATCCGGTAGCGGGAAAAAGACCAGTGGCTAAGCGACGAGGAGGCTAATTGCGGAGGATTTTGGCGTTCCACGCACATGTGGTGAGCCTGCGTGCCCTGCAGGGACATTGTCGGATGCACTCCGACCCGAGGGCAGAGTACTCCGTAAGCAGCTCAGAACCCCGGTGAGACATGGTGAAGATGATGCGGAGACAAGTGCTGCGTTCGGTGAAGATTTTACAGGACAGGATAATACTTCACCAGTACAATTGAAGACCTTTTGGAAGAGGAATGAAGCAATTATTCATTGCATGCTGGTACTCGTAGAGGATGCAAAAGCCAGCGCTAACAAGGCTGCTGGCGCAACCATAGCTTCACACTGGCAGAACGCTAGCAGCAAGCGTCTGTGGGGAATCAGCGGACTGGTACAAGCGGAAATTGAATAGTTGAACCGAGGACGCACTGTGCGAACAGCGAGGTAGCATCATGCGCTGTCAACTTGCGGGGGAAAAAGGGGAAAGAAAACGGCGGGCTAACCTGAGCAGGCCAAGGCAGGCAGAAGAGGCCATTGTCTAGCGGCATTGCTTACGCGGGAATCCATGCAGGGGAGAGGAACATACACGATGCAAGGATCGATGAAACACTGGTTGGGATAGGCGGGATTCCATGGAATCGGGACAAGATTACGGAGGAATAGGAGTACTCGTAAGAGTAAGAGTACTCATCTGTACGAGTAGTCTGTTATGAAGAGGCGAATCACAAAGCTGCACTCGAGATATGGCGAGACAATATGCTCGGCAGGGGAAAGAAGAGAAGAGTGACGCACTACTATTTGCAGTTGCTGTGCCAGGTACGAAGCCAGTATATTTTTAAAACATTGTTTTCTTTGCTTTGAAAGAGGATACTCGTAATGGAGATTGGGCAAATTGCAATACGAGCCAGCGAGTCAAGGCAGATTAAATTAAGAAACCAAAGGTCGATTTCCCGGGTGCTCGTGTTGTTCAGCCCAGCATGACGTCAGTTGCAATGCACGCACCGGAGCAACCTGGGGATGAGTGCCAATGTCAGCACAGACTAAGAAACAACAAGGGAGAGCACGGCACAGACATTACGAGTACACTCACGCTGAGCGCTCTCTAATCATCAATTCTTCTTTTGGCCTTCTTCTTTCCTCTCATTGCTCGCTCGCCTTTACACGTTTAAATACGAAAAACGCCTAGCTCGTATACATACTTTGCACGATATCCGCACCTGCTGGTGGGCACTCACCCTACTGACAGCGCACTGTGGCGTTCCCACACCTGCCGCAGGCACTACACAAGCCACCAAAATGCCTCGTACTGGGCCTAGCAACAGGGTGGGTTACAGCGCCTTACCAGCCCGCCAATTACGGCAACAGTGCCCACCCAAGACTCGCGCCATCCGTCATAGGTGTGGGTGTTGGGCCCCATTTCATCCGCCCATCCGGGCCCCGGAGCTGGGCGCCGTACCTGGGAAACAAAACGCATTGTGGTCTGCACCGTGCGACGAGTGGGATCCAGGACATCTGGCGGTGCCCACGAGCTTGCAAAAGCAGTGAAGCGAGGTATGCAAACGACCTGCGAGTTGAATACCGAGTACTGTGTGTTGACTGTGCGACAAGTACTAGGTATTACTTCGTACTCGCCTGTACGAATTCGGTACCAAGGCAGTTGAGCCCTACGAGTACGGACGTACCTGCCCGGATGTCTCTCCAGCGGCATGCAGCGACCTGCGCGGTAACTATAACATTCGCCGTCCCCCCCCCACGCCTCTCTCGCTGCATGCCAGATTTGCCTACCACCAGTCTATCCTACTGTTTACGGCTGCATTGTTTCACCTTCTTTATACCGACCGGAAGCATTCTTTGGCACTCACAAGAATAGCTCATTCTGCCTCTCTCCTTGACGTTTCCGTTTAAAGGCCGATCCTCCCGACACTTATATCATCTCCTCGGTCCTTCCCTTCTCTCGATTCACTTTCCGCCGACCAACCAACACGCATAAAGTTCTCCATACAATTTCATCTATTTACCGACCCGGATCGACATCAGCCCTTTTTGCCGATCAGAGAAACCATCCAACCTCGACAAATACTACCGACGAATTGCAACCATAAAAGATACACAAAAAAAGCCTACAGCATCCACTCACAATGAAGTCGTTTACTCTCTTCGTCGCCGCCGTTTTGGCCTCACCCATCGCCATGGTTGCCGCTGCACCTCTAGGCCCCGACGGCCCATGCCCACAGGACAAGGTTGATGCCATTCTGCTAGGTGACCTGGATCCTGCCGAGTGCTGTTCATACGGCAAATGCAAGGGCGATGTCGTCGTTTCCGTCGGCGGATGATTGCCTCTCACAACAAGGCAAATTACTATAAGAGCCGCTTCGCGGTAGACCTTGGCGCCCAGACGATAGTTCCTGGCTCGTCGATGATTGCCAAATTGCATCGCACCGACAGCTTGAGCCATATCGTCCCATGGAATCATCAACCCATGGTGTAGCCCCGAATATGCTACACTCGCGCCATGGAGCACCGCCTACATGACTGTCGCCATGATACGGCAACCCCCATGTCAATGCGACTTGGCCAATCCATGAAGGAGCCAGCGCAAACATTGACACGATGACCACCATAAAATGACGGGACAAACTTTGCATGGATATTGCATTTGCATCACATTAGCCCGAAACGAGCATGTATGTGCGTCTGCGTCTTTCGTTTTGCAATCTTTTCTGTCATAGGATACTCTATCGCATATACTCATGTGTAGCGCGCTGGTCGTGCCACATGGGCGAAGCATTTGCTGTTTGCATTGGTAATTTTCACGGCATTCACAGAAAACAATCAATACGCACAATTTCAAATGCTACACCACTTGGAAATCTCTTGCTCTGTGACTACGTTTTCTGGGCCTCTCTGTGCATGTTTTTTTTTTTTTTTTATCTTACGATCCACAGTCCAATCCACACGCTCACCAACACGGTATGAAGCAAACATGTCCATACAGTGTATAAATTACAAAGAAAATGTCCATGCACGTGGACTGCAATAACCGCAGCCAACTCGATCTGACTACCCAAAGGAAAAACGAAATGGACGGAAAAAGAAAGAGTCCGTGCCACAAGTGGTAAATCGCATGACTTTGTCGCCGGTTTTGCTCTTACTCGTACGAGGTAATAGCCGCCTAGGCCCACGGGAGCCATAAGCAACGGCCGGCAAAGGTTAAGCTTTTGTAGGCTCTGTCGAGAGATATTTTTGCTTGGCAGTTGAAATGGGACAACTGAGCGTAGGGCTTAAAGGCGTGTGGCTATAATTACTGCAATTTTACTCTGTGAATCAGCTTGCATCTGTATACACATCGAGCTGTGGCGCGTCGGACCTGCAAGGCTGAAAGAATTTCTATAGTGGCGTCACAGGTAAAAAGATTGGGGTATGACATTATTCATGTACTCATAGACGGGGTAAAGTAGATGATGCGTGTGGCGATAAAAAAAAGAAGAAAAAAAGGGAAAAAAGGGAAAAAAAAAGGAAAAAAAAGGAAAAAAATTGCGGTGAAATTTAGAGGCGGAATTATTGTAGAGACTAGACTTATTTTCTGTTTCATCTTATCAACCCGTCTTTGGCTCTTTTGTTTCAGCAACAATGTCCCATTTGTCGTGGTTTTGGCAGGCCAACCAAATGGGCAATGGAATGTGGGCGGTTACAGGTGGTTTTGAGGGAGAAGTGGGCTATCGAGGTTGAGGAGGAGTTGAATTGCAAAGATGGTAAGACTGACGGTTTTTGTTTTATTTTAAATACTAGGAATTCAGTACTATTTCCTGCCTTGTTTGCATTTTTTGAAGCAAGTTGCAGAGAGTTGTGAACATGATGTTGGCAGCCGTGGCACTTGGTTTACGAAAGCGGCATCGTCAGACTATGGCGTTCCAAGCTAATCTTGTCAGCTTGTATTTTCGGTGCCTTGTCGCGATGAATTGGACTGTGAGCAACTAATTACACACAAGAGAGACAGATGTGAATTTTCGCAAATTATTCTAGAAGCGTTTCAGATCCATTCACATACACCATCTGTCGCGCACACATCCGAATCCGTGGTGGAACGGCCCCGCCGACGCGAGAGTCGGCCAACTCGCCGGACTCCCCGAACTGACCGAGGCCGCACCCACTCGATAAAAAGAAGGTGAACGGCCGCTTAAGCTCACCTTGGTACGTATATCGAGTATCCTTTGATCTCTGTAGCTACAATGGATGGGCCCGACCAAGAGGAAACTAAAAGTGTCCAGCCGAGCGTCGATGAAAACAGGCTAGTCTATGCAGGACCTACTGCAACAACCGGCCCGCGGAGGAATATACCCCGAGAAGGTGCATACAAGACATACTATAACGTACTCGGCCGTTTCCTGCCTCGCTCTCTGTTCCGTGGCTACACAGCGTGTCACAGGACGTGATTGAATCTAGAACAAACAAAAGCAAGCAGATGGTATGCCTGTCCGCCTGACACCACCTGCAGAGAAAAACAAGGCTGCAGACCAATCCATCTCTCATGAAATGAATCCTGAATACTGCTTCGGTACACTACACTGCCTGTGATTGGCGCGGCTCTCTCACAAGCATACAATCTAACCTACATCGGCGTTTTTCCCGCCTGACCACTGCCCACTGCCCACCTCCCCCCACACTTCTCTCAGTCTCTCTCTTTCTTTTACATTTGCAGTTTAGCAGAGTAATAGGTAAGCTGGAGAACCCCCGACTTTTTGGCAGGCAGGCGGGAACAGTATTCTTTTACCCCTCCAAAAATTTCCAAACGAGAGGGCGCAACCCTTTGGATCGCAGGTCAAAGGCCCGGATTCTCCGCTCCTCATTGGCGCGGCAAGTACGGCGAGATGCGCGGGATGGGGACTAGACAAAGTGGCACCCCGGCTGTTTTTCTCTGGAGGCGGGCAAAAAAAAGTATGGAGTAGCAGTTTTGGGTTTCTGGACTCTACGTCGTGTATATATATATTTTAATTCACTTCATCCTAGCGCATCCTCTTTTCACTCTCGTCTTTGCTCGTCCCCCCTTTGTCTCTGTTCCTTCACCGTCTGATCCTGCGTTGAACGTTGTTGCAGCCCCTCTCCGTTTGCGCTCCCGTTGACCTTTTACATCACACTTCCAAACTCGACACACTCGCCCAATCAGTATGTCTCCGTCAGCGACCAACGGGTCCGTCCCCGTCAAGTCTCTCAAGCCCAATGTCGGCGTCTTTACAAACCCCAAGCATGACCTCTGGGTAGCCGAGACTGGCCCGTCTGCCGAGAGTGTCGCCGCCGGCCAAGATCTCAAGGAGGGCGAGGTTTCCATCAATGTTCGAACCACCGGTATCTGCGGGTAAGTAGTAGTAGAAGCCCCCCAAACCAAATCCAAATCGACCTTTTTGCCTAGCTAACACTTGCGCCAACCTAGCTCCGACGTCCACTTCTGGCACGAAGGCTGCATCGGCCCCATGATTGTCGGCGGCGACCACGTCCTCGGCCACGAGTCGGCGGGCGAAATCGTCGCCGTCCACCCCTCCGTCACCTCGCTCAAGGTCGGCGACCGCGTCGCCGTCGAGCCCAACGTCATCTGCAACGCCTGCGAGCCCTGCCTGACCGGCCGCTACAACGGCTGCGAAAAGGTCGCCTTCCTCTCCACCCCGCCCGTCGACGGCCTGCTGCGCCGCTACGTCAACCACCCGGCCGTCTGGTGCCACAAGATTGGCGACATGTCCTACGAGGACGGCGCCCTGCTCGAGCCTCTGAGCGTTTCCCTCGCCGGCATGCAGCGCGCCCACATCCAGCTCGGCGACCCGGTCCTGGTCTGCGGCGCCGGCCCCATTGGCCTCATCACTATGCTCTGCGCCGCTGCTGCAGGCGCCTGCCCGCTCGTCATTACCGACATTTCCGAGAGCCGCCTGGCCTTTGCAAAGGAGCTGTGCCCGCGCGTCATTACGCACAAGGTCGAGCGCATGTCTGCCGAGGACGCCGGCAAGAAGATTGTCGAGGCGTTTGACGGCATCGAGCCCGCCGTCACCATGGAGTGCACCGGTGTCGAGAGCAGCATTGCCGCTTCCGTCTACGCGTCCAAGTTTGGCGGCAAGGTCTTCATCATTGGCGTCGGCAAAAATGAGATTAGTATCCCCTTTATGCGCGCCAGTGTGCGCGAGGTCGACATCCAGCTGCAGTACCGCTACAGCAACACCTGGCCCCGAGCCATTCGCCTGCTCAAGAGCGGTGTTTTGGACCTGTCCAAGCTGGTTACGCACCGCTTCCCTATTGAGGATGCTGTCAAGGCGTTTGAGACGTCTGCCGATCCCAAGTCTGGCTCTATCAAAGTCCTGATCCAGAACTTGGACTAAGGGAGAATACGGGGGGTCTTTCTATAACGACAATTTCCGTTTTTTTTTTATCTTATTACTTTTGATTTTAGCGTTTAAATAATTGTAGAGGCATATTTGACTGGAGTTTTTGGCTGGAGAAGTTGTGAATAGAGTACGTTTCGAAAGGACTCGGAGCATGTGATGCGAGATGATGGTGCAGAGGATGCAGATAGAAAGAACTATCGGTACTTGAAGATGTAATAAAAAAAAACAAATCAAAAATAAAAATACATCCAAAATGAAAACCAATTGGCCCTCAAATGTCACACCATGTCATGTCATGTCCATCGTTCAAGCTTCATACACATGCCACTTACCAAGCCCAAAAGATGCCGTCACCGCATCATCCAAAAACGGCCTAGCGCCACCAAACCTCTGTCCTGCCAGCCAGCCGCCCGCCCGCCCCGTCCGAGACCAGAATCCCAGCCAACCAGGAACCCGCACGGCAGGACAAACGATTCTTCCCGAGCTTTTTTTTTCTCCCTCACCCAACCGACTTCCCAGCTCAAACCACCACCACCACCACCACCACCACCTTTCTGTCGTCGGCAATTCACCCCAATTGGCCCCCTCGCGCAGCCAATCGCTCTCGAAACCTGCGTCTCCGTCGATTTTCTTCCTCGTCAAGTCCCAACGTTTCGAACAACCGCCGCTGCTGCTGCCGCCGCCTGCCCCCGACAAGCCAAGATGGTCTCTTCGCTCGCTCGCCCCATGCTCCGCTCCCCGGCCATGCGCCTCGCTGGCCGCCGCTACGAGAGCACCGCCGCCAACAGGGCCCAGCAGGGTCTCTCCAAGGTCACCAGCGCTGCTGGCCCTGCTCTTTCTGGTGCTGCTCGCGGTGTCGGCAATGCTCTGAGCAAGGTTGGTGGCCGCACCGGTCGCCTCATTGGCTTCGTTCAGGGTACGTTTTTTTTTAATGTCGCCTCCCGTCGCCGCCTTCGTCTGCCGCCGCTCGAAGTCGCCATCGTTTGCGCCGTCCCTAATTGTGGCAATCCTCCATAAATACATGAAATAAGAAATACTGACATGCCTCTCTTTCTTCTCTGTTATAGCCCAGACTCCCCGCGTCGCCTACTACGGCAAGGTCGGCCTTGAGCTCGGCAAGCTCGTCTTCAACGGCCAGAAGATGTCTCCTCCGTATGTCACTCCTCTAATCCGCAGATACAACAAAAGCTAACGAATTTTCATCTGTGTAGCTCCATGGCCACCCTCCAGACCACCTACCAGAACCTCTGGACCTCGATCCGCACCGGCAGCCTCTTCCAGTCTCCCCAGACCATCCTCAACTCGGTCCGCAACCTCGGCACCACCCAGCTCGTTGCCGGAGGCGTCGTCGCCGCCGAGTGCCTGGGCTTCTTTACCGTTGGCGAGATGCTTGGCCGCTTCAAGCTCGTCGGCTACGCTGGCGAGCCTGCCCACCACTAAACACCCTTCCTTGATCCAAAGCAAAAAAAATTCATACGAACGAGGGTCTAATGGCACAAGAAATGGAGCGAGATATTCTGATACTCTGCGTGTGGTAGCGAAGATGTCTTTTTCTTTTGCAGCGTTATTTCTCTACAATGTAGAGGCATGAAGAGGGTTTATCAATGGACAAAAGAAGGAGAGGACCGAAAAAAAAGAGGAACCATGGCACGTTTCGTTGGAGCGAAGCAGTCTTATTTTACTTTTTTTAAGGTCTTCTCTCCGAAATAGGATAGACAGACACGGAGACGGGACACAACACCGTGCACATCAAAAAAGAAGGGAAGGGACCAAGAGAGGAGGAGGACAAGAAAGAAGACGAAGAAAAGCTGTTGGAGATGTGGGGGAGATATAGACTCGGGCTTTCTCTCCTCGCTGGCAGTGAGAGAAATTCCACACTGTAAACTTTTTTATTTTTCCTTTTGTCATCGTTTTGTACATCAAATGAGAGCATGTACCGGGGATGAAATGCATTTCCGGGAACAAAAGAATCCTATTTAAACAAAAAGCAGTAGCCTACCGAATCTGTTCAGAAACCGTGCTGTAAAATAAAATACGTACACGTTTGTGCTTTTGCGCAAGTAGAATAGCCACGGTTCGTGACGAGGTCATGTCACAAACTTGCCAACTAAACTCTGAGAGTGCTGCCAACAGTGTGGGAAAAATAAAAAAAGTCACTATTGTGTTGTTGCTCAATAAAACGACTGTACACGTATTCAAATTACATGGCTTCTATGCGAGTCAAGTGAATATGCGGTCGCTAGATGTCTGTACTACTATGCACGACACAACGCTGCAAAGATCGCAACCTCGCTGTTCCACAACGGTACACGCCCAAGTCTAAGCAAATTGTATTCCATTCTAATTAAGCCTCTCAAAGAAACCCATTACAGGAGGGTGAGCCCCCCCCCCCCAAAAAAAAAAAAAACCGGCCTTTGACGTGTATCCGCTACGCAGCCGCAGTGCCACAATGCAACGTCGTCCTGCAGACCTCGGAGACTTTGTAAAAACACTTTGCTTCAGCCAAACAAATGCCAAATTCTTTAAATGGGTATGCTAAAAGTCTATTCAAGTATATTCGCCATGAAGAAAATGCAGTCAAGGCTGCATTAAAATCAAATACATATCCAAAATGGTCCCAGCGCCAGTTAACATGCTTCGTATCGTCCCCAGCGCCTCGAATGCCCCCTTGCCTATGAAGCTTCCGATGCATCGCAATCCCTACAATATTCCAACAGTGTGTATGAGGCCCCTTTGGGGTAAGAAATCTTCTAATAGTACATAGCATGGGATACAAGCAGCCCTCGACATGCTGTGATCGTGAACGGAGGGCGCACAAGTGGCCTAGACTTGATTGGAGTGAAAGTGCCAGTCACACTATGGCGACGGAAATCGACAGGTTTGTCTCGCACCTCCAAACATCTCCGCAAATAGCTGTGTAGCACAGAGTGAATAGCCTTCGCCTGCTCTCTTTGCGCCCCAGGATGTGGTGAGGACAGAGAAATGGTAGTCATCCGCTGGCTGCTCATCAGGTCTCGCCATGTTGACGGTTTTCAAGCAATTCACACCCGCATGCATTTTCAGGCGAGTATCAATGCCAAACAGTCGAATTATCTCGCTTTTTGTAGAGTGGTAGTCCAGCAAGCGCACCAACTAGGTCCTCGCTTGTTGGCTCGCGCCGGACCCGACAATTTGGTTCGGCCGCTAAGAGCCAACCAATTTCGGCAAGGGCAGCTAACCAACACCGCGAGCATCCAATGACATTCCGCGTGCGCATCCACCGTGCCGTTTCCTGCTTTTAGCCGCGTTTTCTGGGTAATGGATATTAGAGCCTAATTTGCCCTGAGAACCATGTCCATCAAGCCACAGCCTCCAAGTGCCGTTTGGCGTCTCAGCTGCGCGAATCACGCGCTCCTTGTCTTTGCTTATGCCGATGCTGTGGCCGCAGTCATAGACCAAACCTCGAGCATATTGGCCTGAATCAAGTGGGAGTAAAGTGGTATCATGTATGTATCAATGTTTGGTATATCGTCTTAGCCCTGCAACAGGGCAGCTCTCCGCCGGAGCGCACTTGCCGCGGTCGGCAGCCATGACAGAACGCCAGCGGTTTCTGTACGAGAATCATCTGCCCCCCCCAAAAAAACCAGTATACTATAAACCAAGGACCAGAGTTCGCTGCCTGCTGCAATTGAAACCAGCACAGTAAGGCCCACTGCTAACTACCTCGGGGACGTCGCGCCGTCCATATGTGTCTGAATGATGAAATTAGCGCTTCAAATTTTCTCATAGCATCAAACATAAACTAGTGTCAAGTTTTAAGCCATGTGACTTACATCCTACAGTGCGCGTGGTATCGAAGCTTGCAACACTCGATTTTGACTCTCTCGGCGAGCGCTGCGACTTCTTCCCTAGACATCCCGTGCTTTTCCACAAAGGGCACCAAGCTCATAGCCTCCAGGCCATCGATTAGACCTAGATTAAACCACTGTGCAACGTTTTTCTCGTGATCATCGTCCGACCAAGGGTTGACGTAACACTGGACAACTTGCTCTTTAAAATCCGTAAAGCCGACAGATTCCATCATATGCTGGACATGGCGCGTATTTATTCTGACACTGCGTTGGAATCCGTCCATGCCTTGTACAAAGAGCTCGGCCCATTGTAGCAGAGCAGAAGGATTCGGGATATCTGTCCCTTCCCACCCCGGTATCCAATCGATTTCGACCTGTTCGAAGTAGCCGCCAGGTGTAAGGTGTCTATCATCTGTCAGAGACCTGATCTGGTGAAAACAGCTGGGAAGGAGCGCCAACATACTCTAGAGCATTGCGATACACTCTTGCCCATGCGTCGTTGTGTATACTCCCTAGCATCAGTCGCATGTGGACTAAGTCGCAGTCCATCATTAGACTGCCCCACGACGGCTCTTCAATGTCGAACTGTAGCGTCTTCATATTTGGCGGTAAGCTTGTTACTATTAGCGCAAAAAAGGACATAAACACGTGAACTTTTGTGATCATCTGCTCACAACTCTGGTTGAATTTTGTTTATATCGACACCAAGAACTTCAGCATTCTCGATGTGCCTGTAACAAATGGTTAGCTTTTGGCGCGTTGTATCAGCGGTGCAACCATCGTCTCACTCTTCCGCAACATTTATAGCCCATATACTCGTTCCCGTTCCGAGATCCAGTATTCGTGGTCTGCGGCGTCGAATTTGAGGTATGTCGTATGAAAAGAGGCGGTCATGGCGCGCAACTAGGAAGAATTTGTGAAATATGTCTAATCTGTTCATCTCTTCCTGTAAAACTGGTTAGCACGAGCACGCTGAGATGGACAAACCTGCCAAGGGACATACCGAATCGATAGGAAAAAGGTATTTGTCGGGTTTCCAAGATCCATAATATCTATCATGCTTCCAATAACCCTCCACGAACTCGTTGGTATTACTGCAGCCGCAAACACGATCATCGTTAGTCTTTGCCACTGATTTATTTGTCGTTGGCGCCGAAGTTGACGCAAAAGAAACACCGTACGAGAAATTTCCCGCCATGCTGGCTATTAGTCGACGTTATCCTGTCGAGAAGCTTCGTTCGCCGTTTGAGAGTGTGAAATAATTGTTGCTGATGCCCGTTGTTCTTTTTGCGAAGGGCCAATAAACAGTGGCCGGACACCGCACAACGCACCAGCACCGACAGGACTCGACCACCACGCTTGAATACTTTTAAAAGGGATTGGACCAGTATAGCAATAACGGCTTCTACAGAAATCATTAGCGTGTGCAACCAACGGGCCAAACAGAGTCTCTGTCGTCCTTATGGCGAAACTTGAAAGGTCCCAAGCTGCTTAAATGGCAGTAGAAAGGTAAAAGCGGTATAAAGCAGAGCCAAAGACATGAAGGAAAGGTGCCGCAATGGTACAAATGTTGCGTGTGAATACAGAAGACGGGAATGAGGGACAGCAGCATTAGGGCAAAGCAACAGCCAACCCCGAGGCGTGGACGCCAGGACAAGAATAGAGCCGCACCAGCGCTCTGGACCGTGGCCAGGAGAGGTCAGGCGTCTTAGGAAAGACGGGATTTTGAGTGACCGCCTGTAGCAGAGACGCCGGACAGCGGCAGGTCCTTCGAGAGGCCAATCGATACCGGGCGCCTAGAGAGCAAATCGAGGATGCGAGACACCAGCTTGCATACACAAACTAGCACGCTCTCGCCAGAGGGTGTGCATGAAGGGGAAAGGCAAGGCAGCCATAACAAAGACAGGTGAGGATGGGACTGCACTGCACCGCTCTGCAACGCTCTTCCGTTCTGCAAGGGCAGAGGCGCGGGCGGCAGTGGGGGCCAATGGCATTTCATCAGACAAAAAGATTTGAGGGTCAGCCTACTTACAGGACTTCGCCTACTGTGGCGGTGGAGATTTCGGGCAGAGACGTGTGCAGCACGCACGACGTACGTAGTATTGAGGCCAGACGCCGCAGACTCTCTGTTGAGAGGCTGAATCTGGCTGGTTCTGGCCCGGATATCGGGGGTGAGCTTCGCAGGGAAGGTGTTGTTACCTGTTACGAAGACTTGCGTGTATATCAATCTTTGTAGGAACCCCTGCCATCGCTTAACTGTCCGTATATACCCCGTCCTCCACTGCCTCCTAGGCTGCAGGAAGACGCAACAGGCGCAAGACAAGGTAAAGACAAGTTAATGTGCCTTTACAAGACGCACGTGGCGCAAGAGCCTGGCTGCGTGAGTTGGAAAGGCGATGTGATATGAGACATACAAGACAGTGGATGAAGTAGGATATGGGTATTTCAAATTGCAAGGTATAGCACTCAGTCCCAGATATCCGTAGTGACGAATTGGGCGAGTTGTGACGTTAAACACAGATACGGTAAAGAGGTTGGAGGCACAAATGGTGTGAGTGAAGCTTCAAGAACGGCTCGGCCGAGTGCCGATAATGGGTCTGAATGCAGTATGGAGAAACTGAGTTGAGAGAAACGAATAGAGAACGTTGTATCAAAAGTCGTCGAGAAAGAAGAAAGCCTCAGCGCGAGGTAATGACATTCCAATGAGACTGCGTAACGAAACCAAGGGGGCTCCGTCTGCTGAGAACAGGGCGAGGATGGTAGATGCAGAAGTGATGGCAACTGCATTAACCACAAAAGGCGTGGAAAGTAGAGGGTGAGAGGACTCTAAATATTTATCTTTCCACGTCAATCGCCATTACAGTACCAGGATGCTGTCGATTAAGGCGCGCCAGGAAGAGAAGTCGGACCAAGAAGCGCCCGCGTGAGAACAACGCGACGCAAGAGAGCAATAGCCGCCGAGAACAGTAGTCAATACAGAGCACAAAGCACCGTGTCGAGCGTACAGCCAAGCGAAAAGGGAGAGAAACAAGGCAAGACGAGAAAATGGCGTTGACAGGTCCCGCCGCTGGCTACAGCAGCTGCGGCCAGGTCAAGGGCCCGGGCTGGCTTTTGCTGGGGCAGACAACACACGCCAGGGATTGCCAGGGCTTGCCACTAGTTCCAGTTTTCTCTTAAGCTGCCGACCTCAGCACGTTGCATGGCGCTCCGTAGAGAATCCGCAAAGGGTCAATCTGGGTCCAGGACACGTCGGTTGTGCTAAGGTTACAGTTAGCAAGGGCAGGCGTTAGGTTTCCGCTGGTGGCCGTGAAGGTTCAACCTAGCGCCGTCAGAATGACTGATATAGTGGGCGGAGTGGATGGCACTGTTGAGTTACTCGGGCTATGCTCCGCTCCCCCCTCCTTGTAGCGTGTTGCTATTGTAGGACTGCTTCACTGCTTCACTGCAGTTTTGGTGTCCGGCGCGTGCGTTGTTCTCCTTTGCGGCTCTAGGTTCATGCCGGCGGGCTAGCTTCTCGTTGTTCCTCTAGCTCCGTCCTGTTTTAGTTCGTACCTGGAGAGGGGCCGTTTTACTGGGTCTCCGGGAGGCGTGCAAAGCAGTACCGTCCGTGGAACAGCCCAGCCCAGCACGGCACATCCTGGCCAGCGCATTCGTCAACAGGAGCAAGTCATCATCGCCCATCAGCGGGTGGGCGTGCGCCATGGCCCGCCGTGGGCCGTGGTGCGTGAGACGTGCGACATGGGGGAATATAGGACATGGGACCTGGGCAGAAGCCAGCCCGAATGGGCGAATGGGGAGACCACGGCCGTCACCAACGCCCTCGGGAGGCTTGTTGATGGAGGGATAGCATTACAGGGGTTGGCATGGCCGGTGGACGTGTGGACTGTGGTCGCCCGCTGAGTCTGTTTTTTTGGGGGCGGAGTGACAGCCTGTTCTGGGTCTTGTCGGCGTCTCTTTGCTGCAGGCACCGGCAATGTTTCTGGGGGGCGCTTCGACGACGACAGGGGGAGTTTAGCCACGGGCTGCCGCGTGGTGCCTGTCTGTCATTTCGTTAGTGTCTTGGTCTGGAGGTTTCTCTTCCCGTTTAGTTGGTAGCGGCACATTTAGGTGGCGAGTAACTTGTACCACCATGTAAAGTTTCAGTGTTGCCGCCAGTAATAAAGCAAGCGTGCACAAAGTATCAATTGGGACAGTGCTGTGCCAAACTCCCCTGGCACATCCAAGCACGAGCAATACCTCACTGTTGGTTGACGACACACGCCGCTTGTCGATCAAGTTTTGATGCCTGTCTCCTGAGGAGCATTCGCTGATCCAGGGATGCTAGAGACTTTGACCTGTAATTTCTCCGTAAAGGCTGCGAAGATGCACAACTATCGGAAACTAGGTGCCTTATCGGAACCCCCTTTCACGCCATCACTTGTCCGAACAAACGGCATAGTCATGCTAATACAGCATGTGTGACTGTGAGATTAAAGAGGCGTTACCTAGTAGCTTGGAGCAGCTCGTACGGATACAGGTAGAATACACCCATTGGAGAAGCAGGATTGCGCATGGTCCGTGCCATACCACAGTCTTGGATCGTGCCTTCCTGAAAGAGACGGACGCCGTGGCTTGGACTCCGACAACACCAAACTGTGCATAATTACTACATTAGGTATCTTTAGTCTGATTTATGCATGGTATTGTTAGCCGTGCTTCTGAATGCAGCCCTTTGATCGTTGTACAATTATTCAACACCGAGCATATTCAATGGCATCAGGGTGTGCAATCATATATGGTAATGCCAGAATTCATTATTGTGACGCCTCCTCTTATTTTAGTGCCTGGAACAGCTAATTTAGAACCCACACTGCCGCATTCATGGACTTAAGAAGACATCCTTTGACAAATCGAGGCAACTATGGATCAAATCGGGACAAATGCGGACCTGGCTGGTTGATAACATTCTACCTGGTACTCGTACTCGGTAGTCAATAGACTTGGTAGTTCCACGTTCAGAACTGCCCTCAGCCATCAACACAGCACCCCGGGGGGGGGGGGGGGGGGGGGGGGGGGGCCCACAAATGGAAAAGTTATGACCGGGGGGGGGACGAACCCGTATAAAAAAAAAATAAAAAAACCAAAACAACCGGGCTTTCTGTAAAACTTTCAAAAAAAAACCCCCCCCCCCCCCCCCCCCCCCCCCCAAAAAAAAAAAAAAAAAAAGACAAGAAAAAGCCAAAGATGTTTTGTTTAATAGTGAGTAAGAGCGGGGTAAATATAGGTGGTAGTCAAAGGTAGATAGGCATGAGGAAGTGGATATAAAAAAAAAACTTACAAGTTCATCACAATTCACGTATAGCCGTGAAACCAATAATACAAAAAGTCATTAAATTTCCTGGGTATCGCTACACACCACGCAACGTCATCGAGGAAACGACCATCCCCTCAAGCTCCTTTCTCTTCACCATCCCCTCAGGCAGCCGATCAAACCAATCCAGGCCGTTCAACTTATAATACTTGCGCACTTTCGTCACGTCTGTACTCGGCGAGATATTCTCATCCGTCACCGGCTGGGGCGTGCCCTGGACATTTTCTTGTAAATGCTTCCATATCGACTCCTTGGTCGTAGGTTGCGGCTGCGAGTCTGTAGGAAAGGTGACTTTGACGATGAGGAGGTCCTTTGTAGATGGGGAGATGCCGAAGCGTCTATATGCCTCTGCAATCTGTCTCACATTAGCTTTTCCTTTTCAGACACGTGATAAGAGGCGGTAAAATAAATACATTACTTGATGCACTCAACGACGCAACAATTTCAGAATGTACATTTGGTGTCTTTAACGCGCCGCTGACTGCTGTAGTTACACCTTTAAACACAGCCGAAAGAAGCTGAAGACGAGAGACAACCTGCAAGTTGAACGTTAATGCATGTTCCCTTCCACTAACAGAGACATATGACTCAGAGGAGCGTCTGTCGAGGGTAGACTTACCACAGACGCATCAATCAAAGCATATTCAAAGTCTGCATTCCGTGCAAGGAGCTGTTCATGCAAAAAGGCGGCATTTTGGACGTCTTTGAAGAAGGAAATGTGTATCGTGTGTGAGGCGGGGATATGCTCCAGCGGCACAGTTTCGAGGGCCATGTCTGCTGTATCCGATGGACAAATGAGACTATACAATTGACAATGGCTCTGGGAGTGAATAGAGTCCGGGCGACTGAGCTGCGTGCTGGAGGATTCGCAATGAGGACGGCGTTTGGTTGCGGTTTGTGTAAAGTTCAAATCAGTCGTTATCGATAATGCCGCGTTGGTGTGTGGAAGTGGTGAAAAGAGGGGCGAGAGTGTGCTACCCTGGAGGCGATTTGCGGCAACACGTAGAAACATGCAAAGGTGCTTACAGTCCTTGAATGGGTACCGATAAGTAGAATAACTGTATTATAGCATTTGATTTTCTTTTTAGACGAAAGAGGAAGACTTAGATCATTCCCTTTTGGAAATACATGTACCTGTCTGATTTGTTAGACCGCGACTTGGAGCAAGCGCAGTTTGACAAAGCCACAAAAACGATGCATGTTGGTATTTACCATATGGCTGAAAAAGCGTTAGCAATGCCAATGCTATCATTTTACCTTCCAAACACGCTTCTCTAGATGCGATTGCATCTGTCAGTCGTGCTATAGTGGCTGTTTGGAACTGACGTCAGTCGGAAATAACCCGCCGTGTCCACGTATACATCCACTAGTGGCTACCAACGCCCCAAAAGGATCGCACCAAGCAGGAAAGTTGGCAGCCTACTTTCATTTCCTTCCTCAACATGACCAAAAGAAAAGACAACACTTCTAACAAAATGAAAGAAAAAGATGTATCCACCAAAGAGCCCAATGTGAAGCTCCCGCGCCCAGAGGCTCCTCCGAGAGAGATACGCAGGTATCTGGTCCACAGCCTCATACATAAGCACGATGTGTCACCCGACTCTGCTCAAGAAATGGCTGATCGGTGGAAGCTGGGCCGCGGCTGGGACCTGCGCGAGATGCGCGATTCGGGATTCTGTGAACTGTTTGGCAAGGAAATCGCGCCGTACCTAAAACGAACTATGCTCAAGAGGCCCGCGACGAAAAAGAGGCTGCTACGCAGGTGGCGATTGATTGCTGGAAGAAGCAAGCTTCCGGTAAGAACACTGTATAAGAGCATAGAAGAAGAATAGAAGCCAAAAAAAGGGAGAGAGAGAGAGAGAGAGAGAGAGAGAGAGAGAGAGAGAGAGAGAGAGAGAGAGAGCGAGACACAGAGAGAGGAAATACTAACGATTTATAGATGCAGCCATTATCAGTTTTGCTCTTGGCGCTGTAATAGTATACTTTTATGAACGTGGTGAGTAGTCGTTCCCTTCCATTTCTACTTGAATAAGCAAAATACGGTATCGCTTCGTGCTAATACCCTGCAAGTTACAATTGCATTAGGAATTATATGCACTGCTCAAATGTGGGTGCTTCTCACAGGGCCACTGGACTTTAAGACGTTTGAAGGCGTATTTGTAATGTCGAGTTTGGCGTATCCTCTTGCCTGCGTTTTGCTGTGCGTATTTGGTTAAACGAGGTGGTAGTGTGTAGCAAGTAGAATGGAATGCCTTGAGGTGAAATCACGCCGCCGCCGTCACCTGGACAAATAGGGATGGCGCGTGGTCGTAACATATGCTTAGTTTTTTGAGACCTTTATTATACATACTTGCTTTTTTTTTTTTTTTGGAAAGTATCCTTATATAAAATAAGAACGCTACGGCCTATCATTGTATTTGTGCAGAATCAGGCTAAAACAAGCCGCAGTGTGTTGAAGCAATCCTTCGAATATCCGTGTTAGCTGCTCCAGTAAATCGTGTCTGTTGGTTAGTGTAGGGATTAGGCTGATAGAACCGAGGCCAGCCGGGAACAGGCAATATCGACGCGTAAAGCCAGTGGTCCACCAATATTATTAACCTCTAGAAGGATCGCGCCATCTAGGAGAGTTGGGCAGCCAGGACCAATTCAACCGCTGAGAGAGTGAGAGAGTCGATTGCTGTGACGCTGCTGCGAGCCATCTCGCCATGATCTAAGGCTACGAACAAAAAAATAAAAAGCCAGTAAATCTGCTCCAATTTGTTTTCGAATGATTTTTAAAACATTTTCAGATGTATTCATTATACCAAGTCGGCCTGGCGTTTGCAGTGTACGAGTAGCTGTGCTATCTATTCGTAGTGATAGCTCGATGCTCAGGTGCTCGCCAAAAGGGGCCGGCCGAAGGACAGTTGGCGGGTGCTTTTCCAAGGTGACCGCCAGCTGGCAGGGCTTGCGTAGGGGCTCCAAGTACGCACGGCAGGACCAGGTTCTGGCAGGACCGACAGCCGGAATGGCACCACTCCGGCCCGGCTGGTCCCACTATTTGGACTTTGACACTGCAGATGATTTCCCTTCTGTGCACCTCGCATCTCTCTCCTCCTCCACCCATTTGCCTACCGAAACCCCTGTCATGTCGATAATGAAAAGGCACGAATAAGAGACGCGCAGCTTTTCGCCGAAATTAAATCACAGCGCGTAATGGCCATCCATCTTAGTCCGATTCCATGCCGCCCCTAGCTCGATTTCGATTGGCGATGCGAGACGGGAGATGCCCAAAACGTACACTCCGACTACGAGTATTAGCGTTACAACCACGGCTGCTAGCTGCAACTCAAACGCTTGCATTGACTCGTACCGATGGCAACCACTCGAGGCTCCCTCTCAGCTATCCATCCCCAAGGCTAATACGACGTAAGGAGCAGAATAGAGTGCAAGCGCAGATCATTCCACTATCCCCAGCAATGGCTGGCCTTGTTGCGGCATCGTCGCCCTGTCCGAGCAAATGCACGCTATCCAACGCTACTCACACATGCAACCCGCCCGCCGCTGCTTACTAGCGAATTAACCACAAAAAGCAATGGCCATCGTCATCTTGTATCCCACGTACACTGAAGCCATCGCAAGCTCCACGGCATGCCCGGCCGGCCGCTGCCGAAGTGTAATCGTCATCGGCGAACCATTGTTAGCTTCAAGGTTCATGGCGCCGCCACACAACACCGACCAACTGTCATACCAACGTAGAAGCATCTCGCAGGCTTCTACGTTGTTTCCCATCGACTTTGGCTGGTAAATAAGCCACTAGCCACGCGCATCGGCCCCGTAGCACAGTCGGTGTACGCGCTTGCATCTCGCCATGGACTCGCCGACGACCATAAACTGTCCTCTCGCGGTGTCCGACGATGATGGCATAGAGCCAGCAACTGGACGATAAATCCGGCATATTTAAACCGCGAGACAGCATACAACATGTTCAAATCACAATATCAAATGCTCTGTCAATCACCAAGCCACGTTGATTCCCCAGAGCTAGCTTCTCCTTACCACGACTCGCGCAACAACTCAAGCAACAACGTCGCAGTCACCATCCACCTTTGCTTTATTAGCGTTTTCGACCCTTGCCACCTTGGCTTTTGGTCAGCTCAGCATATACTTCGTACAACTTGGCCGAAAAACCGAGAGTACCCTGACAATCATTAACAAGTGTTGCAGTGCCACTTAGAGTCACGGCACAGCAACTCCATCCCGTCCTTATATCACGCTGCATTGTACTAGCCAAGCCGCGGGATCGACGCTACATCACCGCCCGAGTAGTACTCCGGCAGCCATCCATCCCGTTTGGTGCACCGAGCGCACCCACTATAAGCCCTGTCTCGGTGCTTTTGTCCCAGTATTACGGGTGACACTGCTCCCTGCAAGCGCCGCCACGCCTGCAGTCCCCGCCAGCTCCACTGCCCGCTAAGCCTTATCAAGTTACTCCCCGCGGCACCAACTTCTGTAGCGGACGGTAGCGGACAGCCATGGACGGGGAGCCTCTGCTCGCGCCTCAGCCCAGCGGTAGTAGCATGGTCCTCGACTCCCTCGCCCAGGACCAGCAACCTCTACCCGTCAACACCAACGTCTTCAGCCTTCCCTGGGTTACCAATGTGAACCCTTTCGCCGCCCAAGACACCTCTCTCGGAAGCTCGCCATTCTCGCGACCGTGGTCTGCTGGCCTGACCCTCGACGTTGCCGCCGCCGCCGCCGCCGCCGCCCCCTCTGCGACAGGCTCCGCTCCGGCCCCGAAGCGCAATCCCGATTCTGCTACCACTTCTTCCATTGACCTGACCAGCGCCGGTGTCGCAAGCGCTACCTCCTCTCGCCAGAGCTTCGGCGCGTGTTTCAGCGCCAACAGCACAAGGGCCGGCTCGTCATTGCCCTCCCTAGGCTCGTCGCGCAACATTTCGCCTCGTTCTCGCCATTGCAAGCCCGCCATGTCTGGTCGGCCGGCCTCCAAACGGCCGGTCGACAGCGAGGAGAGTAGCTGCGGCGAGGACAGTCCTGTAGGCGCAACATCCAGCGCAGGACAGGTTTCTGGCAAGATGAAGCTGCCGCGACTGGAGCGCCGTCGCGAAAGCTTCTCAACTGTCGTCAAGAACCGGCTGCAATCGTATACCCGGACCGGCCAAGCATGTGATCGGTGCAAGGTGAGTGCAAACATAGATCGACCTCGATTAAAGCGTCTTGATATTGATTTATAACAAATAGGTTCGCAAAATCCGATGCGATGCGCTTCCTGAAGGCTGCTCCCACTGTATCAATCTAAACCTCAAGTGCTACGTCACAGACCGCGTTACTGGCCGCACCGAGCGTCGTGGTTATATGCAAGAGCTGGAACGCGAAAAGAATGGCATGCTATCTCACATACGTCAACTTGAACAGCTACTGGGACAAAACCGAATCCAGTTCAAGCCTTATCGGCAAGATAGTATCAAATCCGAGTCGGCAGACCCTGAAGATCCCATAGCCGAAGAACCAAGGGCAGCTGGCCAAGAGCAGACCGATCCGGAAGAGGAAAAGAAGCCTGCCAAACAGTCAAGTCCTAAGCCGAGTTTCACACCAAGCTTCCCTCGTAGCAAGCTGGAATCCCGATCCGATGCTCGAGGGACCGTGGCTGGACGTGCGGCAGCTTCCATCAGCTCTGTACGCGGTACGCGACTCTCGATACTGGGCACCACAATCGATACGACGTCTTTCCCCGCCCCCGACGTTGATGAGCCTGAAGACCCCAGCGTCACCGCTCCGTTATATAATAAATCTGTCCAGGCATTCTTACAGTCTGCTCATGGTGTCAATCCGCCCCTTCAAGTTGACCTACCATCCCGCGAGGATGCATTCACGTATGCGGAGTGGTTCTTTATGACCGTTGCCATCTATCTTCCGCTTCTACATAAGCCTTCATTCATGCAACTGGTAAGTTCCCCTTGATAAGAAACTATGACGGCGCTCGACTGACCAAACAGCTTGGGAGAATGTATGACGACCCCGACTTTAAACCGACGATCCCAGAGCTTGTCTGCGTGCACATGGTATTTGCCAATATTTACTTTCAGTACGGTGTGCGCAACTGGCAGCAAGCAGATCAAAGAAGTCACCTTAATGACCTGTCCAACAAGCACTACCATTTTGCAATCAGCAAAATGTACGATCTTCAGTGTTCTCGCGATCTCCTATCAGTGCAGTGTCTGGCCCTAATTGCGTCTCACACACGGCAATTCCCTAAACCTGGCGCTGGTGCGATTGTGGCACACCTTGCACTCCAACGCGCCATTGACTTTAATCTGCATCGCAACGTGGAGCTGCATGGGAAAGAAACCAACCTTGGGAATGAGCTGCGCAAAAGGACGTGGTGGGTAATTCTTATTGTGCTCGTCGCCATTACCGGCCGCCGTGGATATCCTGTGCCAATCGCAGTGGAAGAGTTTGACGTTGACTTTCCGGAACCCATTGCGGATGAGCTGCTTTTGGAGGATGGGGTGGACAAGTCAAGGTCTTTGCCGTGCCCCTACGAAGCGGGTATTGCGTGTTTCAAAATCACGCCCATATTTATGGAGGTGTATTCCAACATGTACAGCGTCCGAGGCGACCCGAATAACTATGTCAGCGTCGTGCATGCGTTGGAAAACCAGCTGAAGCAATGGGAAGACGATTTACCAGCATCGCTCAAACTGACCGAGGGCGCGGAACTAGACCACCGCCGGCTTGCGGCCCTTTTCATGCGAAGCTTTGCACTGGAAGTCCGACTTTCGCTGCGCCACCCTTCGGTAGCCATGACTACTGACAAGAAAATGTTGGCTGAAAATACAAAAATTTGTGCCGAAACAGCGCGAGAAACTCTTAGTGTGATGCAAGAGCTGCAACAGATGCGATGCCTTGATACTACCTGGTACTCCATGTCTGTCTGTGCCGGATGCATCTTTTCCATGCTTGTGGCTCAGTGGGAACATAGGTTCGATATTACGCCAGAGGGCCTGGCAGGCTTACGGAGGGACATGAAGAGTTGGACCTCGATCTTGCACGAGCTGAGCGTGTTGCTCGGTAAGTTGTCCGTCACTATTGAAGTATTGAAATAGCTTTACTAACAATGTTTAGATTCCGGCCTCGGCATTTCGAGTGAGATTGAAAGAATCATGGACAAGACTCTGGATTGGATTGAGCACGATATGCAGCAAAAGGATTCAGCCAAGAAACCAGGGTCACAGGCAAGGTCTGTCAAAGGGAGGCAGTCAAAACCACAGCAGCCAGGGCAGCGAACTCAGTCACAAACAGCACTTCAACAAGAGGCGCAGAGTATACCACAGCCTCAGCAGCAACATCGTCAGTATGAGTTGTCGCCGCGCTCAAGACACCCCCGCCATGACTCGAGCCAAACTCCGGATTTGACTCCGCAGGTGCCAGCAGCGGATTACTCTGCGCACGCGATGGCCAGCCACGCAACATACCCTCCCATGACTTATGGAGATACCCAGCAAGCAAGCATGGCTCACTCGGGCTATCAGGCAGGGCCGGCCATGTACTACAATGGCGCAGGAAACGCCGTTTCCGTCCCGGATACGTCTGTCCAGGCGAATCCTTTAATGGCATTTGCATCACACGCGACACAGCCGATGGCGCCGCAATCGACAGCTGACTACATGTGGCAAGGACGCGGCACTACATGGCAAGACTGGGCGGCAGCCATCCAAGACAGCGAGGACCGGTACAGCGCCAATGCACTTTTGACACTTGGCGCGGGCCCTCAGAGAAACCACACGATGGACTCTTCGCTGATGATGGATGCGTCACTGCAGCAGCATGACGGTGAGATACCAAACGGACAAGTAAGCCAGTGGCCGATGGTCATGTTCGACCCGCATTCCACCTCGACGGGATGAGCAGAACGAATTGTATATATGTGGAAAGAGGGCGTTGTAGAATACACGAACGAATCATGCATGGAGTTATAGGTTTGGACAAGACCGGATAGACGGTATGAATGCTAGGATGAAAGATATATAGTGTACAAATATCAGTGAATAATTTTGAACTTTGGGATATTTTTCCTGTGATAGATTCAAGAAAATTGACTTGAAAGTAGTAGGCGATGTGGTGGTGTATGTCTGTCTAGCCTAGTTTTGCCGAACTTGTCCCGCAGAGGTTACCCAACAGCCGGCCAAATTATCGAGCTCCAGCACCCATCACCCATCACCGTAGGCATCACGACCGCGACCAGATCAGCAGCCAAACACTATACAGCGACGCAAAACGCCTCCGATCGAGGTCCCTGAACCCCCATCCCCTAAATCCCTTCAAACACCTTCCCCCGCGTAACTGCAACAATGGGAAAAAAGCGCCGCGGCCACCCCGACGTGGAAGAGCTCCTGGCGCGACCATGGTGCTACTACTGTACGACTTTATTCCCCAGCGCGCAATACATATACTAATTCCTTGCAGGCGAGCGAGATTTCGAAGACTTGAAGCTCTTAATATCACATCAGAAAGCCAAGCATTTTAAATGCGACCGCTGCGGCCGCCGTCTGAACACAGCAGGAGGTTCGTCACCCCTTGCTTCCCTTGTCCCAATCACCCATCCTCTTCTTCATTTGTTTGAGTATATAGCTAACATTTGCGCAGGCCTCTCAGTACACATGAACCAAGTCCACAAAGAAACCCTGACCCAAGTCGAAAACGCGCTCCCAAACCGCCAAGGCCTCGACGTCGAAATCTTTGGCATGGAGGGCATGCCGGCCGACATACTAGAGCAGCACCGCAACCGCATCATCCAGACCTTTTATCAAGCGCAGGAAAACAGACGCATTGCAACGGGAAATCCGCTGCCCGGGCAGGGAAGCGGGGGTCATGCGCGCAAGAAGATTCATTTCGAGACGGACGAGGAGCTATTGAAGCGGTTTGCCGAGTGGAGGGCCTTGAAGAAGGCTGGTGCATTGCCTGCTGCTGCCACTACTATGGGCATGGAGGGTGTTGAGAAGACTCACGGCCAGCAGGATGATATTGATCAATTAATTCGCAGCGCTGAAGCAGGTGCTGGTGCTGCTGCGAGACCACAGGTGCAGGAGGAAGAGGGTGGTGAGAAGAGGGGCAAAAAGGAAAAGAAGGCGAGGCTGGTGTATGATGACGCGGAGATTAGTCCTGAGGAGAGAATGGCTGCGTTTCCGCGGTATGCGTATGGGCCTGCTGCTGCTGCGGCGTGATGAGATGGGTAGAGGGATTTGGAATGGAGTTTGGGTTTCTTTTTATAATTGGTGAAATATGAAATGGGTCTGGGCTGTATATCTAGTTGCTCAAGCTTGGTATTGAATGTACAGTATGGTTTGGTCAATCGAGATGCTCTGGATCTAGGCTTTGGGTAAGTCGTAGACTGATGGCGCTGCGCCGTCCGTCTTGTCAGCATAGGTCAAAGAATGGCTAGTCTTGTCATTTGTAGGTCAATATGCTCACAAAGAAACTATAGACATGCCGTATTTACGTAAACACTAATCTTCTGGAATTATTCTCAGCCAGAACTAAGTAAGATACACTCATTCAATTCTCCACGTCTGAACGTCTTTGTAGACCATGGTGCAGCCGCCTGTGCCTACCAGACCATTACAAGCCAGCCGAATTTTGCAGGTCAAATCCTGTATTATATTTTTAAAAGTATTCCATGGTTTCTATTGAATTTTGGTATGTAGGTATTTTCATCATGTATTGTCGAGGTTGTACATCTTATTAGTCACCCTTTCACATGTTTGTGTCGCCCACGCTTAGACCAGAATCTACGTCATACGCGAGACAACATCAGCACTAGCCTTATTCATTGCCTCTTGCTTTATTGTCTTCTCCTGTACTTGTATCCTTCGCATACTTTTCTTCGATCCAGTTTATATTCCTCTCTTCAATTGGATCTGCACATTTCCCTACGCCCACCATGTTGTGGCATCTCCTTTCCTCAGCGACAATAGTATCATCCGTCGCCACCGACAACTGCAGACCAAGCCTCACCCGCGACTCTTCAGCATCCCTCTCATTTAAGCCATCCTGCGGCTCTCTCGATACCGACTCCTTTGCCGCGTTTCAATCCCGCCCCGGCTCCGATGTTGACCCATTTGCCGAGTCGATATCCGGGCGCATCACCAAAGATGGCATTACGCTCGACTCTATCGACCCTTCACGCAACATCATCAACATCGTAGCCCGAAGCTCAGACGGTTTTCCAATCTTTCACACCTTCAACTTAGCACCAGAGTCGGGAGCAGCAGCAACAGATGAGCCACATATCCTCCAAGCCCGATCCGACTGCACCTCGTGCCACGAGCCCATGTGCAAACCAGCATGCCAGCCTCCCCTACCGCAAAGCTGCGACTTCTATCGCACCTGCGCAGAAGCATCCCTCCAATGCGGCGACGACGGCTACCCCCTTCGCTACGGTGAGGAAAACTGCCGCGCATTTATAGAGCGGCTATCGCACTTTTCAGGAGACGGGCAAAGCTGGATCCGAAAGGTCATGACGTGTCTACAACAAGCGCTGCTACAGCCGCTGAATGAAGATTGCAATCTTACGTGTGATGGGTTGTTCGACGCAGCGTTTGACTCGCATCCGAAATGTTATGCTGATAGCGGCGTGTGTTTTCTCTCGTTCGAAGATTTGGTGCAGGTTGTGGTTACTGTTGGCTCGGATTTGTTTTATGGGCCTGCGCTTGAACAGGCGCTGGGCGTTGGTGGACGGTGCGTGGGTAAGTTTATCGATGAGGCAGAGGAAGCTATTCAACGGGCGAAGGAGGTCGGGGATTTTGGGAAGAGGGTTATTTATGAAGGTGTGAAGAAGTTTTTGGAGGCTATTGAGTAGATATGCTTATGCAACTGCAAATAACGGATCAAGTTCTCGAATTGGATGAGTCAAGTTGCCCGAAACCAACTATAATGGGATTCAGTCAGACTACAGCAAGCGCGAGTCTCACAAAAATTTCTCCCTGCGTATAAGCCTGATCCGCGGCTTTGTCAACTCTTCAGAGACGGCACCTTCTGGCGGAGAGGCTGAGGTGACGACACATCGGATGCCAAAGCTTGGTACTAACGGATGTTACATTAGGCTCTTTTGTTTCTCAACAAAGGCGATGAACAATTAGAAAAATTGGAATCTTTCATTTTAACAAATAGCGCCTGTAAATAATAGAGTCGCTCACAGCCTTTGTTGGCTTCCGCGGAGAACCGACACCGAGAGCCGAGAACCGAGTCTCGAGTTCGATATTTTGACAACTTCCTTCCGTTCTAACAACTCAATCTCTTTACATCAACCCATAACAGACTATACTTCACAAAGAAGGCGTTAAGGATGCCTCCCGCGTCCGATCGCACCCCGCTACTAAGCCCCGATGGCGATACCATGGGCACTGATCCTCGCGTTGATGATACGCGTGCTGACCTTAGGAGGGTCGCAGATTCGTTTCCTCGTTCAGTCTGGCTCATAGCAACTGTTGAGTTTTGTGAACGATTTTCATTTTTCGGAATCGTTGGTTTGACGCAGAATTTCCTACAAAACAAACCCGATGACGCATTACATACCGGTGGGATTGGTGAGTGCCATCTCAACACCCTTCTTTTTGCCGTTGTTAACTGACGCCCCCAGGTCTTGAACAAGCTTCCGCATCACTGATTAATCAAGGATTCATGCTTTGGTGCTATCTTACCCCCGTCTTCGGAGCCGTTACCGCAGACCAGTATATTGGAAGACTCAAGACTGTCATCGCTTCGTCGGCAATCTACAGTTGTGGTCTCGTATCCCTGTGTCTATCCTCTGTCTTGTTAACCTACAATGTCGGCTTTTCGCAGGTCGCTCTGATGTCAGCTTTAGTATTCCTAGGCGTTGGAACAGGTGGTATCAAAGCCAACGTGAGTGCCTTGGTTGCGGAACAGTACACCGGTCCCGAAGAATCCACCCGAGTCCTTGCATCTGGGGAAGAAGTGGTTGTGGATAAATCCTTGACAATACAAAGGTTTTTTACCAAAAGTCTCTTCTTCAAACTAAACGCTAATATTGTTATAGCATCATAGCAATGCTTTTCTTATTTATAAATGTTGGCTCTTTTGCTGCTTCGGTCTGCACCGCGGCTGAGCAAAGATACGGCTTCACCTTGGCATTTTCAATACCCGCCGTAGTTTTCCTGCTTGGATTTGGAGTATTTTTGACAGGAAGACGCCATTACGTTAGCAATGCGCCTGGAAACTCTGTTTTGGTTGATGCATGGCGCAGGTTCTGGGCGGCGAGCTCTCACAATGTCAGCCATCATAATCGTCGGCCCAGAGCCGACGATGCGACTCAGTCCGATCTCTCAGACGAACCGTTTCTGGACGACTTGAAGCGCGCATTATCCGCTTGTAAGATTTTCTTGCTTTATCCCTTCTTTTGGGCAGCTTGCAGTCAGCTTGCGACAAATTTCGTTTCTCAAGCAGCTACCATGGAGGCTCACGGAGTTCCAAACGACGTGTTGGTGTTCTTGGACCCAACTACATCAATAATTATCTTGCCTATTCTCGACCGCATTATATTCACATATTTTCAGAGGCTTGGTAAGCCAATTGGGTACAAACACAGGATGACGGCAGGATTCCTGTTCTGTGGAACGGCCATGCTATACGCTGCCTTTGTGCAGCAAAGGATTTACATCGCCCCTCCGTGCTTTGATCATCCGCGCGCACGAGACTGTCTGGATGGAACTATACCGAATCAGGTTTCCATGTTTGTACAAATCCCTCAATATGTCTTTGTTGCTCTTGCGGAAATCTTTGCCGCAGTGGCAGGTATCGAATACGCCTATACCAAAGCACCAATGTCTATGAAGTCATTGGTCATGGCGGTTTTTCTCTTGACCACTTCCGCTGGAGCTTCCATTGCCATGATAGCCTCGTCTTTGGCAAAAGATCCGAACTTGGTCTGGATGTATCTAGTTCTCAGCGCGGGTCCTCTTGTAGCTGGTATTGTGATTTGGCTCGGCTACGGTAGTGTGTTTACGAGTGGTGGCAAGGACCCTGTTACAACTCTATAATAGACGACCCCTACTAGCAGCTAGTTGGCTATACGATTATAATAGAGGGTACTACGCGTAAAGAATATTACGGGAGAGATTGATCTGCGGGAGCTCTGTTAGCCTTTCTTTAATTCTTCCTTTTTGTTCAGTACTGTACTTATATTATTAGACAGACTAAATAAGTTGTCTCCATCTCTAAGGGCCTTGATGTGTAGTATATGGCTCAGCCTTGTTTAGTTGTATTTATGAGGTCACAGTAGTGGACCGCTGTTGTGTTGCTGCTATTGGCGCAGCCGCATTCGAACCATACCCTAAACCAAAGACGCGTAAGTACTGCGATGACGAAGCGGAAGACAATAAAAACTAACCTTACGTATAATGTAGCCTCTTCCCTTTGTGAGCCAGTGCCACACTCTTTCATCTTTGACTGCATGACGTTCCAACTTCTATAACTCAAACAAAATAGCTGCAAACAACGCCGCCTCTCCTTGTCTCTGTGAAAGCCGCGGGACACGCTTCCGGCGTCTCTCTGTATAAGTTTGGTGCTTTGTATGATATAAATCAGCTTCAAGGTGCAACTCATGCATTCTCAGGCATTTTATGCCCAGCTTGTGCAAGAAATGGTCGAATCATTTGGCACTTCGGTGCCAGAAACAGATCTACTTGAAACGCCATATTCGGTACAGAAGATGGCGAAGGAGTAATGCATCGACAGCTCTTGGCTTATAGGTTATACCTTTAGAATCAATAAAGAAGCACTTGTATAAAATATAAATATAAATTTTGTTTATTAAATAGTCTAGATTTGTCACCGGTGGTAGTGACTTTTGTCGGCAAAACTCGGCGACCAATAAGAGGCCTCGAATTCATGCCTCTCCTCTTACCATGCCATTCAACTCTGGCACTATCCGTCTCGCAATTCATTTCTATGTTAGTTAGGCATGGTTCAGCATAGTAATAGCAGTTGCGAGGTCGCGGCCGCCGTTAATGAAAGGAGCGCTCTACTCTCACCTCGGGTCTCTGAAACTGACCATGGTTCCGAGTTGGCGGCAAGTCAGCCAACAGGACCACCCGGCCGTACACGATGCACTTGGCCCTGGATATACGTCGTGTCAGTGCTCATATGTCTTGCCTTTATTGCCGACATGGGCGAAACTCTCTCCACGGCCCCTAGGATCCGCTTCTTAGAATCTGTCGCCTGCACTAGGTACTACGTGCGCTACGACCCGTCTCTTGTCGATGAATCCGGCACGCTCCCTGAGCGTCTCTGCAAAATCGACCCGGTTCAGTCCAAAGTCGCTTTGGTTGTGGGCTGACAGCTCTTCTTTGACAGTATTCCGGCGATCTTGCTTCCGATCCCTCACGGGTACCTCGCCGACACTCGCGGAAGAAAGTACATTTTGGTTCTAGGTCTCGCGGGCTATGCCATGTCGCTGGCGTCTATTTTATTCTTTGTACGTGCCACCACATACCGTATCTTCTAAAGAAACGCTTTTTCTAACACAACTCTTGTTCAAAATCCAGGTTGGGATCCTTGATCTTCCTCTAAACTTTGCTTGGCTCTCGTCGCTTTTCTTTCTCGTCGGTGGCGGTCCAACGGTGGCCACAACCATGGCCACAACCATTGTTGCTGATGTTGTGCCTACTCATCTCAGGTATTGTGTTTGTTCTACTATTAGCAAAGCCATTCCAATGCCTCTGACACGCTCATCTCCCTTCCAGGAGTACCGTCTTCTTTTACCGCTTCTGCAGCGATCAGGTCGCTGACCTCGTAGTTCCTCCGTTTGCATCCATGTTGATGTCTAAAGGAACATGGTATCCGCTTGTAGTCGCTGTAGGGCTACTATTACTCACCCTCATATTAGCGCTTGGTCTACCAGAAACTCTACCTCTCGCTAACCTGCAAGTTTCGGATTATGTGAGCGACACCGTCTCCCACTCAAACGCTTCTGAATCGCCCGAACAAGCCGCGCCAAGGAGTAAATGGGCATCTTGGGTTTCAAACGCCAAAGAGTCATTTTCCTTTGTTCTACGAGATGGAACTGTTGCCGCTTTAGTATGCACCTTCTTCATTTCTAAAGTTGGACGCCAAGCGACCAATGTTCTCTTCCAATACGTCTCCAAGAAATACGGATGGAGTCTTTCCCAGGCAAGTATACATTCAAGTTTTGCCAGCCATGGACGGAGACTGACCGCAGTATAGGCAGGGCTTTTAGTTTCGTTGCGAGCCAGCGTAAACATTGTCCTGTTTGCAGTCATTCTACCTGCGATTACGAATTTCATGCTCGTTAGCAAGCCAGCTGCACGCAAGGACTACTTGGTCGGAGCGGCCAGCGTCGTTCTGTTAACACTAGGGTCATTTGTTCTATTTCTATCCAATACAGCGACCGTCATGGCAATAGGTAAGACAACTGAGCTAAAACAAGCTTCACGACATCTATACAGCGCTAAAACTCGTACAAGGCATCGTGGTTACTACTCTTGGCGCGGGCTTTGCTCCCAGCATGCGCAGTCTAGTGACGTTCCTCGTCGAGTCTCATCACGCGAGCCAGACAACTGATATTGGCCGCCTCTATGCGCTCATTTCTGTCGCTGAAGGCGTCGGAAGCCTCGCGGCAGGACCGGGAATGTCATGGACTTTTAGTGTGGGAATTGGCTTGGGTCGCTCATGGCTTGGCCTACCTTTTGCTTTGGGCTGCTTTGCTCTTTGGCCTTGTTTCAGCCCTTGTTTTTAGGGAATAAAGCCTTTCGACATCTTGTAAAGTAGGGCTGAGGATAGTCATTGTGGAGAAGTAGATAAGGGCTGGTCGGCGATCCATAGGGCTGTAGGACTACGAATAGTCTTCCGTTAAACTGAACTTCTGCCAAGACAGATGATTGGAACAAAACTACGAGTATGTAGCAATTACCCCTCACAAACAGTATCCTCTTTTCTCAGGTAGCATTCGCTAGCCAACGCCCCACGCTCTGGGTTGAAGCCAGTGGTACATTAGCTCTCAGAAAATGTGCGACTACAGACTACTGCTCGAAGGATCAAATACTACTACCACAACACGTCATACCTAGCTTGGCGCCGCCTTGACCAGACGCCCGACTAATGCATCTCATGATTTACTTATATCCGCCCGTCTCCCACGAGGCCAGGGGCTTTTACGCTGTACAGACTTGCTACGAAGCCATTTTCTCAAACAAATCAAACATCATCACTCCGTTTTATCCATCATGCTTATAACTCCACCGGGAAACGACGGTAATGGCAGCAGCTGTGCGCCGTCTTCCCTACCCGAACACGCATCCGGTTATCTACCCGCCAATCTCGACATTCCCTCGGACAAGAACATCATGGTACACAGCTTGCAGAATAACACCTACAACGTGACGGCCTGGGCGGAGTGCTGCGAGGGCCACAGAGTCAGCCTCGCTGCATCGTGCTTCCCGTGGTGCGTCGTGCCTGACAAGTACTTTGAGGACCGGGACGACGACAGCGCCGCCGCTGCCTTTCTTGATTGCCTTGGAAATCCGGGGGGCGGCTATCTTCAGCGTTTCAATTCTGGTTCGCATTTACACGTGTCATTGGGGCAGTGGATGCTCATTGGGATGGCTTTTACGTCCTTTCTATTGCTTTAAGAAAATAGATTTACAAGAATAGATAGAAAAGACGCAACACTGCGTGTGCTGTACAAGTGAAAAATCAAAGAATAGACGACTTTTCGACAATGATATCTGAAAGTCTGGTTTCGGGGCCTTTGGCCTTTGCAATTCATGGTGAGGGATATTGTGTGATTTACTGGCATGGTACCTCCGTACAGTTGCATAAGTTCCAGCCTTGTCTAGTATTGACGCGCGGGTGCTGTGCGCCACCAATGCAGTTGGCTCGCTTGACTTGTGGAATTTCCAAGACACACGCTACTCATCACTTCTTGCAACCGTCTACTAGTAAACATGACTGGTTCAGCAAATGAATCGCGAAGCCGCTCTCCTGGCGACGGCGATGTTTGTGTCGAAACTTCTCCTTTGCTAGGCTCTAGCCGTGAACAAGGCGATGCGCAGGACGACGGCGCCAACAGCACAGCCTTGCGGCCCCTCATTAGCACGGGCGTGCTCTACGGCCTTTTCATGGTGTTTATAGAGCTTGGAGGAAGCCTTTCAGCGCTGCCGTTTAAGCAGCTCCTAGAAGACGCAATATGCTCCGAGATACACGATCGCTCAAGCTCGCAGGATTGTGGCGCGGATGACCAAGTGCAAAGCAGGTTAGCTCTGCTGCTGGCTTGGAGTCGAACTGCTTTGCTGGTTCCTGGTGAGTGTCGCATGCCGTAGTCCGCTTTTCAGAAGACTAAGTATATGTTTGTGGCATAGGAATTTTGACTGCTATACCATACGGTTATGTTGCGGATAAATATGGCAGCAGGCCTGTCATGGTGCTTAGCTGCACTGGTATGGCGCTAGACATGGCATGGAGTAGGGCCATTTGTAAGTTGTTATCGGTCGTTGTACAACTTCTTAATCACAGAAAGCTAACGAGACAATGAGGCTGGTGGCCTGACGTCTTCCCAGTCAGCTGGGTTTGGACCGCTCCACTGTTGACGCTCATCGGCGGCGGAGGAGTTGTCCTCAATGCGACTGTATTCGCCAACATATCAGGTCTCCTGACAGAATCATACCGGTATTTATTTCTTCAAAGCATTTTATTTGAGCTTGCTGACATAACGTTTAGCGCTTCGGCATTGTCCTTCTTTGTCGCAGTGTCACTCGGGACTCGCCTCCTCACTATGATTCTCACATCAGAGCTTATGGAGAAGCACGGCGCATGGCTCCCTACTAAATTAGCATTCTGCATAGCAATCGTTAGCATCGCTTTGCCTCTGTTCCTACCCACATCGACGAGCACCAAGAAGAAATCCTCTCATGCTGCCGACGAACAAAGCCATGATACGGATGAATCTCATATGCCGCCCAACGAGGAGCCATCTAGCGAGGAAGACGCAAGTCTCGCAAAACGCATTAGAGACGGCGTGAATCATGCTACGTCTGGTGCCTCATTCTTATTACGGCGCCGAGGAGGACAGACGACGAAGCTCATGCTTTCTCTCGCCCTCACGAGCATCGCCTGGCAGAGTTCTGGCATTGCTGCACAATTTGCACGAAGAAAATTTGGCTGGTCATGGTCACAGGTGAGAATGTCTTTGGGAATGTTCTTGTGATAGAATGCGGGCTGACTTATTTGTAGATTGCGTACATCTCGATTCTCAACGACGCTGTATCCATTTTTGTCTTCACCGCAATCATGCCCGCTGTCACGTATCTAGTGGTCTCAAAGCTCGCAAAGCCCGCCTCTAAAGGAGACATTGCCGTGGCAAGGGCTTGCTGCCTGCTGTTCGTATTAGGAGTTGGAATCGTCGTTACTGCCCACAGCGGATCCATCATGCTGCTAGGCTTGGCTGTCTTTGACATTGCCACCGTCTATAACGTCGTCCTCAAAAGTCTTCTTGTGGTCGCTGTTGGAGAGAGCTCAGCAATGTTGTTCAATTGCATAGCGATCCTGGAAACAGGGAGTGCGCTTATCACTGGACCTCTTGTCGCCGTGGCTTTCAAGATTGGCTTAAGTCTTGGGGGCTTCTGGGTTGGGCTGCCTTTTGTAATCGGGGCTGGGTTTGCCAGTCTCGCATTTGTGCTCTTATGCACAGTCACAATTGGTGGCGCGGCGTAGCGAATAAGCCGTGATATTCCTTGAAACTGGATGATTCATATAGTATTATTTCATAATGTAGCCTGTGGCTGTTGAGAGCCAAATTGTAGGGAGAAGCGGTTTGTTTATACTCTATTGGGCAAATTTAGCCATTGTTACTTTTTAAAGTATAATTAGAGCCTTGCCATTTGCGACGTATTGCTCTTGTTGCTATGCATCCTCATATCATGAAAATGACGCTTTTTCTCCCTCAACTCCTCAGAGACACCGTCTTCCAAGATTCTCCCGAGCCTATTACCACCACCACCTTACATGTCTAGTCTTTATAGCTTTTGGTGACGGTCTATCGAAGACTCTGCCTACAGAGCCTCTGACCCGCCCGCTCGCTAGCGAAGCAAGGCCATGGAAGTCATTTTTGTTGGTCTACCGCGCTCAGGGACAGCATCAATGCAGCAAGTGTTTGACTAACTACTCCTATCACGGCTGGGATATCATGTTCGGACGCCATATTTGCACGTCTGAGCAGGAAAAAGGTGACGTAGGCGTGGAAAATGGCGAGGCAGATATAGTAGCAGCCGATTTGAGGCCATCAGCGGCCGTGCGGCAGCCGTATCTGCTGCTTCAGCAAGTATTTGCCGCTGGGCTGACCTTGAAAAATGGCATCACCGCGCCACCAGGGCGATTTATATCAACGACAGCGAGCGCAATCGTAGTAAACGGTTAGTCGTGCAACGTATTGGAATGCGAAACAAGCTTTGCTAGGCCAAAATGTCGTGGGCGGCAGTGTTGCCTTTTCACCCTGGCATACTCTACCGTGTAAGTTGCAAACGCAAAGATCCAAGCAAGTGTAGGGCGGTTCATAAGCAATTATAAGAGACAGGTCAGAACGCTAAACGAAAACAAGAAGCAAAACGAGTGAGAGTGAGAACGCCCTTGAGCAAGACGTCAGGGCGCAAGAGACAGGAGTGAAACAGCAACACAGCCAACAGAGCCAACACTAACGACGCATCCACATTCCCCAGACGGGGGGGAAATAAAGATGAACAGCACAGCCTCTGACGATCCAGGTACCCGTATTAAAGTACTCATAGACGAGTAAATATCCCCTGCCGTAAACCGAGCGGCACTGCTTATCATCAGTCTGTTTGCGTATACTACTGATTGTATTGTACCGAGGCAGTGCCAAAGACAAAAGCCAAAGCGGAGCGAACTCCCGCCCGGCATATCAGGGAGGTGTTGTTCCCGTGTGTTTCACGTCGGCCGTCCCCCACCATGACGTTGGTTGAACGGATCGGGTAGCCGATCCGACCGCAGAGGTTTTCTTGGTTTTTGATAGGGACACGTCTGCGGCAGTGTTTCAGGATTTTGGTTCACAAGCACCAGGACGGAAAAAGAAAGGAAACGAAACAGAACAAAACAGAACAGAACAGAATTGTGGTGCGGGTTTTGATACGGGAATAAATGGCCTTGGCTTGGGTATTGGTGTACGAGTACGCTTCGAGGAAAAAAAAAAAAAAAAAAAAAAAAAAAGATGAAATGAAGCTGCGCGTACATTTCCGGAAAGGACACGAGTAATTATAATACCAAACAATCCATAAATACAAACAAAGCAATGTGCTTCGCGCAGAAAAGAAGAGCAAAAATGTATAAGGGAACTGGGACAAGCATCCGGGGCAGAGAGCGACACTCTCGAGTATCCCCAAAAGCCAAGTCGAAACCTTGATTTCGCACCGTCACTACTCTCGTACATGGCGGGCCCGCACCAAAGTCGGAACATCTTTCCCATCCTCGTAGAAAGAGCTTTTCACGTTACATACGAGTATTGTCAAGATTAAACGCATTTCGGAGCCTTCTGCTCTCCAGTACAGTAGGTTCCAGCTTCGGTACAACTGTACACGACATCAATGTACCACACACAGGTGTACCTTTGTCAAAAGCGTGGGACGTAACCTCCGTCCTCCGTCCCCCGTCCCAAAAAGGCACCCCTGATCGGCGCATTAAATGAGCACTTTGCTGTGTTTTTGTGCAAACAACGTCAGTCTGTGCAGATCTTGTACCAGGATTTCGACCTTTTTTCGTGAAAGAAACAGCAGGGAAACGAAACAAAAAACAGCAAACAAATGTGTACTCGTGGGCCAGCAAGGTACTACTCGTAAGGAGGGCGTGCACAAAGCCAAGGGACATTGTGCATCCTGTGCATGATGCAAATGCAACTCTGTCGCGCTCAGAGACCAAGCATGCAATTATTTATTTATTTATTGTCTATTTTCTTCTGTATCCTTCCATCCTCTTCCAGCTTACATTTATCTCGGGCAACCAGCCGAATGGCGTTTCATAATACCTTTGTATGTCTAATACTCGTACAAACGAATAATAATGCAAATCATTAGGCTGTGCAGTCTTGCATAAATGGTCACAAAAACACACACACCCAACCCCCCCCCCCCCCCCCCCACCGCCGATCTAAACCTACCCAATGGGGTATTCTTCTCCAGTCCCCTCTTCTCCTGATCCACACGCCCACCCCGACATCCCAGGTACAGCACGGCCTTGATTGGCCCCATTAGCATCCTGGGCTGGTCGACCCCCAGTTCCCCTATCCAGCTCTCGCCAATCACTGCACTCGACGTCGTCTATTTAATTTCCCAGATCCTGGTTTTTTTCTTTCCTTCTCACGTTCTTTTTCTCTCGGTACGAGTAGCCACGGGGATAGGTATTCCAAGGCAACGAAAGGTACGAGTACTCGTAAGCAGAGCCTTTGCCCCCCCGAAGCTTACTCGTCCGAGGCCGCACACCTCATCCCACCGTTGTTCTCCTTGTTATTTTGTGAGGCGTTTGTCCATTCTACTAATTCGAGCAGAGCTTCAGGAGTTGGCAGCTCAAAGCAGAGCAACGTCTTATAACATAACGGCGTATAAGTTTTGTTATACGAGTACTCGCAAGTCGTAGTCCGCTTACATATGTACTAGTACACTACCAGAGCCTACAGGAGTCAAAAACACCCGCGAAATTAACCATGGTAAATGCGCAGCAAAGTGTGATAAGACTAAGCATATTTACTGGTCAGTAGTGCCAACTTGCCTGCCCGCCGACGAACTACCTATGTACTACGACGGTCCGAATCACACAGTCTTTTGACCGATGGCACTCTGACCCTCCGCCGACCACCCACCCCCCACGCATCATCATCATCCATCCATCCATCCCCCTTTGCTGTGCCAGTCAACCAGTCTACAGTGGCTTCCACACTGCTTGGCCGAGTGTGTCCTGATGACGACTCCGACTTTTTTTTGGTAGTGCGCAGTTTCCCCTCCTGTCTTTCACCAACCGCCCGCTCCCCCCCCTTGAAAGGTGTATTTGCTTTTGCCGCCTTGTTTCCGGTCTTAACGAGTCTCACTTTTTTGGTTTTGGACTGAGACGTTGCACTGGTACATTACATATGCATCAACCAAACCGTCAGGCTTTTGTTGCGCGTCCTGTAGCTGACCTTGATAGACAAGGGGGCAGGCATCGTAAGCATTTTGCAGGGTCTTTTCAACAAGTTTGTCAATAAGAGCACAAATTGTCAAGTAATATCAAGTAGCCCAAGATGTACGGCAGAGAATCGAAAGGAGGTTTTGAAAAAAAAAGAGGATTTGTAAAAAAGACATCCAAGGACTGCAACCTTCTAGCCAACATGCTGTTTGACGAAACGGCCATCCGAATAAAACGCCCCAATACAATTAAATAGAATATTAAGTACATTTGTGAGCAGTCCCCCTTCTAGGTAGACCACTTCCCCAAACTGCAAAATAGCAAAACTAGACATCCCGAGAACAATAAAAAAACCGTTTTTGCCGTAAATGCTTTAGTATTTAAGGAGCCTAGTTAAACCTCTGTACATGTCCAACTCGAAAGACCCCGGCGGTAAATGTGCCTGTCGTAAAATGTAACTTTGCGAGCCTTCAGGCTTCAACCCATGTAGTCGAATGAAATAATTTAAGCAAGGACGAAAGCAGCGACACCGGCAAGGGCGGCGAAGACGGCAGAGCCGGCGAAGCTAGCAGCGCCGCCAGTGACGGGAGGGCAGTTGGGGCCAGGGCAGCTGCAGCGTCATTGTTAGCATCATGGATCTAATACGTGGTATGAAACTCGCGGAGAGATGTAGGAAACTTACGTCTGGTTGCCAGGCATGCCACCAGTGGGAGCAGGGGTCATGGTGCCGGTAGGGCAGTTGGGGCCAGGGCACTGGTTGCCGTTGTCACCCTCGTCGGTAGGCTTCTCGGTAGGGCAAGGGATGGCGATGGTGGAGTACTCAACCGAGGTGAGGACGGTGGTGTAGCTCTTGGTGATGGCAGTGACGGAGGAAGAGGGGCAGACGGGCTTCATGGAGGTGTTGTCGCCGTTGTTGCCGTCGTCACCGTTGTCGCCAGGCATCTTGGTGGTGTGGCCGCCAGTAGGCATGACAGCAGTAGAGTTGTTCCAGGGACCAGTGGTGGTGGTGGGCTCAACAGGGCAGACCGTGGTGTAGGCAGGGACGGTCTCGGTGCTGTAGACAGTGCTGTGAGCAGGGCAGTCGGGGACGTCAGGAGCGCAAGAGGTGACGGTGTGGACCTTGGTGCTGTAGACGGTGGAGGTGGTCATGGGGACCATGGAGGTCTGGACAGCAGTGGTCATGGACTCGGCAGGGCAGTCAGGGACCTCAGGGCCGCAAGAGGTGACGGTGACGAGCTGGGTGGTGTAGGCCGTGGAGACGGGGGCCTCAGTGTTGGCCAGGACCGTGGTGGCCAGGACAGCGGCAGCAGCAGAGTAACGCATCTTGAATGTCTTTGTTCGAAGGTGAACGAAATTAAGGTTCTAAAGAATGACGGAAGCGGTGAAGCTTGTTGGTAGGCTTTGGTTTGAAAGAATGGACGACCGAAGTCAAACGAATCAAAGTCGAATCGTGAGGTTTAGAAGTGGCTGTTTTGGCTGAAGGAGAAGGAAGGAAAAGAAGGTCGAGAAGGATGGGAAGAGGACGGGAGCGGTATTAATAGCCAAGGTAGCCTTGTTCTGGTCGACGAGCGAGACGCCATGTTAGCTTTTGCATGTACATGCCTACACCCGCGAGACAGGGAGAGGCGAGCTCGTACTGCAGAGCCAGAAATGGAACCTTGAACCCACGCCCAATCCGCCTGTATATCGTGACCCAGTCCCTGGCTCGTGGAGCCGCGCATCCTGGTCGTTTGCCACACGCCCCCCCTCTTGGGAAATTGCACATTTGCCCGGGTACTGATCCTTCTGGTGTCGTGTCGTGTCTCTCCCGCGCGCTGTTTTTGGGCGTGCGCTGGTGCGTTCTGGTGTGCCTGTGGTGCTCTGTCTTGTTCCTGGATCCAGGCGGCGCTAAGTCAGGGGTCTGGTGGAGGCCTGTGTGGATCAAGATGCCGTTCGTGGATTGTCAGTGGAGAACTTCCCCTATTCCTCCTGATTACCTGCCCATCTTTCCCCCCCAAAGGAGACGCAGTGGGCGGTCGTTGCTGGCAGCTGTTAGCGCACTTTGCGGGCGCGTCTCAGTGGGGTAGGTACCTGGAGCTGCCCGCTGAACTCGTGGTAAACACGGGAGCAGTACGGTACTGAGGTGCTCGTGCTGCCACCACTTTGGCAGCTAAGGTACGTACGAGTATCCTACTACTCCTCACTGCCCTTGAGTTCCTCTCCGCCCCGTCTTGCATCGCCTCTCCACCAATGCGAGCATCCATTCCCCCCCGTTCGCTTCCATTTCTCACCACCTCAGGTATGTACATCCACCACAAGTACTCTTTTTCTTTGTGCAAATGGAGGAGGAGGCAAATAACATCTCCACCTGCCATTGACGACTGACTTCCGGCTTCAGGCGTCGGACCGCGTCTGGCCTACAGATCACTTCCCAGAAGCGGCATCGTCGACAGCATCGAGACCTGCTCTGCCACCACTGGCGGCGGGACACAACCCTCCCCCCCCCGGTTCTGCACATCGCCATCATCATCTTCTATCCTGGTCCCAAAATTATGCTCGACCATCTACGAGTACATACAGTACTCACCAACGATCAGTCATTTAGCCGGTCGGTCGCGGGCACACGAGTAATTAATTAATACACGGCGGCCCGTGTTCGCGTCGACCGACAAGCGCCGACCGATGGTCTCCAACCAGCCCATCACATTGCAAGACGATCACTTTAATTTCGGTGTCGTCTTTTAATTACCAGTCTTCTGCTCACAGCCAGCGCCCGTTGGCTCGTGCTTTTGGTCCATGTATATTTCAATCTATTGCTCTTGTACGGAGGTATCCTTTCGCTAATTATAGATTGGCTCATCTACGAATAGGACACCCCGTTTCTCCTATTTCCAACCCCTTTACGCGAGAACATGAACATAATGCTGATATACTCGCATACGGAGTACGCTGCATAACATGTATCTCGATGTGCCCCGTACAGCACGGTTTGTCCGTAGTTCATCCAACAATGCGAAAACATTCATCTGGCGTAGCTAAACGTTCAGTTATGCTCTTCATTGTTCGCATACCCGCGCAACCTGTACGCGAAATACCGCTTCGCAAACTTCAGACTTTTGTCGAGGAATTTATAGCGTGCTCGTGATGGCATTTTCAGATCACTGCACCCTACTCGTACACGTTGACCGTTCCAAGTGGAACCAACGCCGAATATGTGACAGGCTATCATGTCTTTCACCAGACAAAAGCTCGCGTACATCATTTACTTCATTTGTACTACAGCCGACAAACCAATACGTGGGAATTCCTTTTCACAAAAGGCCATTGGCTGAAAAGGGTTCATGACGAGTAATGAGGAACAGGACCCAAGTCTCCCCAGTCTCGCAGCCCGTGACAAGTAATATTTGCACAGCCTTTCAAAGCCAGCAAACTATAAATGACGGCACACTCAGAACAATGGGCCAGCGCTCCAAATGCCAACACTTCTGCCATGGTTAAAAAAAAAAAATGGTGCGTTTCCTTGAGCGGCCGTGGCAGAGTTTGAAGACATGTCTTGGAATGCCCCGCGCCACCAAGACATGCCCAGCAGACTTGTTTCCAGCGGGCAGTGTGATCGCGTTCAGATGCTGCAGACTTGGCGTCCGACATGGCACCAACTTGAAGAGCTTGGCTTGTCCAAGTCAACGGAAATGTTGGATACCCGTTGATAGAAGGCTACGTCACCGCTGACTTCTCGTCGTCCTCGAAACAAGTGCACTGCCGTGGTTTAACAGGCATTTGCAATACCCTTTGTCGTTCCCGTGTGGTACAGAGTAGTCGTGTTATATTGGCACCGCTTTGCCTCGCGATCGTCGTACTCGGAGTCCGGCCTCCTGCATGGCTCATCACGCCGGACGTCGGCCCGTCGCTGGCAGCCTTCTTCGCGTGTTACTGGTGTGTGCTACGAGTACCCGTACAATGAACAAGTTGTGCACAGCTACTCCGCACAGCTCGTACAACAACAGGCCAATGCAACGTGAGAATATGGCTTACCGTCAGCACGTTACTGGTGCTATACGCCCACTCTGGCGCCGCCGAACAGGGGAGGAACACGGCACTCTGGGGCTCAAGGGGCGACCTATCACTGGACAGACAGCCACGACGCTAATGCAGGAACAGATCGTCGCCCACCAACTCGAAACACAAGTGTGCATGTTCCCACCGTTCAGTGCGCTTTTTCTGGTCATTTTATTGGGATGTGTTCCCGCCTTGTCCGGACTTTGCCCGTACAAGTACTGGATGTATTCCAATTGAATCCGCGCTGCATATCTGCTTGTAGGAGTAGCGGGGCCTCGGAGCTGTCAGTCGATGAATACGCTTTTACATATCTCCATGTGGCCTGTACTACACTCCGTACAGCTTACTGCTATCCCGACCAGCAGTGTCGGACGACCAAAAAGCTGACCGAGAGGCAGTGCCGGGTGAAGTGGACAGGTTACCAACCACATGGCGCACATGGCTTGGGCTGGGCGCCTGCGCAAATGAGCAGCGGCATGGTTACAGTTCCAATATGGGTTCCTTTTCAACGGTCACTCGCAGCAGTCATTCGGTGGCTGAGCGCCTCCTATTATGTACCTTTACATATTAATTACTTTGCAGCACGCCCTATGCGCGGCGCAAGATGGGACGAAAAGCTGCCTCTTGTGTGTGGTGGCGGCTCACTATTAATGCACAATCTCCTAAGAGTACATACAGGTAACCAGGCGCCTCATTACTATATCAACAACTCGTCATATTGCGAATACATCGCTGCACCAGTTATGTACAATGCACAGTCAGGCTTCTGGGTGACTGGACCAAACCGCTAATAAAAGCCATTCTGACGCTCCCCAGCAGCGGCGTCGTCGGGGTGCCCACCATTGGCGGTCCAGACCAGCGCAGCTTTGGGCCTCCTGCCTCTCTGAGCGATGCTGCCGGCAGGGGTTTGAATGTCCTTTACCTCGCCACCGGTGCTTCTACTATTCCGGCAGATCCAATTTACGCTGTCGAGGAAATGCTGCCGTGCGTGTAACATTGTGCTTATCACATACCGACATCGTTGTAGTACAAGCAGTTGCCGCAACTCAGGTACACGCCCATAAGGTACCCGGAGACGGGCTTGCAAGGGTTCTTCCCATTCTACTCCGTAGTCACAGAGAAATCTCTTATTATTACTAGCAATTTACGGTATCTCGTTGGCCATCCATTGCAACGCATTATTCATTGTACACTCCCCAATGCGCCTGGGGAAAAGGAGTCTGTCGGTGTATTATGTACACTCGTAATTTGAACGTGGTCGCGCTCGAGCCAGACAATAGACTCATTACTCATATTAATAACGAACGAGCTTCTCCTAGCAAAAGGCACCGCTGCGAAATTTTTATTTCTTGTCCCGTAGTACAGCGTCGCCGAATTGGCACATGGGTTATCGTATCCGGGGATAATTTCCGTATCACGGGGGCCTGGAACCACCGCGGCTCGTCCCTGAGTTGAGGCCAATTTTGGAGTCTGCTCTTCCCTATGAGTAGTCTGTACGGAGTACTCGTACGAACAAAGGGCCAGAGCACTAATTATATCGACAATACCGACAGTATGGAGCGTATGCAGCCGTTCGGCCCACGAACAATGGAGACTACATAGGTACAGGGGCATGTCTCTGCGAGTACCGTTCGGCTTGGGCGCATTTCGTACGCATCTCGATGTCACCTGTCCCGCTTTCGACCACTGCTCTGCATACGGCCACGAGACATCGTACATCACATATTTTGCTTTACTTACTCCATAGTATATTATATATGGACTACGAGTACGGTCGATCCCACTTCTTTGCAAATGAAGAGCGAAGAAAGAAAAAATACTCTCGTATTAATAGATTGACATCGTAACATCCCCGCTGCGGACCAGTTGCGGCGCCGTTTTACGGGGCAAGACATGTGCGGACAAGCCAGTCAAAAGATGAGTGCTGACATTGCCTCGTGGCTCCGTCATCGAAGCTTGGTAGATCCATCGGTCCTTCATAATCCAGACAGACTGCATCTTTTTTTTGGGGGGGGGTGGGCCGTGATGTCCTCGTACGACTCTGACCTGGCTTCCAGACACGCCGCGGAATGTCAGTCCCTGCAGAGGTCTTTGGCAACGATGCGGCTCCTTGTTGACGGGAAACTCGTTTGACGGCGTCCGGAAGCAAGAATTGCATGACGCTGATGCCAGTATTCTTTGCTTGGAGATATTCTCCACCATCAGACGACTGGTTCGCGTGGAAGCTTGAAGATGAATTCCTCGCAGGCATGCCGCGGCTCTGCGGGCGGCAGGGTACCAGAGACGCGTAAAACGAGCATTGTTACACTCTGGAGTACAGTTGCTACTTGTTTACTTACGTATAGTTGCTGATACGATCTTCACGACCCCCGACCGAATGACAAAGTCTGACGAGAACAAACGATGCAATACATTCGCATCAACGAAACAGCTGCGTGCCAGACGGTTCAGATCCTTGCGCGAACGGCCGGCCGGTTCTACGACTAGAAAGCATTGTTCTGCTAAACGGATCTGAGACATGTCAGAATGCAGAAACCAATAAAGAAGAAAAAAAAAGTACATCTCAAAACGATATCATAGGCTGTGCTCGCAGCGCGCCTTGGCTGACTGGAATGCTGCGCGTCCGAAACGGCGCTTGTGCGAGACACACCGCCGTGAGACATGGAGTTTCACGGCGAGCAGCACCGACTGAAGTAAAAAAAAAAAATACTGCTTCGCGTCTCCATGGATATCAATTGCTTGAACTGGGGTCATATGCCGTGCCCGCACCTGGGGAGCATCAACGTCATCAGGTATGTGCCGTGTGAGTTTGTGCGAGAATGGAGGCTCAGCTTTTTATGGGCGTGCGAGTATCAATGCTATTGTTCAGCTTGTTGGCACGAGGGTAAGCGAGCTCTGGTATTTGAGCCTCGCCAAGTACGTGTTTGTGCTTGGTAGGGTCCAGAAGAATCTCTGCTGAGGAAACGTGAATGTTTAAGTGATGCAGATGGAGATGCATCTAGTGGCCATGATATGATTTGCTTGTGAGCGACCCTGATGACAGGAAATTGAGTACAGTTCACTTCGATCTCTGTAGCTGATGAAAATGGCATATGGCCAAAGGCGCTGGGTTAATGACCCATGATTCAATTGCCTAGTAATACTTTGAAAGCTGGAATATAAAGTTTTCATTCCCAGACCCGCGAGCCATGGATCGAAACTCTTGAATATTAGCACTGTGTCGACTGGAGCATTTGACACTACAAATACAGCGCAGTAACACATCTCTTCGCTATGCGCACAGTCTCGCCCAAGAGAGCTTACCTGCAGTTAATCCGAAAATCATCCGCCCAAACCTCTGCACCACCCCCACATCGGCACGAGACTGGCACCGACTTTTGGAAACCGCCCGATAAAGACGCACAAACGTGGGCAGTACCGACACCGTCCAAAGCATCTCGAGCAAGTCGTTCGCCAGGCAAACGAGTCTTGACGAAGCTTTCAATCACAATTTTCCCCGCCCAAAGTCTAGCTTAATCCCTTTTGCTCTGGCTTGCCTCTGCCTGGCCCGGCGCCCACGTCGTCATTACCTCGTCCCCGACCCAGGCATGCATATCGAGGTGGCCACCGCATACATTACTCCCTCTTCCTAAACTATGCTGCATGCTGCTTGCTCGACGCTGCCAGAATTATAGCAGCAACCCGTTCCTTTTAGAGTTCCAGCATAGCTTCATCGTCCTTTTTTTTTTTTCTTTTTTTTCTTTATAGCTTTGTCTTTTTTGGGTGCTTTTAACCAAGCATGGAGGCCCAGGTACGTTTTGGTGACCCAAGATTTTCATGGAGGGGAAAATTCATGTGTGCCCCGCCAATGGGCCGCCCAAGGGACCAGCCTTTCGGCGATTGCTTGCTGGGGAATGTCTGATGTGATGGGCCGACAATAGCTCGAAACACTTGCTACGCCATGAATAATTGGTATTTTTTATCGTCTTGTTTGCTAACGTGCCACGCTGCTGCAGATCGAGAATGCGGTCGAGATCTTGTCCAACCCCACCACCAACCGCTCCCTCCAAGAACAAGCCTTTGAGTATCTAGGTCAAGTCCGATCAGACCCTCAAGGATGGCAAGCATGTACAAACCTCTATGTTCGTTCGAGTCCACGGCCCTCCGAGGTTGTTCGAATGGCTTGCCTTGAGGTCATCAACTTTGCCATCCATACCCAAGGTCTCGACGCCGAGAGCCTCAACTACCTCAAATACACTCTGATGCAATATGTTCGACACACTTACGGTCCCGAGGCCCAGCAGGAGCCCGATCAGACTCATATCCAGAACAAGCTTACCCAGACCTTGACCTACCTCTTTGTCTTTCTGTACCAGGATGGCTGGCAGTCGTTTCTGCAAGACTTTCTCGAGCTCACGGGACTCTCCAACAATGTCGACAATATCGCCGGAACCCTCTTCTACCTCCGAATTCTCTCTTCTATCCACGACGAGATTGCCGACATGTTGCTGTCCCGACAGTCTGTCGAGGCGAAGCGAAACACCGAGCTCAAGGATCAGCTCCGAGCCCAAGACATGCATCGCGTCGCCGAGTCCTGGAAGCAGCTGCTGTCCAAGTACAGCGAGAACAACGCCGTTCTCGAAATGGTGCTCAAGGTTATTGGCAAGTGGGTTAGCTGGATGGACATTTCTTTGGTCATAAGCCAAGACATGCTCAACCTCCTACTCCCCTTTGTTGGCCGCAACAGCAACCAGGGTGGAGAAGACAAGGTGCGAGATACCGCCATTGAGACGCTCAACGAGATCTGCGGCAAGAAGATGCGATCAGCGGACAAGATGGAAATGGTTTCGTTCCTTAACCTGCAGGAAATCGTTAGCCAGCTCGTTTCCAGCCCTCTTCTCAGCGAATTTAGGGGCACCTCCCAATACGATACCGACTTGGCCGAGGCTGTTGCCAAGCTTGTCAACACGGTAGTCTCTGATATCGTCAAGGCACTCGACGACGCTCAAACCAGCGACGATACACGGGCAAGGGCTAAGCAACACTTGCATGGCTTCCTCCCTCCTCTCCTCCGCTTCTTCTCCGATGACTACGATGAAGTCTGCTCTACCGTCATTCCCGCCCTCACCGACTTATTGACCTTTTTGCGAAAACTCGGCCAGCTTCCTGAAGAATACTCGAGTATGCCTGGGCCCATCCTGGATGCCATCATCCGCAAAATGAGATATGATGAGACGTCGTCCTGGGGCAACGAAGACGAGCAGACTGACGAGGCTGAATTTCATGAGCTACGCAAGAAGCTCCAGAATCTGCAAAAGACGATTGCTGCAATCAATCAGTCGCTTTATATGGACATGCTCAGCAGCCTCGTCGCAAATACTTTCCAGACATTGGATCAAAGAGGGTCCGACATGGATTGGCGCGATTTGGACCTTGCACTGTATGAGATGTATCTCTTTGGCGAACTGGCTTTGCCTAACCAGGGCCCTGGTACGAAGAACCAGCCGTCGAGCGAAGCCTCCGATCGGCTGGTTGAGATGATGAAAAAGATGGTAGAATCTGGTAAGTCAAAACTGCAATGTACTAGATAACAACTGAGCTGACCGCGTTGCAGGCATTGCCAGCTTCTCCCACCCAGCGATCTTGTTGCAGTACATGGAAATTTGCGTCCGGTACTGCACAGTGTTTGAGTCCAACACACAGTACATTCCTCAGGTTCTCGAAAACTTTGTGCGTTTGGTGCACCATGATCATGTTCGTCTCAAGACACGGTCATGGTATCTCTTCCACCGATTCATCAAGCAGCTGCGTTCGCGCGTTGGCAATGTGGCCGAGACTGTCATTCAGTCCATCGGAGACCTTCTTCCTATCAAGGCAGAAGTTTCGGGAGAGGATGCCGACGACGACATGTCTTCTGACGAGTCCGACCACTCTGCTGACGCACTCTTCACCAGCCAGCTGTATCTGTTCGAGGCAATTGGCTGCATTTCGTCGACGCAGAGCACTCCGGCAGACAAGCAAGCCATGTACGTGCAGTCGGTCATGGAGCCACTCTTCCGCGACATGGAGGTGCACCTCCCCCGAGCCAAGTCTGGAGATGCCCAAGCTACCTTGCAAATCCACCACATTGTCATGGCTCTTGGTACCTTGGCACACGGCTTCTCCGACTGGACGCCAGGCTCCTCCAGCAACAGCCACGCTCCGCCTGACAAGTTGGTATCCGATGAGTTCTCGAGAGCTGCCGAAGCTATCCTTATCGCGCTGAGTCAGCTCAACCATTCGGAGGATATCCGCATCGCATGCCGCTCTGCCTTTTCTAAGCTCTTGGGCGTTTTGGGTGTTGCCGTGTTGCCCCAGCTGCCGCAGTGGATTGATGGCCTGCTATCGCAGAGCTCGTCCAAGGACGAAATGGCGATGTTCCTACGCTTGTTGGACCAAGTCGTATACGGTTTCAAGTCTGAGATTTACGATGTTCTCAATATGCTCTTGACGCCACTACTGCAGCGAATTTTTAATGGTCTTACGGAGCCTATTACCGGCACGGATGATGAGGTGCAGCTTGCCGAACTACGACGCGAATACCTCTCGTTTATTCAAATTATCCTGAACAACGGTCTCGAGGGCGTTTTGATCAGCGAATCGAACCAGGGATACTTTGAGTCGCTCATCTCGTCCGTCATTGGGCTTGGCAAGACACTGGATGGCAACTTGGGATCCAGCCGCCTTGCGTTTAACATCATGCTGCGCATCTCATCGATTTGGGGTGGCCCCGACATTGCCACCATTTCGCAGAACCCCACTGCCCCTACAGGATCCCCGAACCCTGCCATCCCCGGGTTTGATCAGTACATGATTGACCGATTCCACTCGGCATGCTGGGAGGTGATGCGCAACCCAAGCTTCCGGCCCTGGCAGGATGCACAGACCAAGCAGATATTGACGGAAATCGCAAGCCTGGAGCAGCTAATCTACACCAAGACAGGCGATGTCTTTATCCAAAACTTGCAGAATGAGCCTTTTGCCAGCCTTGGTCTCAACACGGATGACTTTCTCAGGTCGTTGACAACTTCAACAGACAAGAAGGCTTTTCCGTCATACCTGCAGGCACTGCTGAAGAGCCGCCAATAGGATAGGGGAATGTTACGAAGTATTGATTGAATAGATGGGCCAAAGTAGGGAGGAACGAGGAACAAAAGTGCTGGCATGATGCATGATTCGAACATTGGGAGATAATATATCCAAGGAGTTGGGGTAGCAGAACATAGACATTTATAATAAAAAGCATTTTCTACAGCAACCACTCGCAGTATCCTTCTTTGACAGTACCAGCCTGACTCTGACCGCTGCCACTCTAAAAAGGCTGCTCCAAAGTCCATGACCCCAGCCTCGCCAGCCCGGCAGGACTATTCCATTGGTCTTGGTGCCCTCACTCTTCTCTGGCGGCGCCCCTCTCGCCTCGCTTGTCCCGGATTCAACATCAAATTCAATGTTAAAGCCCGACATGAGAAAGCAAGGAGAAAATCCTCCGCCGCGAGTGCTTTCAAGCGAGGAGGGCTGGGGCAAGCAAGATATGACATCACATTTTCGCTTAATGCTAAAAAGACAAAGGGCGAGGAGGTTCACTTCCCATGTGAAAAAATTCGCTTATGCTGCCTTACCGTAGGGGGTCACACCCTCTAAAATCCGGGGTAACTAAATTTTTTTCCTCTTTCTTTCCGTTGTCATAAAGGTTATTTCGACGTCTGGGGGAAAAATTCAGGTACCTGATCATGGTTGGGGAAATAAAGTTTCAACGTGCATGAGGGGACGCATCTGCGGGGTGCGGGGGTGACACGACCAGCAGCCACCCTTTTTTTATCTTAGTAGGTATAAGAAAATCGAATCATATACAAGTAGCTGTATGTAAATTGGTCTATGAATGATTGTAGATAGAGCCCGTCATGTTTTGCGGTGGTTGTGTTCTCGGCGAGTGTTGGCTGCCGTGTAAGTGGCAGGAGCAAGCCTCTTCAATCTGCGTAGAGCTGCAGACTCACAAGCTTCCCGAAATGTGCCGGATCCGCCCGAATGGATCGGAACAATAAGATTCAAATAGGCGAGCTCTTGTTCATGGCTTTTGCAAAATTGGTGAGCGAGATACGTCATGTCTGGCCAGTGAGAGAATCTTGGGCTACTGCTATTGGGGCGAAATGATTCTGCGGGTTTCTGTGATTCCATGAGCCCCCCAATAAAATTGGGCTTAGAATTATGCTCCCGGAGATGAGAATAGTAAGCAGCTCCTTGCTACAAGATTTTACGTTCCGTTCGGTGACCATTTGGTTGCTGAGATTATGGTAGCGTCGTGCTGGTGGTGTCATGGCAAAGTGGATGAACATCTCCGCGATTCAACTGCCACTGTCTACCCCAGAATTTGGAACGGGAAAAACGAACCAGAAATGGGCATGTTACTGCAAATTCACCAGGCTTGAAAATTGAAACCCCCCATATGTTAATATGATAGAGAAAGGAGAATCTGGGGGTCGGCGGCCCGATCCGAAGGTTGCGGGGCAAATCTACGCAGAGATGCAAAGTTTCAAGATCAAGGGGGCCATGGTCCCGAAAAGTCACATTTTAGTGTTTCTTTCCGTGATATTCCGCATCATGGCGTCGAAATAGGCGAGATTTGGTACCACCATTTCCCCAGACTTCCGAGTTCGATCGTGGGGTACGGCAAGGTCCCTCTGTAACGCTGCGTAGATGGACGTACCTGCCATGAGTAAACTTCCCGACATCTTGATATCTTCGGGACGGGACGGGACGGAAGCGATTCAATTCAGCATCAGAATGAATATTTGGTGAGAGGGAAGGGAAAAGTTAAAAATTCCTAAATTAATATATAAGGAGCACCTCCCCCCGAGACCCTGGATTTGTTTTTCCCCTTCTGCTCATCTTCTTCTTCACAAACAAACTGCTACTTGCTCTTGCTCTTTGCTCTTGCTATACAAGCAACTACTCTACACTCGAAAAGAACACTTGTTTATTCAAACAAGTCTTTCTTTAAACAACACATACAAGCACACACACACACACACAAACAAAACAAGCACACTTCACAAGAACACTTGCCTATTCAAGCAAGTCTTTCTTTAAACAACACATACAACCAAACACACTCTACAAGAAACACTTGTCTACTCAAGCAAGTCTTGCGTCTCTCAAACAATCACCCTACACTACTCTACTCTTCTACTTCTTAAACATCTAAACCACTAATCCGCTTTACCTCTTTCTCTAAACAAACTTATGAGACCGTTGACTTCCAAGTCTTTCCTCAAACAAAAAACACACTACTCAAGGGACACTTTTTCAATTCTTCCCTCAAACAACCACACACTATTCAAGGGACACTTTCTTCAAGTCTTCCCTCAAACAAACTAAAACCCCCATTCAAAGAACACTTGCCTACCTACGCAAGTCTTTCTTACACGCTTGTATATACCTACCAAAAAACTACATAAAAAGCCTCGCCGTTCTTTGTCAGCTCAGCTGCTCTCCAGTCTTGGCAACATGAACAACATGAACAACATGAACAACATGAACAACATGAACAACATGAACAACATGAACAACATGAACAACATGAACAACAT
>JAMAJY010000002.1:179132-192305 GCA_023628775.1 Lecanicillium sp. S3808 | reverse complement strand
CATGAATTACATGAACAACATGAATTACATGGATGATATGGAGAAGCAAGCTAACAGCAACAACATGCCAGATGTGATGGATCCCATGGCTTTCTTCAGGCACAACATCACAAACAACCAAAACATGATCAACGTGGCCAACACGAGCATGGTCAACCACGGTCCTGGCCCCCTCTCGGCAAACCAGAGCAACAACACGGCAAATGAAAACATTGTCAACAATGGTAATGGCTACTACGTGGCCAATCAGAGCACTAGCAACTTAAACAATCATGGGTTCTACGGCACCCCTCACATGGGACAGCCAATGAATAACTCTCCCACTGGAGGGCCCATGAACTTTAATGGCAGCGCCATGCAAGCCAACTACGGCGCAGGACTGCCACAGCAAATGTCTATGAGCATGATGGCTCCTAACCAGCCAATGCCTGACATGTCAATGCAGGGTATGCAAATGCAGATGCCAATGCAAACGCCTATGCCCATGCAGAATCAAGCTCCAGCAAGCACTTCTCGCTATTCTGCCTTGCAGGAGAAACTTCACTTGGAGACAAAGCTTACTGTTGCCTACAATTTGAGAAGATGCAGAGACTCTGGGCTCTTTACCAACAATGAGCTGCTCCTCGTCAACTTCCATTTGCCCAAGCTCTACAGCTCACGCTATCCATTCGAGAGCCAGTTGATGAGGGAAGTTCTCTCCACTGTCGAGAGAGGCTGTGTAAACATTGCCGCCCTCCTGGCACTCACCATGGCCAGCACCGGAGGCCAGGTCGAGCCACACATGGCTCCTGCACGCGACAGGACGCTGATCAAGAAACTCGTCAGCGGCCTTTCCAAACTCTGCAGACGTGGCGGCGCCAGTGCCGCGGTCGAAAGAGGCACTGCCCTCTCTCGTGTTCCTGGAAATCGCACTATCCATGTCAGAGACGTGGCGAGCAATCAGGGTGGCAGCCCTGTAAAGCTACCTCCATTTCAGTTGATGGGAGGTAGTATGATCTGCAAACACACCCACTGGCTCTGCCAGCATGGCGTTGGAACGCACCCAGAGGCTTCAGCAATCATTCCTATGTCGGAGGTGCGTCATCCTCCTTCCATGGTCAACATGATTACGCCGCCCCTGGCTGGCCAAAACAATGACCTGGGAGTGCTTGGCCCTATGCCACCGCAGAGGGCACCTCAGCCACCACAGCAGCTGTTGGTTCAACAACAGCAAACCCCCCAGCCTCTTCCGCAGCAGAGTGCTGTTGTCGATTTGACCAATGAAACCAGTCAAGGTCAAATCGAAGCCACAGGGGCAGCTCAAGAGACCAACGTTGGCCAGACAGAGACAGCTAGTGAAGAAGAGACTGTCAATGTCGACATGGAAGCTATCCATAGTCACCCTGTTGGACAACTCTATACATCTCCTCCCGCTGCAGCGGTAGTCTCTGCTCAAGCTTCTATTACCACTACAAGCTCAGAGGAGAATGCTGAGAGCTCATCTACAAGCATTGAAGCTTCCCTCGAGGAGGAGCTCGCCAAAAGTGAACATTGGCTGGAGGACCAGGCTGAGCCAGCTGTCAATTCTGCTGAGCTAATTAGCAATCCTCTTCAGTCATCAACAGTTAATTCAGCCGAGCCAATGGGCAATCCTCTTCACCTAGCGGCCAGTTCTACTGAGCCAACACTCAATGCTGTTGAGCCAGCAGTCGCTCCGGCCGAGCCAGCAGTCAACCCTGCTGAGCCAACGGGCAACACTACTGAGCCAACAGTCAATCCTGTTGAGCCAACCACCAATCCTACTGAGCCAACGGTCGACATTGCTGAACCAACAGGCAACACTACTGAGCCAGCAGTCAGCCCTTCTGAGGCAACAGTCAATCCTGCTGAGCTAACAGTCAATCCTGCTGAGCTCGAAGCACCAACTGTCTACGACAACCAATATTTTGCAGCTGAGTTCCTTGCAATACAGGAAGCTATGGGGTTGGAAATGGCAAATGGATCAGTTGAATCTGGCTTTGAATATGCTGATTCTCTTGAAACCGCCCCATCTCTGGATGAGCCTGTCTCTCAAGTTGCTACTGAAGAGCCCGAGGAACAGCCAGAGCTGTCCTCCTATACATCGCAGTATGACATTTATAACTCATTCTCCCTACAGGAGGAGGAAATTTTCAAGCAGTATTTTGCGATGAAATAGACAGGCTCTGCCTCTGGCTTAAACTTTCCCAACTCTTCCAAGCAACACCAAAAACACACAAACACATTCACACACACACACACACACACGCACACATACACGACAAAGGATGGTGGATATCAGAGAAGCATAAAATGCTTCCTATGAATGGTGATGAATTATAAATTACGAGGAATGAGCATGGACTTTAAAAAAAAGAAATTGGGAAAATTGGAGTTTATTATTTGGATTTGCCTTTCTTTGCGCTTGGACAAATGGAGTTTACTGTTTGAATTTGCTTTGAGATGCTCATGTAATGTTTTTTTGTATTTTTTTTTTTTTTCACGTTTGGATTGGATTACTTTGCTTTACTTGATACCCAATATTTGTTTTTAACCTGCCTAGAAGTCTTCAATACTCGGCATGGAAGCGTTTTTGCTTTTTAGAGATACCCGGCGACTGCTTTATGGCTTTCGTCAATAGCGTTTTAATTAATCAAAAACATTTAAACCCATCTCATGTCTTCTTTATTGTGAGCTGTATCTATAGACTTGTAGTTGATGTAGTAAATGTAATCTTCAAGAACATGTTATGGTAGAATTAAGCCTGGCTACATTATCAAGCTACCAACAAGAAGAATAAAAAAATTGTAATGCTTTACAAGCTTAAAAGAGCATTTAAAGTAGCGCTCTCTACATCCATCTTTCCCATCTCATGCATATGTACACCTTTTGAGCCCCAATCGCTTCAGCCTGTCTTACACAATGTATCCGCCAGTCGCGACGTTGCGCCAGCTTCGGACGCCTGTAGCCTCCTCAAGTTCAACACACCACCAAAGTACCTCCTTTGCCTTCTCACATTGGCCACTTTCCTCGTACGCCCGGGCAAGGGTGAACCATGCCTCAGCATTGTCCCACGCAGCACCTAGACGAGTCAAGCCCGTGAGAAGCGTATAAGCACGGTCACGCGCCGCGAGACGGTCAGAAATGGGTAGGCTTGTGGCCTTGTAGGGCGCAGGAAGGTCGTCATTCTTGACGACGACGGGTTGGTTCTTCAACAATTCTGGCGTGTCGACTTCTGGGCCAAGACCAAGGGGCAGGGAAGGAAGTGCCTTTTTGCAAACAGCATCCGGCTTAAAGGCTTGCGCATACGCCGTCAGGCTGGCTGGATCGGATGCCGGCTCGTTGTCATCCAGAGGTGGAATGACTGGCGCAGGCAGAAGCTTCTCAGTGTAGACATCGAGGAGGATGTTGGACAGGCCAACCGTTGCGCCAGTGTGATTAGGGCAGTGGGTTAGTGCAGATTCAAAGTCAGTGCGGGCGGCATAGGCATCTCCTCTTGCGAGGCATAATGATCCAAGCTATTAGAAGTTAGAAGTTGGCAACAAAGAACAGCATCTATTGTCCACGCATGGAGCTTACCTCTGAATAAACACTTCCCCAAAGTTCCTCGATGGTCTGCCTCTCTGCCCACGCAGGCTTCTCAGCTCCCGAAAACGCAGGATCACGAGATGCTTCGGACTCCAGGCCTTGAACCAACTTCTGTGCCTCACCAACGGCAGCTTTACACTCATTGAGCATATTGGCGCGTCGATAGAAACCGGCGACCGTCAACCAGACATTGACCAAGATCGCCGTTCGGCGGGACCGTTCCTTCTCCTTTGGCAGTTGAACGAGAGGAAGCAGATGCGGTGTCGAGTGGGTAATGTCGAGATTCAGGTCCGAGAATTCGGTTCCCTTTGACAGATACGAGTTCAGTGATGTTACTGTCTTGTCTCGTGAGAAGTTTGTCATGGCTGGGGGAGGACCCTTGTTCGACGGAATCATGTCAGGCTGGGTCATTTCTGTGGTTGGGGTGAAAAAGGCATCGCCATCCATGACAGTAGGCTGCGGTGATTGGGTGCCATTGACGGTAGCGCGCCCCCGGCTTTCGCTCCTGTTCCTCTTCTTAAGACTATTGCGCCTACCGGTGTCGCTCTGCTGGCTATTTCGGCGGGATCGGGGCGAACGAGCCTCATCTGTGATTTGGATGGACGGGTTTGCGGTCTGTTCGCTGGCTGGACGAACTGGGAGTGCGGTTCCCTTGTCACTCACGGTTGCCATACTCGCCTGTCGGGTTGGTGGCCTCGATCGGTCCTTCTGCGAGCCAAATATACTTCCGCGAACACTACGTGCTGTCTTCGGCGCGTCGCTCACGGACGAAGAAGCGGGCTGCAGACCTGGTGCTACGGATAGATTTCCAAACAGTCGAGTGAAGAGCGAAAGGAGTTCGGAGCTGGCATTTACTGCCGCGTTTGGACCCTCTTGCAACTCAATCAAAGCAAGCTGGGTTCTCTTGACTTCGAGGAGATTTTCTTTTTCGAAGAGGTCCATCTCGTCAACGAGACCCCCTTGGACTTCAGTGGCGATGCTCTTGACCTCGGCGCTATTGAGATGGTCGCTCTTGAATAAATCAGTCTTGCCGAACAGTATCGTTGAATCCTTGAATTGGCTGGTGGCGCCTTCACAAGCCTTTGTTGCCATGGCGTATTCTTGGCGAGCGCTGAGCAGCAAGCCCAAAAGATGCCACAGCGGAATGAGTGACCTTTCCTGCCAGTATGGACCGTGGTATAGTTCTTCTGAATCTCCAGGCTCTTTCCTTGCCATAAGGGCAGATCTTGTAAGCTCTACTGCGGCCGGGATTTCCTTGCGCTCAGCCAGCAACAGACTCAGAGCGAATATGCTGCGGGTATCCTTGGATCTGCCAAACTCGGTGGCAAGTGACTTGCGCAGGCAGCGGATTGCCTTGGCCTGAATCTCAGTTCGTGATGAAGCTTCATATGTGGCTCTGGACCAATTGGCGTGGGACAAGCCAATAGCTTGCCACGCGAGAGCAATCACGCTGGGAGAGACGTAATGGTTGGCATCAACATTGCCATCAACAGCTGCAGGGGCTCCCGCTTCTGTGCTTCTTGCCTGTGGCACTTTCGACAGCCAGTCCTCGAGCTCAGAGCCAAGGTGACGGGCTTTTGCTGCGGATTCGTGCTGGCCATAGAGGCAGAGTGCCATGACAGCCTGGGCCATTGTCTCCAGAACCGTGCCATCGTCGTCGAGGCTCGGCTCAGGGATTCCAGTTTTGTCCACCCTAGCCTTGCCCTTCTTAACGATTTCGAGGTAGGATTCCAAGGCCTTGAAAGCGAGGTCAAACTCTGACACGGAGAGGTGTACGCTAAATAGAGAGCGAAGAATAATGGTTGAGTGGTATGTTTTTGTTGCCGCCCTGTAGAGAGTTTCGAGAACACCGCGGCTGATACCTGCACGGCCGCCTTGGCCGAGATCACCTTCACTCCATCCACGGCCGCAAAGAACCGACCAATTGGTCATCACTTGGCGAACAAATTGCTCAACTTCCGTTCTCTCTTCATTTGCGCGGGGAAAGGCAGTTTCGCTCAGGAGCAGCTTCTCATAAGACGCCTCAACCCGTTTAAGCTCCATTCGCAACTGTGTCCTGGCAGGCGTGTCGGTAGAAGCTTTGCCCAAATTGGCGGGTGGGTATGTTTCGTCACGTAAAACGTATTTCGAGAGGGCTTGGTAGTACTCGCTCCAGATTGTCCTGCGAGGGACAGAGGTAATGGAACCTTTGAAGCCGTAGCCGCCTGCCACTGGTGCCGCCATTGCCTCCCAGTAGCGAGCCCAGGCGCGGAAGCAGGCAACTGAGCTCTGGTGGCTGGCCGAGTTTTGGCCGTCGCGTATTGATTCACTAGTTAGCATGCAATATTCGGTCAAGAAGAGCTCAGACCAGTACTTGAGCTGCGAGTGGAGAGGTTGGCCGTTCCAGACGCGGTCAAGCGAAGGCAGGCCGGCCTGGAAGGAAGCAAGAGCGGCTCGTCGATCGTTTCCACGCATCAAGCAATTTGCTTTGAGATATGAAGACTTCATGGCGCAGACACTGGTCCATTCGGTCAGGGAGTCGCGATTCTCGAGGCCGGCGGCATCGAGGCTTTCGGGCAAGCTGTTGAGGGCTTGTCCATAGTCGGCAACAACCCAGTGAAGCCAGCCGACGCAGACCCTTGCCTGAAACACATCCTGCTTGTTGTGGCGCTCGGCGTCAATGGCATTCTCGAGATTGGGAATTCGGGACGCGACGTCGAGTGATTCGGCGGTGTCGGCTATCGATGGTCGCGAGGAGCCGCTTCCGAGATTGGAGATGGCGCATTCGCTCTCGGCAGTGAGAGCAAGACCTGATGAGTCGATTGAGTCAATTTTGATCAACATAGCCTAGATGCCGAGCAAGGAAAACGCACATTGTCTTTGGGGAGCGTGCTTGCGGACTTTGCGGACAAGCTCAGGAACAGCCGCCCAGTCGCCGTTGCTGCGTGCAGCGTCGAGCTGCTGGATGTAGTTGGCGGCTTTGGTCTAAGACGTAGAGGAGCACCCGATTAGCTGGCTGGTGATTATTGGGAGGCATCTGGAAAGCAGCATCAACATACCGACATGATGTACGAGGACGCAGCTCAACTCAGGAGGTCAGACGGGTAGTGGGTCGTCAACGGGACAGCTCCTGGCGCATCGCGAGGCCGAGCTGTGGAAAAGGTGAGCTGCGGCGCCGTGCCTCTGAGAGCTAAGTAGGTAACGGCAAGAAATCAACAAGCAGCACAGATGCGCAAAGAGACGGTCCCCGGGGCTGGGTGTTGGTTGGCGGTTTGGAGCAGCCACGAGCAACGCAGCAGCCGTGCACCTGAACACTTTGAGGGGTCGTCGTGAAGGACAGATCCGTGATTGTGACTGAGCAAAAGCCTCGGTCCCCTGTGAGACCGCATGCCGCTCCCTCATCATATGGCGCCAGGCAGTGCTAGCGCGTCGGCACAGCGGGTGAGCGGCTGTAAGGTAGCGCTCTTGGTGCGGTGAAGTGCCTGAAAGAGCACTAAAGCTCGCCAGCTGCGGGTGGCCCAACATGCCAATACAGGGGCCGTTAACAGTGGTTGGACCCACGTGGCGGCCGCATCTCCACCGAAGACCCCTGCCGGAGGCGTTTGTGCAGATTCGGCGGGCCTCGGACTGGCAGAAAACAGAAGCGGCCAAAAAAAAAAAAAAAAAAAAGGTGCCAGACAATCGACGACAAGACGCCGCCATCGAATCCAGCAAGACGCCGGCCAAGATTAATATTGGCGCTTCTTTCCAAGGTCTGCAGAGCTTAGCAGCACCGTTGATGCCTGCAATTGGCGCATTCTTGGCTGAACCTGTGCCCCCCGCGCTTCCAATCCGACAGCGTTGCGTCTCGTCCCGAGAGTCCAACGAGCGCTCTTTTTGACATCTGAAAGATCCTCACCACCCCCAACCCACCCGCGCCTCACCAAGCCCGATACTACCATACCTCCGCATCCTTTTCTTCTTCCTTGTCCTGCTCCGTCGGTCTCGATTCCGACCGGAGCGCCGTTTCGTTTCGTCTCGTTTGCCATGGCGTCATCCCTGTCTGCAGACCTCAAGGTCCTGTGTCGCAAACTCACCACAACGCCACCAGAGCTGCTGCCACACCATCTTCCGGCCCTCACTCACCATGTGCTGCGCTGCAAGAATGCTCTGTCGGAACCCCAGGAGGCCAAGGCAAAGGATGCCTCTTCTCAGTCTTCAGTCCTGGTGCATAAGCTAAAGACCAGCATCACAACCCTCCTCAATGGCCGCAGTCGCGAGGGTCGTTTCGCCGCCATTGTGCTTATCAAGGCCGTTGTGGACGTTGGTGGTTGGGAGGTTCTTCGCACTGCTGAGCCTTGGGTACGAGGCTTGCTCTCCGTTGTTCAGGTAAGCTTCCAATTGGTAGTCGGCATACATGGCAACTAACCTTTTAGCAGAGAGGAGACCCCCCTTCGTCCAAGGAGCTCGCCATTGTTACGCTCACCCGCATATATGTTGCCATTCAGCCATATCAAACCCTGGTCCGAGAAATCTCAACGCAGACTATTCCCTCATTTGCGACGGCGTGCATACAGCTTCTCAAACTCAACTCTGGCGCCCCCTCCTCTGTTCGTGAGACCATCTGCGAAGCCTTCGCGACACTCATTCCTCTCCACCCGGCAACCTTCCGTCCCTGCAGCTCCCAGGCACGCACTGCCGTGAGACCATATCTCGCCCCAACTCAATCAGATGACAACCACGTCTCTAAATCACTCTCACAAGCTGCTCGCAAACTCACGATTGCGTTACACTTCGTCGCCGCCAAGTCAAGTGGAAGCGACGAGTGGTTCAAGCTAGTAGACGGCCTTCTTCGCGACCTTCACCAGACAACCGATCAAGTCTTCCGGGGCATTGACGAGTCATGGCAAGCTACCAGCGGCTACAGCAGGTCGAGTGTGTCCTTGGACGGCGAGCCGCACGGGGGTGACGCGACAGCGCCCGAGCAGCTCCCCGCTTGGACCGGCATCACTGCCGGATCGCAACGTCTTGCCGGTCTCTTTGCCTACCTTGAGGAAACGCTTTGTTGCACAACCAAGTCCGCCGTCACCATACCGCTAGGCGCCTACATGGATGCCATCTGCCGCATCTGTGTCATCGCCAGGCTTTCGCCAAAGACGCAAACTTGGGACCAAGCAGTCGACACAAACGCCGGCATCGGCCGCGATGAAAAGGACGAGCTCTGGAGCATTATGCCAAACGTCCACATCGCAGCCATCAAACTGCTCCTCACGCTCCTCCAAAGGCTCGACAAGGACATGGTTCCTTTGGTCCCCGAGTCGCTCGACCACCTCGTCCGCATATTCAAGTCTGGCGCCAGCCTACCCGAAGTCCGCGCAACGTCGTACCAGGTTCTCGACGAGATCCTCGCCATTGCCGGCACAACAATGCCCAAGACCACAGTCGACACATTCGATCCCATCATGATTTCCACTTGCAGCGATCTTCAACAAGAAATTGGTTTCCTGAAGCCCAAGCCCGTCGAAAAGGCCGATGGCTCAGACAAACCCTCAAAGAAGAACGGCGTCACAAACGCAGACTTGTTCCTCCAAAAGCCACAGTCATCCGCCTCGTCAGAATCCACCATCCACCTTGACCCAACCCACAAAGCAGCAGCCATGCGCCTCACAACCTCGCTTCTCTCCAACGTCCCGCAAACACACCTCAAGCTCGCCACACGCAGTCTCCTCGACCGAACAGCCATCCTCACAGGCGACCGCGAAGCCATGCTCGCCAGTGTCTTGAACCCTTTCAAGGACCGTCGCGGACATGTCCTCCCGAGCATCCTACCGTACATGTGCCGCCGCTTCCCCGACGACCGCGGCCTTGAGATTCTACGCAGCAATCTACGCACGAGCAGCGTCAATGGCTCAGCAGACATGTTTGCGTCGCTAGACGACGTAGCAAATGAGGAACACGATGTCGACGATGATGAAATGCAAACGTACGAGAGGCAACAACAAGACGATGTCTCTGTTGTAGATGCCCCTCCGTCAGGTATCGACGCAGTTTCATCACTTCCCAATCGCGAAATCAAGGTCCCTACACAGGAAAGCCCATTCGCAACGAGAGAAGGCAACGACATCCCTGCACCAAACCCCTTTGCCGCCGTTGCAGATGCAGCTTCGCCGCCTAAGCGTAAACATGAAGGCCAAGATTCAGTACCTGCAAAGAGATTAGAAGTCGAAAAGCCAGCTGTCTTGCCCGATCCGAAACCAGCCACTGCTACTCAAGAGACTGCAGAGGAAGAAGACGACGACGACGATAGCGATGTCAGCGTACATCTGAATATGGAATTAGAGGATGACGAGGAGGAATAGATGGAAGATTTGGGAGTAGACACAAAATGTTAATTGGATATATTCATGATATTGATCCCTCTTGTACAAATTTTGTTAAATGTGTATTTTAATACTCCATGTACCTTTGAAATATCTTGTTAGGGATCCAAGCCCTCGAGGGCAAGCAAAAAGTACAAGATACCCAACTATATCAATACCAAAACAAAATATATAACCGTGCTCCCCATCCGAAATCCGAAAACAGTTCAAACCACTCAAGTAAACGCCGAAGAAAAAAACACTTAAGAAGAGAAAAAATCTAAGCCTAGGAAGCAGATTCTCTTCAATCCCGAAGCCAGGCCCTCCTCTTTTCCTCCTTTCTCGCCCTCCTCTTCTCTTTAAACGCCTTGACCTCGGATTTACTCGGCTTCTTGCCCGATCTTTCCGCCTTGAGACTCCGCCCATCATGTGAATTCGCAGCAGCATCCACGTCAAAAAACGCATTCATCTGCCGCCGCGACTTGGCCTCGTCCGTATGTCTGCCCGGCCCTTGGTCTTCCGTCTGGAACGCGCCCGTGTACCGATTAAACGCCACCGTGGTACCGCCATAACCATCACCCGCGCCTCCGCCCATGGCTTGCAGCGCTGCTTCGTCGTCGTCATCTCCGTCCTTGCTTCCTTGCGCGTACCACGCGTTTGGGTCGTAGTCGCCGTGGATGGCCGGGTTGTAGCCGCCCGCGGCGGGCTTTTCGTGAGCCGGTGGCGGCGGCGGTGGGAGCGCTGCTGACGACAATGATGATGTTGTCGCCGCCTCGGGAGCTACACCTGGCGCTGAAGCTGTTGTAGCCGGCACGCGCGGATTATCCCATTGCGTCTTGCCCGTGAAGCGGTTGTAGAAGAACCAAGCTTGCGAGTTGGGATCCCACTGGCAGTCCCAGCCGTCGTCTTCCGCAGGGTCTTGGGGAACCGGTTCGCTCGGTAGAGGAGGCCCGTCAGGCGCAGCTTCATTAGGCAGCGGCGGCGCAGAAGCATTGTCCGCCTCGACCTCGCCATCTTCCAAATCAGCGCTGCGTTCTGACGGCGGCTCTCCAGTCTCGGCCGGCGCATTTGGTGATTCCTCGCGCGGAGGCGCCTTGTGGCTAACAGATTGCGCTGCGTCGTCTGCAGGAGATGCCATTGTATTGTGTTTTTGTAGTATTGCTCGGCAAGTGTCTGAGGCGAAAGCCCTGTGTCAAATCTGGCGCTTTTGGTGTTCCTGCTATCTTTTGAAAGTGTGAGCGTCAAGAAGAGAAGCCATTGTTGTGATACTCAGGCACCTATTGCTCTAATTCAAACATAGAATCTTTGTCTATATTCTCAGGCCGTGGTCGCAGTATGTCGTTGCGGAAATAATAAATGGCCGCGCGGTGGCGTTTTTGCTATGACTGCATCATCTGCTGCTGCTGGATGCTTTTGTGCCACCAAGGTGGAATGCAGGACAAGGGTGGTGGGCAATATCGTCATAAACCCCCATGGCCCAATGTAGCGGGCGGTGAGGCATCCGATGCTGTAGCCAACCGGTTCGCAGCTACATCACGTGGCTAGCCTTACCAGGCCTCCGTCCTGCGCCGAGTTTACATGATGGTTCAGTTAGACCACAATGGGAGGCGAACAAGTAATTTCCATGGCGCACTAATTTTCAGGATTTTTGCTAGATCATGACACTTGGACCTTATCTGAGCTAGTGTTGCTTAGCGTAAGGTATTAGCTTTCCGTCCGAAAGTGGGTGAGAATCAATCTAGACTCGGGCATTGCGGCTGCGCAAAAAGCAGCTGCGCCGCATCGCTTACACGCGCTTACACTAACACGGACAAGTCTAGCGACATCCAGCGTGGCGGCCGCAGAGAAACAAAAGACGGATAGAGCATTACCTTTTCATAAGCCCACGATGACTCCCTTTCTATTTTTGGGTTTTGGCCCTTTTCTCTCTACCCTTTACACTACCGAATAGCTCATAAAATACGTCCTTCGAGTTCCAGCCATGTCAGCCCTATTTGCTACCCTTCTGACTGTGGCAGCAACTACTAGTCTAGCTGATAGCAGTACTGTCCGCAGAGACAGTGCCAAATGAGACTGTTTCTTCGCCAACGGAACAAACTCTGGCTTCTACAGCAAACATGCCTTTTTCGATTTCCGCAGCCTCTCCTCTTTCGCAGGCGTCCCGGCGTTGGTCGACGTTAGCAGGGATGCCGCCTCCGCCCCAGTGACGAGCGATTACTTCAAGTCCGATGAATGGATGAGTTTCTGGGATATTCAAAACTGGGACAACAGCAAAGGGGGCAATCGTGGGGTTTCCAATGACGCAACAATTTACATGGTCAACTCGCCGAGCAACATCTATATTGAAAACTATGCAGATGGAGGCGACGACAACTCCACGCATCTCACCATGAGAACCAAGCGATTCGAAGATTTCCAGACAGCCTCCGAGTTTCAAACACTATCGTCAAGCTACCAGTTTATCTCGCTGCGCATGCTGGCTCGCACAGTCGGTGACCCTGGCGCTGTAACTGCCATGTTCACGTATCACGACTCGTCAGATCCTGTAGAGGTGCAGGAAGCCGACATTGAGATCCTCACGCGTGACCCGCGCAACAAGATACAGTACACGAATCAGCCGTCCGATTCGCCCGAGGTAGGCGAAGTTCTCGAGGCCACCCGCAACGCCACAATACCAGGTGACCGAGAGTGGTCCGACTGGGCTGTACACCGGCTCGACTGGACCCCGAAGCAAAGCACTTGGTACGTCAATGGTGAAGAGGCGACAAGCATTGAGTTTCAAGTTCCGCGAGATGCGGCTTCCATCAACTTCAATGCCTGGAGCGACGGTGGCTCATGGAGCGGCAATATGAGCGTCGGCGGTGAAGCGAGCCTGCAGATCCAGTGGATTGAAGTTTTGTACAACACCACAACAGCCGGGCAAAGAGAGCTGGCCAGGGGCGGTTCAAAGGACAAAAATTGTGCTGCTGTGTGCGGCGTTGACGAAGGAAACGAGGTTGGTTCCCCGGTCTTGTTGTCGACCGAGATGGGGTCGGCGTCGCAAGTGCTGCTCACGGTGAATGGCAGGCTGACTTCGTTTTTCGGTTGTAGCAGCTTTGCGTTGTCGGTCGGCGTCCTCTTATGGCTATAAGTAGACTCAGTTAGTAGAAGAATAGAGACAATTGCAGCGATGGTTGGTCTCGTAGCGAATGAGACTGGAGATGCACCAGCCGCAGCCACCCCTCCAGTCCTTTTGCGGGGGGGGCCCCCCCCCCCCCCCCACACGACGACA